>JASJET010000036.1:600000-1077500 GCA_034092305.1 Diaprepes abbreviatus | reverse complement strand
AATCGATACTTAGGTTGTCTTTTCTGGTTATTAGTAGGTCAAGGAAAGGTAGCTGCTTGTTTACTTCGACCTCCAGTGTGAACTGTATGCGGTGATGAATGCTATTTAGTTCCTCTAAAAATAAATCAAGGTTGGACCTTCCGTGTGGCCATATGATGAAAATATCGTACACGTAACGTTTCTAGAGGAATGGTTTTGTTTAGGTTTTTCTTAGAGCTTCTGTTTCGAAAAATTTCATAAAACGGTTTACGATGACCGGTGATAGTGAAGATCCCATAGGAGCGCCATCTGTCTGTCGGTAGAAGTTATTTTCATAGGAAAAATATGTGTTTTTGAGACAGTGTTCAGAGAGATCGATGAAATGATATGGAAACTACTCGTTCATAGCAATCTGGTCTAGAGCTTCGTCAATTGGTATGCTTGGATACAAGGATTTGATGTCCAAGCTGGCAAGAATGTCTTCTTTTTGCAGTTTTATTCCTTGAAGTATGCTGAACAGGTAATCCGAATTTTTCAGTTATGAGTCTGCAATTTCGGTCGCCGGTTGCATATTTTGGGCCAGGTATTTTTCTAGTTGTTGGGTAGGGGAATCTATTGCACTTACAATGGGTCTTATCGGTGTTCCTTCTTTTTGAATTTTCGGTAGTCCGTATAGTTTGGAACATCTGCTAGCTTTTTTCTGAGGAACGATACGTTTGGCGGTTTTGATTTTGTTTTTTGTTGTTTCTTCGAGGTATGTAGTAGTATCTCTTGCAACTTGCTTATAGGTGTGGTCTTGAAGAATTTCTGTCATTTTGGTTTTGTATTCCTCTGTGGCGTTTCATTTGTCTGCTGGTAGGATGATGATGTTTTTGTTGTTTCTAAGATCATTTAGAGCTTTTATTTCCGAACGTTTATGTTTGGTTTTGGTGGTTTGATGATTCTGAGCACGCGAGCTACCTCTTATCGTATGATCTCTGCTTCTCCTTCTAACTTCTGCTGTAGCGTGGCTTCGATATGGGCAATAATGTCCTCATTTAGTATGGTCTTTGGGGTTACTGCGTAGTTGAAGCCTTTGCTTATAACTTGTTTTTTTTTCTTCCGAAAGATGGTAATTAGAGATATTATCAACGACTTTTGTAATGTCTATCGCTTTAGTTTGGTGAGGAGTTTTTTGTTATAAATCGGCAAATTTCTTCTTTTGCTTAGTAATTTTGTAGTCCATGTCGGTTTCTTTTCTCCATGAGGAAGTTTTATCCATGTTGTCCCAGAATAAAGGGTGAATCTGTCTGCTTAGTTGTAGGTGTAGGTTGTAGACAGTGTTTTCTGTTTCTGCAAGTTGCTTTCGCTTTTCTCGAATCTGTTCCCTTAGAAGTGCTATCTATTCCAAGAACATAAAAATTGCATAAAGAATAAGAAAACTACTTCATCTTTATTCCAACATCATCGAGAAACAAGACGTTGTATAAATTTCCAGGAAACCAAACAGATCGCTCCCATAAAGCATTATAGAACGCGCATCATCAGAGAAGCTCTCGAAATAGAAAATACTAAAAACCTTAACAAGAGAGATGACGCACAAAACAGCCCAAATACATGGAAAACTGTAGTTAAAACCTAACCAAAAATAACACATTAAAGAAATAGGACAGCGAGCCGAGAGGAGGCCCAGACTCAGGGAAGCGAGGAAACTAACCAAACAGAACCAAAGTATAACCTGCGCAAGCGTCAAACTACAGACACAGAACCAGCACGCTCATTCCAAGCCGAGCAGCCGTGGAGGAAGCATCACTTGAAAATGCCAGCTGAGATGCTGGCGAAACGTCGTGAAGAGTTTTCTATTGACGAACGGATTGAAAACCGGAAAAACACCATATATATATATATATATATATATATATATATATATATATATATATATATATGTTGAAAAGTTAGTCAATTTAAAATCTAATTTTAAAAACAATTGGTTAAATAAATAAATATTTTTTTAAAGTGATTTGTAAAGAAATAAATAAAGCTTTCGTTCGACACCATAGATCATGGAGTGCTTGTGGCCAAGCTTAGGGCGTAGGACTTCGGTGGTCCCCTTTTTATCTGGTACGTATATAGATCGTAGGTGAATCTTCGCTTTGCTGGTTACCATTGAGACTATTTACCGATCTCTAACACTCCTGTTATGTGCTCACTAAAATCCGTTCCTATTTAAATATGTACTTTATGTTTTTACTTTTGTGTAGGTATATTGACTGTCATTATATTTTATTACAGTTAAACTTTGAGATAAATCATCGTACCTGAAATAGGGATCTCTTCTGTTTGTCCCTCCATTCCTCAATCTATGGTACGCGACAGCAGCGCAATTTTAATAATATTAACAGTTCTCTTTATATTCATGTTTCTAGGTCGAATTTCAAAATTGATCTTAAACGTATTTTGAGGAATCATAAATATTCTATGAGATATGTTCTAATTCTACATGATGTGATCTGGCCGTTTTTTTCTTTATTTTCAATTCTGGTTTTGCTGCACGGGGTGTGCCGCAAGTGCATTAAACTCATATATTTATGTACATAGTATCTTTGTAAATGAAGTTTCCGTCGATAAATAAATTACTGATATTTTGGTTTATATTTATATACAAACCCGTAACAGCCAACGTTTAAAGAGACTTGATTTTTCTTCTTTTGCTAATTAGTCTAAAAATGTCATTGATTTAAATAATACCAGTATTTTAATTAACATATTATTACTTAAAAGTGAAAAACTGCAATTTCCAAAAATATACAATGCCAAAATTAATAATCAGTATATAATAATAAATAATTATTTTTCATTCAGCCCCCTCAAGTTATTTTAAATTTTTGAATGTTAAACAGTTGTATCATAAATGAGTTTTATTTAAATTTATACATATTTAAATTAATAAAATAAATGAGCTGGTCAATGAATTAGTCGTCAAATGTCTGATTAGTTACGGTGTTGAACTTTATTGAAATTTAATTGAATAACTTAACTGAGATTCTGTAAAAGACCAACTGTACACTTTTTGTCTGCACTGATATTTTGTTCACAGCTTTCTTTAGATGTTCCCACAGATAAAATGCGCCAGACAGGTAGGGGATTGCGGTGGACGTGCTACAGAGAGTGAAAGAGAGGGAGACTTATTTTCGTCTACTACGTAGTTTGAGGCGATTTGGAGTCCGAAAGTGTTCGAGTTTTAGGAAGAACGAAGATTTAGTAACCAAACCGTTGGGAAGATCTGTATATCTTTATTTAAAGCTGATAGTTTTTCTAGTCTACTAAATTAAATTTTAGTTGTTATACTATCTAGTCAAGATGTTCTTTTTTAGTTTATAGCTTCACTATGTGTAACTTTTTACCAGGCTGGTTCAGACAGCCTTTTTCTTTACAAAAAGACAAAGAAGACTAAAAACTGAGAGAATAACTCTTCTAAAGCAAAATGTGGTTAATATTGTTTGTATAGTTATATCAAAGTGTATTTTCACTATTGTTAGATATATTAAATAGGGTTTAAAGTAAATATGAAATACTAGTTCTGAAGATGACTTCACCTACAAAAAACCGAAACATAATTGCTATGAAAATGGTTTTATATTAAATGATTTGTTATTTGTTCTTTAATATGAAATAAATATTTTTAGTTACCAGTTTCCATTTTATTTATTGTCTACGATAATTCGTTGTTGTCCGTATTGTCTCACTATTTTAACTATACCTTCATAAGTATCAGAGTTCAATAAATAAAATGTGTAATTTTAATAAAACAGGATTATTTTTATAGTTTTCTCTTAATAAGTAAATTTTTTCGATCCTATCAGAAATAAACCATTCATTTCAAAATTCCCAAAATATATTTACATCTTTTTGTTTGATATCATTTATTTTCGGAAAGATCAAAATTGGCCAACGTGATCTTGTGTTACCCCTTTTTAACAAAAAAAAATATTTGTTTAATTTTTGATTGTTGCTAAAAATTCGAAGACAAGGTTGGAAAGAGTTATAAAAATTATTATATGTGCAGCATACAAAAACGATGATAGGAAAATAAGTGACGACATTGCAGTAAAATTTGTAAAAAATAGATTTATAATATTTTCTTATATATAAATGAACATCGTAAACAATTTTAGCTTGTAAAAATCACTTAACATTGATTTAATTTTTACGACATGATTGCGGCAATGCTGAGAGGTATTCCTGCATAACATCGTGTGATTTAACATCGCCTTACGTGCAAATTATTGGCCTCTGCTTTAAAACGTAGCTAACTTTCGCTTCGGCTGGATTTCGCTTATCAGCAGCTTGGTTAGATACAGTAAATTAATTGTTTTATTTTTGAGAACTCGTCAGACTGGATGTGTAAACCCGTGATAATGGCAATCTTCTGAGTTCTATCATTGCGCGATCTGATGGTTTTATTGCATAGACTACTTATATATGAACTCCTTATTTAAGAAAAAATATTTAGCAGATACATATGAAGTATTGAGCGAACAGAAACATTTAAATAATAACAAACTATGGTGAAATGAACAAATTAAAAACTTATTAAAAGAAAAGAAAGAAAAGTATCTTAAGTAGCTAGGAACAAAAAAAAAAAGAAAACAAAGACGAATACCAAAGGGAAAAACCCATAGCTAGAGAAAAATTACTACTTGGGGCATATAATGTCAAAAAATCAACTACTGCTATATTTGGGGTCAAAAATGCACTGAAGCGTCTAGATTTATTACGGTCGTCAAAACAAGTAAGAGGAAGGAAGTATACAATAATACAAAGTGAAAGAATTGGTAGAATATTAAAAAATTGAAGAAGAAATAATAAATGTAGACTTACCGACAGTGAAAATGGCAATTCGTCGTCTAAAATATGTAGCTAGCGATCCAGAAGATACTACTGCAGAAATAGTTGAAGACGTTCAGAAAAAATATTTAGATCCCTAACTGAAATTATAAATACAGTCATGTACAAAAGTACATAAAAATTTGTTTTTTGCTTATATCCTTAATATTTCGTTATCAATAATTAATTAAATATCAAAAAATAAAATATACTACTAAATTGGTAACTTTAAAATGAAAACAAACGAAAATATAAAATTCTCCTATGATAAATAAAAAAACACTTGGGACAAAAGTATGGTAACAATATTGTTTCCATAAAAACTAATTAAATCTATATAAATTAACGATGCAAAGTTTAATATTTTGTTGAAAACCCTTTTGCCTTAATGACTTCCTGTATCTTCTTGGCATTGAATCGACAATATTTGGACATACATCAACTGGAATTTTCTGCCATTTATCTTGTAAGCCTTGCTATGGATGATTTTAATAATGAATTATTTTTTCTCTAATTTTTCGCTCCAAGTGTTCCTAAAGGTGGTTAATCGGATTTAGGTCCAAAGATTGAGAGGACCACTACAGTAAATCAACGCTTTTCTCTAAAAACCAAATTTTCACTAAACGGGATGAGTGTTTGAGGTCATTATCTTGTTGATATCTTCATAAAAGCGGCATTTCTTCTTCAGCATAGGGCAACATAGCCTTCTGTAATATGTTGCGGTACATAAATCGATCCATATCCCCAATTATTTTCACTATCAGGACTCTCTCATACCTGTAAAAGCATCACCAGACCATAATATTGCCACCCCATGCTTCATATTAGATTTTTGATACCTAATATCAATTTTTTTTCCTACAAACCTCCGAATAAACTACCTTCCATTTGAAATAAATACTTTAAATTCACTTTCGTCACTCCAAAGCACCATACCCCATTTTTGAGGTGTCCAATTTAAATGGCTTTGAGCAAACTGAAGTTGGCCTTTCGATTTTTTTTTGGAGAGTAACGGTTTTTTGACAGCACTTCTTTCAAACAATCCAACTTTACAAAGTCGTCTTCTCATTGTTTGCGCTGTTATGTCTGTGTTGAAATATTCGGAATTTCTGCACTAATTTGAACAGATGACTTATGTGGATCAGTTATCGAAATTCTTGTAATGCACTTTTCAACATAGGGGGTAGTGTTTGTAGGACGACCTGACTGAGGCAAATTTTTAACATTCCCCAGTAACTGAAACTTCTTTGAAATTTTCGAAACAACACCCTCACTTAAACCTTAAATTTGTGCTATAGTTATATAGCTTTACACCTTGTCTTTTTAACTCAATAACTATAAGTTGCAACTTTTTCAAAAGATATTTATTTTTGCCCATTTTTATACGATATTGGTGACAACACTGGCACAACAATACTAAACAAAGGATTTTAAATTTTAAAATGCACAAAAGAAATACTGTTTCCGTACATATGTCCAAGACATAAACAAGAAAGGCAGAGGAGAATGTGTATAGCCCAAAGGACTATATGGAAGAATTATAAAATATGTTATTAAGCAGGAATGTCAAGAACGTTAGGAGGACAACAGAGTAGTATCAGAGCCGGATAATCGTGAAATGATAATATTTTCTGTTTAAAACAAACAATCGTGAAAGAACTCGCTACCAAACGAGATGTCCAATTAACCAGGTATGGACATGTAAACCGAATGCATGATAGAAGATTATCAAAACTGGCGATGGAATAACAATTAGAGGAAAAAATTAAAAGAGGAAAACCGTGAACATTGCTTCACTCTTCCTCTGTTTGAAAGCAGAGGGTAGATAAGATTAAATTAAAAGGTACTAAAAACAAAGTGGCCCTGCAGGAAAAAGCAGTTTAGTGAAGTGAGCAAACTACCGGCTGCTCAGGAGAGGAGGTTCGAATTAAGGGCGCCAGCAGCTCTAAACCAGCTGAGCTGCTAGCTGCCCAAGGTGGTCGCGGTACCCTTCCTGCAGTCTCCACTTACGTAAGGCACCAAAATTCGCTAAATAAAAGGAAAATAAATAATTAGCCTTCAACATTAGCAGCTAGTGATGGTGGGAAGTAAGCTGATTTCCGCACGGGAAAAAAGTACCAAGGAACAAGAAGAACAAAAAATGATCTTCAATAAGAAGTAGAAAAAGAACTGGAAAAAGAAGTCAGAAGAACTTCAATAAGAAGTCATCATTAATTACAAAGTCTGATCAATAAAATAACAATAAATTGAAATAAATGGTCAAAAATACAATAATCAGCCCTAAAATTCAGTCTATCCATAAAAATTAGTAAATTTAGTTAACAAAATAACAAGATACTTATAATTGTACACAATTCATGAAGCCCCCGATCAAAAATCACTTAATAAATTATAAATCAATTAATACGATTAAATTTTACAGATTACGAGAACACACAATTCAGGCTTCAAGTAAAATTTGACAAATATATTACAAAAAATTACATTTCCATAATGAAAATTAGCTTGGTTACCATGTGCTATTTATAGTCGCATACTCTAGTATCACCCAAGTAAGAGAAAAATATCAGATCTATAAATTACCCCATTTAAATTAAAAAAAAAAAAAAATAAGTAACAATGATAAAAACGTAAGTAAAATGAATATAACTGAATTAAATAAAGCAAAGCAATTATTATAAAAAAAGAATAAGTTACTTTAAGGTTTACAGATGGCCGATAAACTTAAGAGTTCTGGTCAAATGAGAGCCTCGATAATGTTCTTGAGGACCCTCAATCCCCGCAAGTTGTCTCAACAGTCTTTAAAAAGGTACAACGGGGCAAATAAGTATATGAAATAATAGGGAAAGCAAAAAAAGTCTGCACTACGTGTGTACTTACTTGTGGATAAATCCTTCCAAGAAGAACTTGTTCATTAACACAATAAAAGCAAAAGATAAGGCAAGTAAACCAAATAACAAAAATTAACGAACAAAGGGCAACTTTGACCGAATATCCTAAAATATTGGATTAAAAATCTCGGACACTCGTTGCTTCCACACTTCGGCTGTATAAGATCAAAATGAACGAGGAAAACAACTTTTTCTTCCCAAGTAAAATATTCACTTCCAGCAAAAAAAAAACAGGACAGAAAAAATCACTCATGATGAAGTTGATCAGTCTGACAACAATTGTACGTAGTATGGACATGTATATTCAAGTTCGATTGAAACCGTCAAAGTAACTTTCTTAACCATCAAAAAAAAATAAATAAAATAAAACTGTCGGCATATTGTCCATAACCACTGTGAGCTCTAGGTGAACAGAACACAATTAACATCATCCTATTGCATATCAAAGTTAGAATAATTATTATACTATTAAATTTCGGTACAATTAAATAAAATTCC
Organism: Diaprepes abbreviatus; assembly: GCA_034092305.1. Taxonomy (NCBI): domain Eukaryota; kingdom Metazoa; phylum Arthropoda; class Insecta; order Coleoptera; family Curculionidae; genus Diaprepes; species Diaprepes abbreviatus. The sequence goes on along the minus strand of JASJET010000036.1, from coordinate 1,069,266 downwards.
GTATATTAACCCATAAAGCAACAAACCCTAGTCAATAAAACAGACGTCTGTACTTTAGGCCATTTCGACCAAATCATGAGCTACCTGCCCAAATTTCCTTTCGCAAGTATGGAACATACAGAGCAGAATCTGCGCACAGCGTCACTATGACCAACGAAAATACTCTTGAGGCGGTGTAGAATTTCCGAACGATGCAAAAAAAAGAGAATGATTCCATAACCTAATAAAACAAGATTGTTAATAGTATTTGCGAGATTAATTAAAATAATTCCCGGAAAGATTTTAAACCGAAATCTAGGAAAAAAAGGAAGGTACAGTAAATTGACTTCTAAAAGGAAACAGTGTAAAAAATTAGGATAAAAATCAGGGCTGTAAAAGAAATTAAACAGGAAATGGAGCTAACAGGGTTCAAAATATAGTAAATCTGAAAGTACAATAAATGGATTATTTTTATACAAGGGACTAATGAGAAATTCTAAAGGAAAATGTCACTGTGATTGCCCCTATCGTGAGTATTTGCATAAACAAAGTAAAATGAACAGAACTAGTTATAATGAGCCTAAACGGAATTTTGAACTGTAACAACATGATGGGGAATCTTCTTCATAAAAACAATAAATGCTGGTATAAGGGTGCGGAATTTAGAGATCGAACGCTATAAACCGATATGGGTTTTGTTGAAAATGTACGTTTTTTTAAAAAAAAGGAACAGCGGAAAAAACAATTGTAGATTGTTTTTCTTATCTGCCTAAATGTAATAAAAGCATTTTTTAAAAGAATTTATGAATATTCAGCGACAAAATTAAACGTTAAAATTTGCGCTTGAATATCACGTTACTTTGTCGGTACATCACCTGATTTTGGAACGTGGCTTCCCGGAAAGTAAAGAAATCAGCAGTAGTAGCAGAACTGAAGTAGTTTTAAACGAGTAGAAGATCAGATCAAAAGAAAGAGAATATTCAAGAGGAGTAGCGGAATTCAGTTGCCTTAAGAAGTAGTTAACTTTCATCGCTTTTAGGACGGCTGAACAGCCAAGAAGAGGTTACAACATCGACGATCTTTTAGAGGGTTGCGTTGCTGAAAGTGATAGTGTTTTTTTTTTTAAATCATTTAAAATAAAGTACCTCCGAGGTCCCTGGACGAACTAGTAGCTTTTACCGGGGTAATTGCCAAAGGCTGAGACGCCTGAAGACTTTAAAAATAAAAAACCTATTGCAAAAAAATCGGTTTAAATACGGTGTATCGGGAGTCCTCTGGATAAAAATAAATAGTATCTAGTTAAGATAGGTTTTATTTCCCAGAGCCCGGTACACTACAGTTCGAAAGACGGGCGATATTTGGGATTGTATACGCGAACTGGTGTTGCAATCTCGGATCACCGTCATAAAGATCGCGTAACTATTCTAACTTGATTTTCCAAAACTCAACAAACAAAATAAAAAATTTTCTCTTTCAGACAGGAGATTAAGAAGAAAAACTAAGAAGATTTTTTGCGGAAATTTACCGTTGAAGATATTCTTTTCGTTGAAAATCGTAAAAAAAATTAGATTGAAAAACCTTACCCTCCAGAGACATTACGCTAGTTAAATTTTCCAAATTTATTTGCGGAAACCCCTTTATTAGTTTTTCGTGAAAATCTAATTTTTATCTTAATTTCTTCTTAAAAAAACAGATCTGTTACCCTTATTTTTTTCGACTTTGAAAAATTATTAAATTGCGTCCAGTTACTCATACTTTTCTTACGCATTTTTAAAATTTTACGATAAAGTCCAATTACCTATACTTTTTTTGCGTTAAAAAATTTCGGTGTTAAAAAGCATTGCGGATTTTAACAATAAATAAATAAATTTGCGACTTACGATGCGACCTAGCGTTCGACTCAAGTTTAAACAATTTATCGTCAAGAAGAATAAATAAATTTATTCGGTAAAGTAGGTTCGTTGCGCTCAAAAAACATTTGGCCACGACAAAGTATACTTAACCCTTGTCCCCCTATACTAATTATTTCCTCACAAAATAATTAGTATAAACCCTGAACTCTTATAAAATAAAAAAAAATTTCAATTTTTTTCTTAAGGCGTCTTGAGCATCCACACTCGCTTCCCAAACGCACAACCCCATAGCCCCTTTTTAAATTTCGGCATAAATGTTTTTCTTTTTTCCAAATTTAAGAGCATGGTTCATCTTCCTCAGATGCCCTCGACAAACATCAAGAAAGGTGAGACGTCTTGGCTTTTCGCCGGGTCGGGCGGTTATGGTGGGTCCTCTCCAGCACCGTCTGCGCGGTGCCCTACCTTTCGATTTCCGGAACAACAAACGATGTTCCAAAATTTTCAAACTGACCCTATGCGTACGTCATCCTTTGATGCAGAGTTTAGACAATTTCCGGGATTCATTGATGATAGTATCATAGAGTTTAACCTAATACCGGCTAACCCAGAAGCATCGGCATTTAGGCTTCACCAAACACAACCAAAAGAGACAACTCCTGGTGGAACAACTCACAAGTGCTACAGGACAAATAATTGTCGAATATCAGAAACGGTTACTAGCGCAGATATATCAAATTTAGCGGCGATCGTATCAGATAATGGCACCGGCATAGCCTTAGAACAGGTACGCGAATCAGATACCGACCGACCAAGGTTGCGATAGTTTATAGATATCCTTATATCTGATTTGCAAAGAAAAACATTTAATTGTACACTAAATAACGGCTAATATGAAAACATTAGCCTTTTTTATAACCTTTGACTCATTTTGTCATAAGCTCGTGGACTAAATCTTTCATTTTACCCCGAGATCCAGCTCTGAGAGAAATTTAACAAACAATTAACGGATAAGTTTCCTAGCTGCATTAAGAAATGAATTAATTGCGTATATTATAAATGAAATTATTTATCTGCAATTGCATTTAAAATGCATGCTGAATTATTTAATAGTAAGAGAGAAAAATCATAAGTATGTAAATATGTTGTGCTAAAATAACAATTCAATAATATTGTTCGAAAGTACAATTTGCAGGCGTGACTCTAAAATAATATTTACCAATGATTGAAAATGACTTTACATTAACCGGTGAAGTACTTGGTAAAAAGGTATTATATTTTGATTATAGAGTAAAGAAAACACGCGCTAAGTGCACGATACAATATTAACACCTATAAAATAATGGAGTTGAGCATCACGTACAATATGGCGTGAAAATGGAAGGAATTATTATATGCCCAATTAGAAGTGGTATATAATTTTGAAAAAAAAATAACGGCTCCAGTGTTACCTGTACTGCTTACAATAAGCTAATTTAAAGGCATAAAATTGTGGTAAATTTAGGTTACGGGAACAATAACCTAATAAATTTAATATTAAGGGGAACGATCTGTAGGAACTGAAAGATATAAGCTGTTGTTGATTTAACAATAAGTTGAAAGAGGAAAATTTATTTTGTTAATACGCTTTATAATGGCCCGACAGCAGTGTTATTTACTGATCTTCTTCAGATCCTGCATGTATGTATATTATATCAAAAATCTCGTGTGTAACTAGGCAATTTGAGGTTAGAAAACACATTTTCAAATAAAACTCTTTGAAGCAATTCAGTATCCTTTTTCAAATAGACAAGATGACACTAGGCTACAGTGGGAACGCTCCTTATAAGAATGTATAGCAGAGTAAATTTGTGCATGGTTTGTAGAGTAAAAGAAAATGATATAACTCTGATGTGCTTTCAACTCTGCATTGGGCAAGATATAATTTGAAATTGTAAAATTTAAAATTTCGTCACTTTAGAAAACATATAGCTATTGTAGCAAACAATTAAAATTATGGTTTGTTTGAAGGTTGTAGACAATGTTGAAGATTGATTAAAATGTGGTTGTCGGACTTGCATTGTCTTTATTTTTATTTATTTTTACGACGTTTCGATTAGGTTGTATCTCTAATCGTTATCAAGTATAAACTGAATATTTTGTCTACTACTAGGTTATATAGGGACCGTGTCCACTGTTTTAACCAAACGGGGAATTATATGCAACCTCTATAATCGCGTTATATCCATATGCAATAATGCCGATTCATTGGAAAAAGAGCTAGCAAATATTAAATCCGATTTACAACAGAATGGTTATCCTTTGAAACTAATTGACGATGTTATAAATAACTTTAGAACAACGAACACTGGACAGCAAGAAACACATTCCTTCTTCACAATTCCGTATATTAAGGAAACTTCGGAGAAGATAAGACGAATTGCCAGTAGTTATAATATAAAAACAGCCTTTAAATCAGGAAATACACTTAGTGCTCATTTAACAAAAAAAACCAAAAAGTATCCATAAGATAGAATGTGTTTACAAAGTTCCATGTGCGTGTGGTGAAATGTATATTGGAGAAACCAAACGACCACTAGAAGTTAGAATTAAGGAACATAAAACTCATACAGAAAAAGGGGAAACGTCGAGATCAGGTATTGCAAAACACGCCTGAGACAAACAATACCATATAAAATGGTCTGAGACTGCAGCAATATATATGGAACCCAACATGAAAAAAAGAAAATTTATAGAAGCAACTCACATTAAAAACAATAATGGAATCTTCAGTAAACCGAGTGTTGAGATACCTAATATTTGGCAACCACTACTTTGTAACATCAAATCATTGAGGTGTGTACAGTGAAGCGAAACTTTGCGCTTCAGTGGACACAGTCCCTATATAAGCTCGTAGTAGACAAAACATTCAGTTTATACTTGATAACGATTCGAGATACACCGAATCGAAACGTCGTCAAAATAAATAAAAATAGAGACAATGCAAGTCTAACAACCACATTTTACTTAAAATTATGGTGTAGTGCAAATATGGGTTTTTGTGGGATACAGTTTTGACTATCCGAGAGTTCCCATGGATAGAACCACAATCCAAAGTTTGTGTAATTTATCCAGAAGTGTTGCTTTGGCTCCAAGTAAGCACCAGACGTGGGACGAGTTGGCAAATTTTCTTAGCGACAAAGTCATCGAAACGGAAATTAGAAAAAGAAACCCTTTGAAGGTCATAATTATAACTACTTTGTTTGTGCTTCATTTTCTTTGAGCTGATACTTCATGACGTGAAAATTTTTCTAAAAATATTTTTGATATATCTGATTGTGATCTGTAATCAGTTTTACGAAATTGAAAATGGTGAACTTACATTGCAAGGTTTTTCCAAAATATACGAGTATTCCAAAGATGGTTATATAGGAATTTTCCACGTCTCTGATTACGAATTTAATATTAGTTTTAGACAATTCTAAAATAGAGGTTTTAGAATCGCGAATTCAAGGTATTAAACTGAAATTTAAATTGTTTAGAAATTTGAATCCTATATGAATTATCATGTAAGTAGTTTTCGAATTACCATCTTTAATTCTTAATTTTTAACTTTCTTTTTAAAGGTAAATTGCAGTAGGATGATTATTTTATCTTATTCACTGAATATGTTTCAGTATATATTTATTGGTATTTTTATTTTTTCTTTATATTCGATAAAAGCAAGATAAAATAAAATTTAGTCTTCCATCCATCAATCTTGAAATAAATTAAATATGGTTAGAAATTCTAAGCAGTATGGTAAGAATAAAACAATTATTCCACATCAGAGAAATATAATACTATGGAATCTGGAGCTTTCTAGAAAAACATTTTGGTTATGAACATTTATATTAGGTTGAGGTAATACGAGGTTATACGTTTTTATTTCGGTAACTCATAACGGTGGCGTTGCTAGATATCATGTGATATATTAATTGTAAAATTGGACATTTTAGACGGCAAAAGTACCCTGAATATTTTTGATATATGAACGATATTTGTGTTGTGTAAGTACCCTAACTTCAAAATTTCAGCTCGGCTAAAAAATTGAATTAGCTCGTGAAAACTTTCGTGTGGTTATTTTTTTAATAATCGAAGTAGTTTATCCCAAAAGGGGTGCATCGGTGAACATAATTCTTTATATGGTAATAAACCACCTATATAAATTACTCTATATTGCCAGTATAGTGAATTCATTCGTGGATGTCATTAAGTCGCGGGCAAGTCGCGTATAGGTCCTCCAAAATCGGTTGTAGAGCAAGAAAACATCGATGCTCTGCGTGAGATTGAGGTATCCCTGAGAAATATTAACATCATCGTAAATAACATATTCCATGTACCTTTTGTTCCCATACATGAATAAAAAAATGCATAGTCATCGATTTCCGACCATTGATGAGTCAAAAAACCATAGGTTGGTGAGACTATCTTTATAGTGGCAAATTCAAAAACAGCAAAAATATATTGATTATCAAGGAGAATATTTTAAAAAAGAGTGTAGTTATTCTCAATGATAAATTTCTGCGATTTTAGGTTCCAAGATTTTATATTATTATATTACAACTTACAAGGGGAGGGCGCGATCTTGTCATTACCGATTTTATACCGACAAAGGTGTTCTAAAGAAATCCCCAAAAGCGTTCGGGCCACCACTCATTTGATTGTTGTGAAGTCGAATACGTTATATGCTGACAAGTGCGATATTCTTTTAGAAGCACTCTCACATCAGCCGCTGTGGCGCATCTGGGTAAACACTCTACCAGTGTTCCAAGAGCTGAGGGTTCGATTTCCGCTAGTTTGCTAACGAGGCGTGCTTTAAAAAATCTGGAGTCACCAACCTGCACAACGAACATATTTATGCCAACAAAAATCCATATGTCATTAAAGTTGTACACCATCAGCATAACTTTAAAATACATGTTTGGGCAGGTATTATTAATCACTATATTATTAGTCCCGTTGTAATTCCAAACAGTATAAATGGAAATATTTGTCTAAATTTTTGCAAAACACATTACCGGTTCTTCTGAAAAATATATCTATTTTATTTCAACGTGAACTATGGTATATGCATGATGGTGCCCCATCCCATGTTTCGGTGGCTGTTCAACAATATTTACAAGACCAATATTACAACCGATGGACTGGAAGTTACATTGAGGCATCAGTAGGATGGCGACCATGTTCTCCATAGTTAAATATGTGTGACTTATTTTTGTTGAACGCTCTTAAAACAGCAGTATACAAATCTGCACTTAACACCCGCGAAGAATTATTGATGCGCAATTTAAACCCTAGAAACCTTTTTAATAATCCTAAAATATTAGATAGAGTCCAATTTCATATTTTAAAGAGTGTTAATAGGTGTATTTAGCAAAATGGCGGTCATTTTGCACATTTGCTTAATTAATGTTTTCTTTTTTGTTTTAGGCGCTAGATGGTCTAATATACCGACGCGCCTATAACCACTAAATCAATCAATCATTTTTAGTTAACATATTAATTTTTTTAAATACATACATTTACTTCCAGCATTTATTTTAACAATTGCTTTATTATTACAGCAAATTTATGTATACCTGTAAAAAAAGCTTTCAAATACATGCGATTATCCGATAAAAGTATTTAGGTTTTCATAACCTTGATGACCCAAAAAATGAGATGCGATGTTTACAAGTAACGTCATTTTTATAATATTTGCACTATTTTATAGTGGCTATACTATAATTACTAAAAAACATCATATTCTGGTGTTAGACCATAACCAAAATCATTAAATTCAGTTACCACGTTTTCAAGAAATTTGGAAAAATTAATATAATTTTAAAACTTTGACGTATTCTTTCACCTAAACCAAGCAGTATAGATATAACTAAATTGGCTTAAATCGAGCTGTTTTGACGTCAAAAGGCTGTCATCGACCATTGTACACGTATTTTCTGAACCCCCTGTTTATAACAGAATTAAAAAATGAAAATGTTTACTTCCTTCTTTATGTTTCGACTTTATGCAAAACATTTAGTTTTCCATTAAACCAGTAAGAGAAATATTTTATTAAAATGAGCTTACTGTTAATGTATTTTTATACATAATGTGTTTACAGGAGTATAAAACTATTTTCAGAAAGTACCGGGCACTTAACAAATTGAAGCAGAGACATATCGGAAATTTAATGTCACTCGTAGCAGTCAGGCAATGAGACTGCTTGAGTAATCGGCTTCTAATGACTTGCGGTCATGGTCGGATGTAATGGGCTTAATTTATTCAATAATTTATTCATGCTTTCCATTAAAAATGTCATTTTTACGATACAATTTCGCAGAAACATACTTTCTTTTTCTTCTTCTTCTTTCTTTAGTTTAGGCATAAAATGCCTGTTTTTTCTTCGTGTCTTCCGCCTATTTGAGCCTTAAATTGTGGTTCCATTTTTTCAGAGATCGCCCTTCTGCGACCCAAGGGTGATTTCTCACGTGGTACCCTAGCTATTCTCGAGTCGTCCATGCGACTGGTTTACTTGTTCTATTCTATCTCTGTCTTCAATATCTAGTCGTTTACATTATCAACTTCACAGATTTCTCAGATGTTCTCGCTTCGCTCTCTGTTCATTGGCGTTTTTTCAACTATCTTCCGTAGTACCTTCATTTCCATTTTTCCCATCATCTGCTGAGTTTTTGTTAGGTTAGGTCGTGTTTCTGCAGTGTATGTCATTATTGACCTAATCGTGGTCTTATAGATTCTGGCCTTCGTTTTCACTCTAATATGTTTTTGCCAAATGGTTTTATTTAGGCATGCTGCTATCCTAGCTCATTTGTTAGTTTATTTTCAAACCTCTCTTAAATTTCATCTTCCGTTGAACGATACTTTCTGTTTATACAAAACTAGACATGAGGTGAAATTACAAAAAGAAGGTATGTTTCCCCCATTAATTCTCCAACGATAAATTTTAATTGGTTCGGCTAAGTTACGTTTCCAAATTAGGAAAAATATACCTTAACATCTCCATTTTAATTCGTTTTCCGATCATCTTTTACGATAAAATTTTGCAAGTAAATTTTTTCAAATAATTCGAAGACAGACGTGCAATGAAATTTCAATAATGAGTAACAACATATATAGGATTATTGGTCATTGACCCTAATATGTAGAATACAAAACACAATAGTTTTTGAGATTTTTAATTTTTTTTTTCAGAAAGTTAGATTTTCTTCAACTTAATAAAAATAAGGTGGCAAGAAATAGAGAGGTTCATCTGCTTTTCGTTGACCTCACAAAAGCATATGATACGGTGCCAATCCAAAAATTATGGCACGTGGTAGAGAAGTCTCCAATTAACAATACAGCGATTCAAGCCATCCAAGAGCTATACGACCAAGCATTATCCAGAATTAAGATCGGCAAGAACTTATCAGATAGTTTTCATGTGATCAAAGGCCTTCGCCAGGGATATTGTCTATCACCAACTCTCTTTAAAATCTACCTCAATGAAGCTTTAAAGAATTGGAGAAGATCATGCAGTAGAATGAGAATAGCATTAAATAATGACACACATTTATATACGCTTCATTTTGCAGATGACCAAGATAAAGAAGACCTCGAATTTATGACGAGGAAACTATTTAAGGAATACGCAGAGTGGGGATTAACTGTCAACTGTAGTAAAACTAAATATATATGTATCGGTGGAGAAGAAACAGATTTGGAAGTGGATGACAATATCATAGTAAAATCTTGTTCTGATTATACCTACCTTGGAACAAAGATCAGTCAAAGTGGACGAACTGAAGAAGAAGTATTGGAGCGAATAACTAAAGGGAAAAAAGCTATCGGATGCCTAAACTCGCTATTATGGTCAACAAACATCTCCAAGGAAAGAGACCATCTTTTATACAAAGCAATATTTAAAAGCGTTATATTGCATGGATGTGAAACATGGTAGATAAATAAAACTTTAGAACGAAAACTGCTGGCTCTTGAAATGGACTTTTGGCGAAGATCTGCCGGAAAGTCAAGGATCGAACGAAAAACCAACGAGAGAATTGGAAAGATTATGGGCGTAAAGAAAACAATTCTCGATGAAATCGAACAACGTCAGCTGGTATGGTATGGACATGTGGAGAGAATGCCGGACGAACGTCTACCAAAGCAAATCCTAAAATAGACACCAAATGAAAAAATAAAAAGAGGAAGACCAAAAGTTACCTGGATTAAGGGCATTATCCGAGCCATGTCCGAAAGAAACTTACTTCCAGGGGATCGGGAAGACCGAAAACAATGGAGACTGGGAACCGGAAGGCGTGATATATATATATATATATATATATATATATATATATATATATATATATATATATATATATATATATATATATATATATATATATATATATATATATATATATATATATTTATATATATATAGTTTTTCTTCAAATTTTTCACAGAATCGAAATGCTTTCACAGATTTTTTTTCTTCATTTGACAGATTGTTCAAGTATTCCCGTAAAAGACATATAAAGTTAAATTACATATTTGAGAAAGTTAATTTTTAGAGATTAAAAGCTAATAAAAAAAAATTAAAAATCGAAATATATCCCGTATTGCGTTTTGTATAATGTATATTAGGGTTAAATATATTCCTTAACTCTTGTGTTACCAGATCCCCAAAGAAATGTACCGAATTATCAATAACCGTGTATATTTCCTACGGAACCCTAATATCCGTATCAGACGAGTTTTTAACCGACTTCTAAAAGAAGGAGTTTCTCAATTCGTCGACTATGTATTTTTTTTTATGTATGTACACCGATTACTCCGGAACGGCTGCACCGATTTTAATGAAATTTTTTACGTTGTGTAAAGGAAGTGGTGGTCCCATATTTTTTTAGATGAAATTGGTGCAGTAAAATCCAAGATGGCGCTTACAATATGGCGGCCAAAAAAATTAATTTTGTCCGATTTTCTCCAAAATTGGTATGAAGGAATTTTCGGGGATGTACCCAACGAATCTGAAATTATTTTTAAAAAATTCAAAATGGCGGATCCAATATGGCGGACAAAAAATTTAATTTATTCCGATTTTCTCCGAAATTGTTATGAGGGAGTTTTCGAGGTTGCACATAACGAATCTGATATTATTTTTAAAAAATTCAATATGGCGGATCCAATATAGCGGACGAAAAAATCAATTTTGTCCGATTTTTACCAAAATTGATAAGGGGGAGTTTACGGGGTCGAATATGACGAATCTAAAATAATTTTTAAAAAATTCAATATGGCGGATCCAATATGGCGGACGAAAAAATCAATTTTGTCCGATTTTCTCCAAAATTGGTACGGAGGAGTTTTTGGAGTCGCATATGACGAATCTAAAATAATTTTTAAAAAATTCAATATGGCGGATTCAATATGGCCGACAAAAATCGTTTTTGTCCGATTTTCTTCAAAATTGGTACGGGGGAGTTTTTGGAGTCGCATATGACGAACCTAAAATAATTTTAAAAAAATTCAATATTTGGGATCCGATATGGCGGACGAAAAAAATCAATTTTGTCCTATTTTCTCCAAAATTGGTATGGGGAAGTTTTCGGGGCCTCACATAAAGAATGTGAAATTATTTTTAAAAAACTGATTATAGCGGATTCAATATGGCGGACAAAAAAAATCAATTTTGTCCAATTTTCACCAAAATTGGTACGGGAGAGTTTTCGGGGTCACACATGACGAATCTAAAATTATTTTTAAAAAATTCAGTATGGCGTATCCAATATGGTGGACTAAAAATTAATTTATTTTCTTTAAATATCGATACTGGAAGGTTTTGGGGCCTATATTACCAATCTAAAATTAATTTGAAATTTAAGATAGTGGATTTTCTATGACAGACTAAATATTCGTTTGACCCAATTTGATTGGTATTTGGAAAACTCTAAGAACTAAAGAATTTTTTAATGGTTCATTTTAGGGTAGTTTACAACTTTGAATAAAATTGGTACTTTTTTGCCAGTTTTGAGTCATTGCGAGGTACACTAATCTCGATTAGTACTTAGTTCAAATAATTTGTGAATATCATAATGAATTCTAAAACTAAAAATAGAAAAATAAAATTTTTATAAAAAAATTGAACCGACTTCTAAAAGTGAGCTAAAAAGTGAAAAATAACCATAAATTTTTATATGAAATTGAACTTTTTGAAGTCGGCGCCAAATTATTTTTACACGAAATAAATAACTACTAATATATACAAATTATGGTAAGAAAGCAATTACAAATAAAGTATTTTTAATCTGTTTATGCAAATCACATTTTGTCAGGTATTAGTTTGGCGCCGACTTCAAAAAGTTCAATTTCATATAAAAATTTATGGTTTATTTTCATATAAAAATTTATGGTTATAGTTTATTCGGTTCAATTTTTTTATAAAAATTTTATATCTTGTTAAATACACAGTCGTGAGTCAGCATTAGCAACCCTATATTCTAATTAGACAGTCTCTTATTATATATAATATAGGAAAACTTATTCAAGAAACTCAGATAAACTTTTAAGTTCATGTAGTAAATTGCAAAAATTTTACTTTTACATTAATACAGTTTTGAACGTAGATTGTACATTTTATCACAAAGATACAAAAACTTCTAAACAATCTTAAATTGACTTCAGAACTAAAAACTGCGAACCAAAAATGTTAAACAAGTTAAAATCCCCACAAGGAGCAAGGAAAATAAAATTGTAGACAAATTAGCCGAAGATAGATTTAGTATATAAAATTTTATATTTTATTTCATATATTTACTCCATATATCACCAAAATAGTGAAAAACTTAAAAATTAAGATTTCAGTAAAAAATAAATAAGTCTATTTTCTGCCTTGTTTAAATAGTTGTCTATATGAATTTTCCTATTTAGCAGATAAAGGAAAAATACATACAAAGATTTTGGTGAATATATAAATGTAATTCGATTTTGACATTTTTTAGTCTGACATCGAAAAGTCGGCAGGTTCCGAAATATACATTTTATATAAAAAAATTCTATTCTATGAATGTTGCTTTCGGTTCGATACAGCTCCACTGACGAGACCGTTAGATGGTCGAAACGCGTATCGCGAGAGGATCAGAGTGGTATTTGTAGGATTTAAAATCGAAAAAGCAAGGTAAAATTGATGACAAATTATTATCATATTTATCAGTTGTTTACTACCTTTGGCTAAATAAGCCAATAATAAATTTCGTGTATTATAGAAATTATCTACCTATGTTTCCGTAACATAATTATTAGCTGTGGTGAATTCTCAGTAATGAATTTGTTAACTACCTGAACACAAACAGACCTAAAACGTCCAAAGATTTAATTTTAAAATTAATAACTTGCCCTCTGGGTCAAAGGCCACTCCATACTCCGGGCAGTTCGTGTTTTAATATCGTTCCAGGAAATCTAGTTGAGGTTATGTCTCTTTTTCTTCTATCTTTTATACATCTCGGCGGCTTCTAGCCTAGAGCCAGTTTCTCGTATATTTTAAGCTCTAACAACTTAAATATTATCTTTAAAACGGCCGATTCGACTGTAAATTACAAGGTTGTAGTATTTAACTTGTAAGTAATGTTAAATGTTTGGTTTGTGTTATAGTAATTGTTGCTACCGGTTTTCTTAAATGGCTTGTTAAGTGTAGTATTAAAGACAAAAGAAGAGATTGAATAAGTAACATTAATAACTGTTTCGCAATATTTTATTTCCTCAAAATATTTAGTGGATTTAAATTTGGCATATCTTACTTATAAGGGATTTAAAATATTGTATTTGATAATTATTTTATGCTTACTACGTTACTCTCTTGACATGTCCAAAATTCTAAAACTATATGAGGTAGAACGTTTAAGAGGTGGTGTGAAAAAGGCTTTCTTAACTATAAACAGGGATAAATTTTATAAATTGCTTGTGCTGAAGGCCATAGCGAAAAATTTATTTTATGGTTATAATTGTTCCTAATTTATTTCATGTTCAATCAGCAGTACATGCAATTTTTTTTGATATCGACAAAAGAATTTTTTTAAAGGTTTTCGTTATCTGAGACTTGGGCTAAAATATGAGGATTTGGTCCAAATTTATCTCTTCCCAAAAGCTGATAATTTCCAAAATACAGTGTGTCAAATTTATAATTTTTTAACCTTTTTCTTAAATATTTCTCTTAAGTAATTTGCACTAAATTTAATACTTTGGGGTTTTTTAAAAGGAGAAATTAGGATCTAATTAAAGTTATATATATATATATATATATATATATATATATATATATATATATATATATATATATATATATAAATATATTGCAGAGGACACCACCAGTTTCGCTTCGCCTACATCTAATACGACAAAAATTTTTTGCGTCTATGTATATTAAATTTCGAATTAACAATTTTTGATCCTTGATATCTTTGACAATCATGGTTCTTGGGTTTAGGACCCGTCAAATTGGAATTTTTATTCCACTAGATTCCAACACTGAATGACTATCGAGGAGAAACAGCCCGGTACTTATACCCGACTAGTGCTCAGCGAACCATGGTCTAGCGTTACAATAAATTTCCACATGAAGTGTAGACTGTAACCTATATCTCTCTTAATATTATTTATATATTTGCAAATTTCAATTGATTCTCTAATTTTACATTTAAAGAAACCAGCCACTTTATTTTCTTTTACATTATAAGTATGACCTGCGCAATGTTGGTGTTTAGCTACTTCAGACTGTTCAAACTGTAGCTCAGCCGCATGGCGCAGATAACCTCCATAATTTCTTGAATCATCTAAACTAACAAAACCCTAGCATAAAAATCACTATGGAAACTGGGATACCCTTCCTTTTCTTGATGTAGGCAAGGAAAGATAATGGCAAATTAGGTGTACAGAAAACCAACACACACAAATCGATATCTCAATGCAACTTCACACCATCATACTTCTCAAAAATAATCCGTCTCTTGAGTACAAAGAACTCTTTCAACATATGACTAATAATCACTGAAATCAGTAACAGAAAAACTGACTAACGCTCTAAGAGGCAACGAATATTGCTTTGAAGATATAAGATGTTCTATTAATAAATATAAAAACCCAACTCCTCAACAAAATGTCATATGGACAGTGTTGTTTTATCTTACATACACGGAACCACCGGCAAGATTGCCAAGTTGCTCCGAAAATCAAACACTTAGACAATTTTCTTACATGTGTTGAAAGTTGGACAATATTTGGAGTCACCAAAGGACCCAGTACCATTTCAAACAGAAGGTGTTTACAGGATATCTTGCTCTTGTAGTAAAGTGTACGTAAGTGAAACAAGACGGTCCATATCCACTAGGCTTAAGGAATATGAAAGATGTGTAGAAATATTTTACAATCTGCAGTAGCTGAACACTGGCATTGATCAGGTCACTTAATGTAAAAGAAACTAAGGTGCTAGCATCAGTGGCTGGTTTCGTTAAAAGTTAAGTTAGAGAATCAATCAAAATTTGTCAATAGTAATGTTAATAAAGATAGATCTCACAATCTACATCACAACTAGAAATTAATTCTAACACATGTGTTGTAATCTCGTGAAGTAAAGATCCCTGAAGATGCCTCATGCAATCGTAGGCGAAACCCAGTGACTGATTTTTAACTTGATCAAAGCCATGAAAGCTTTCGTTCCTTGACATCTTTTATCCAAAAAAATTATACAGGGTAGGTCTCGCTTAGGGCAGCCGTTTCTGAGATAATAGAATTTAAATATTTTGTTGTGTACTGAAACCCGTCTTGGCCCCCTTTTACGCTTTACCCATGCCTAGAACTAGTCCAAGAAATTTGGAGCTTGTATAATTGCCAAGAGAACAAAAGTGATAAACATTTATATAGCAATGAGCTAGTAATGGTAAATATAATATATAATATAATAGTTTGCGGTTACTGCCAAGGAAATGATCGAGAATTGAAAAAAATATTAAGAGAAAGATTTCCAAATAGATGGGGGTCAAAACACCAAACATTTGCCACTATTAAAAGACATTTTCGGAAAACCGGACGAAATCTTACAACTGGAACACCGGAGGTTGAGGAAGAAATTTTAGAACGAGTTAAAGAAAATTCGAGTCTGAGAACCAGATATTTAAGTTTGGAAATTACATTTTATCTGTAGACGGTACAGGAGTTTTTACCTTTTGATCTAGAATTGAAACTAGGCTTCTACAGGTTTATTAATGAGTAAATATTATTTTCCGATTAGTGTTGATTCATAAGAAACGGTATGACAAATTCACATAATGAATTTGTTAATGTTAACAAAAACCCGCATGCAATAAAGGTTTGGAGATCGTGAGCATGAATTTAAAATTTACATATGAGCAGACACCATTGATAGATTTATTACTGGCCTTCTTATCTTACCACTTTGTTTAAATAGTTTGAATTACCTAGAATTCTTAGGAAATTTGCAAAATTTATTGGATGATCTTTCACTGACTTCCAGACAAAATATGTGATTCATGCTCGACGGTGCATTCCACACTTCACGTTAAATCATCGGTAAAAACTTTTCGAAATTAATCTGTTAAACTACTTAAGAAAAATGACTTATTATATATATTTTAAGGTCATTTCAATGTAGTAATTCCTTTTGGATATTTCGGTACGTCAAATAAGCTGTAATTTATAAAATAGTTCTTTCTAAATTTTGAGTAACACACACTGCTTTCATTCACATCAGATAATTTACTATCGTGGGATGTCATTTAAACAACGCTACAGTTTGCGTATTTTAGGCACATTTGCCAAAAAAAAAGAACATTCATTTTTAGAGGTACGGTATTGATCCCTTTTCATATCTTCTTGTTCAAACTTAATTGATTTGCCAAAACTTGAAATAAAGTTATTTTTCCCTCATCTCGAAATTCTTGCAAAAAATACCATTAAGCACTGTTTACATTTGTAGATAAATTTCGTCATTCTCAATTTGCTCATTTATTTATTTTAAATAATTACTATTGGCAGTTATTGCATTGTTTCGGAGAAAACATTTTTTTGGTTAAGTACTAAAATAAAATATATATAATATCACTTTTACTTTTTCTCTTGTGTTACTACACTGTAAAAAGGAAATATATTAAATTTAAGGTAAATGTGCTGGAAGCAAATTTCATAAACGTTTCTTAAATGCTTTTAATCAAATATTATAATAGCTGGCGTTAGCTATAATAATCTTTGGTTTAATGAAATGCATTAAATTTAATAATTTACATTAATTTAAATTGATTTATTTCATTAAATCCACTGTAATCATACATTAAATTTAAAGTTTTTATCATAACCTTTAAGGTTACTATGTACATTAACTATACAGCCAGAGCTCATTGACTTTAAGATATATTATCACTTATTTAATGCATCAAAATTAATATGAGGTCAAAAAATTGTGCTATCAGGAAAAGGTGGCAATTTTTCTCATTGTTAGTATACCGTCATGTATAGACTCGTTTCGAACTCATTGGTTTTTGTCAGTACCGGCAGATATGTA
Source organism: Diaprepes abbreviatus (assembly GCA_034092305.1). Taxonomy (NCBI): domain Eukaryota; kingdom Metazoa; phylum Arthropoda; class Insecta; order Coleoptera; family Curculionidae; genus Diaprepes; species Diaprepes abbreviatus. The sequence continues at coordinate 1,051,872 of JASJET010000036.1, read as the reverse complement.
CACTTCATCATTAAGAAAACCATCTTGTAAAAATTGATTAAAAAACTACATTCGAAGAGGATACAAACTGCCTCAAAGTTTATCCCTAATAGTGTTTTTATTTCGAGTTTAATTAAAAGACTTATAAAATTAAAAAAAAAATTGAACCGGCCTCTAAAAGTGCGATAAAAAGTGAAAAATAATTTTAAATTTCTATATGAAATTGAAATTTTCAAAGTCGGCGCCAAACTAATACTTGACAAAATGGAATTCGCATTAACAGATTAACAATACTTTGTTTGTAGTTGCTTTCTTACCATAATTTGTATATATTAGTAGTTATTTGTTTCATTTAGAAATAACTTGGTGTCGCCTTCAAAAATTTCAATTTCATATAGAAATTTATAATTATTTTTCACTTTATAGCGCACTTTTAGAAGTCGGTTCAATTTTTTTATAAAAATTTTATTTTTAGATTTTTAGTTTTGAGTTCATTATGATATCCATAGATTATTTGAACTAAGTACTAATCGAGATTAGTATCCATTTTATTCAAAGTTTAAATCACCCTAAAATGAATCAATAAAAATTCTTTGATTCTTAGAGTTATACAAAAACCGGTGAAATTGTATCACACAAATAATTAGTCTGTCATAGTAAATCCACTATCTTAAATTTTAAATGAATTTTAGATTGGTAGTATAGACCCCAAAACCTTCCAATATCGATATTTAAAGAACTTGAAACGTAAATTTCTTAGCTCGAAATATTTTAAAGTGCCTATTGAGTTTGTATATGCTTCAAGAACTCCGCATTATCAATTTTAGGCAAAATCGGAAAACTTAAAATTTTCACTCCCTCACTCCATTGTAAACCTAATATTGTAAAAAATTAACTTCGTATTCGTAATACACGACCCCGAAAACACCCTAATACTAAATCTGATAAAATGCGAATAAGGTAAAATCTTCAACTCATTATATTGGATCCGTCATATTGAATTTCAAAAAAATAATTTTAACGTCTTAATGTAATCTAAATCTAAACCCTTCAAAGCCCCCAAGTACCAATTTTAGATGAAATTCAGAAATTCAAAATTTCTAGACCATTATATTGCCTCTGACATATTACATTTTCTTAAAATAATTTTATATTCGCTATTTACATCATTAAAAACGATTCAGTCCCAGATTTGAACTAAATCGAAAAATGTAAAATTTTTAGTCCGCCATACTGAATCCTAAAAAAATACTATTAAATTAGTAACTTACACCCCAAAAATCCCCTACATCAGTTTCGGAGAAAATCGGAAAATGCAAAATTTTTAGGATGCCATATTGAATCCGCCAGATTGAGTTCTCCAAAAAATATTTTAAATTCCTAATTAACGCCAACAAAATCCCCCAATACTGATTTTAGACAAAATCGTGAAATATAGAGATGTGCGATTCCGAAAACTCCCCCATATCAATTTTGGAAAAAATCGGATAAAATTTATTTTTTATCCTCCATATTGGACACGCCATATCGAATTTTTTAAAAATAATTTCAAATTCATTATGTACGACCACCCCCAAACGAATTTTGGAGAAAATCGAACAAAATTGATGTTTTTGTCCGCCATATCGGATCCGCCATATTGAATTTTTTAAAAATAATTTTAGATTCGTCATGTGCGACCCCGAAAACTCCCCAGTACCAGTTTGGGAGAAAATCGGATAAAATTGATTTTTATCCGCCATATTGAATTTTTTAAAAATATTTTGGATTCGTTATGTGCGTCCCCGAAAACTCTTCCACGCAAATTTTGAAGAAAATCGGACAAATTTAAATTTTCTTGCCCGCTATATTGGATCCGCCAAATTGAATTTTTTACAAATAATTTTAGATTCGTTGGATACCATTCCGAAAATTTCCCCATACCAGAAGAGAGAAAATCCGACAAAATTAATTTTTTTGAACGCCATCTTGGGTTTACTGCACCAATTTCATCCAAAAAAATATGGGACCACCGCAGCAACTTCCTGAACATAACGTAAAAAATTTCATTCAAATCTGTGCCGCGGTTCCGGAGTAATCGCTATACTTACATAAAAAAAAAACATAAATACTCGACGAATTGAGCACCTCCTTCTTTTAGAAGTCGGTTAATAAAATCACTTGTATTTTTCTAGGTTTACCAAAATAGGTTTTATATATGTAATTTTCTTAGTACACCATTTTTAGGGATGAAATATGTCGGTTGTTTTTACCGCCTAAAAATGTAGTTAAGAAATTAAAAAAATACGTGTTGTACATATCACAAAATGGAGGCGGACCCGTGAGAAGATTCCGGTGTTAAAAATAAATTTATAACTTGCAAATTTCTCCATTAAGCCTTATTTTATTCAAATTATATTGATGTTATTATTTACAAAATTTATGCAATGTTAAACGGTATCGAAAATACAATTATATATTCTGCGCATTATGCTAATGCAAAAAAAAAACAATTTATGCAGATAAAATATCTTGATAAACTTTATGGCATCAGTAATTACCATATAAGGATGCTTATTTACGCACTTCAAGTTAAAACATACAACTTTAAACAGTTCTAAAAACAGTTTTCTCTTCACCATAAGACAACAAAGAACATCTTAAAAACCATTAAATGAGTAAATTTTATTCAAGATACTTGTAACCCATAGATTTAAACTACCTGTTAATTAATTGTTTTTAAAACTTCTCTTTTTACATTCTCTAACATGTTTTTCTTCCTGAATGTTTAGAAGACAAAGCACTTGTACAAAGTTAAAGCAAAAATTCTAACAAAATAGAAAATATATTTAAACATAAGAGTAATATACAGAGTGATAATAATGTTAAGGACTTGTTAAAAATATAACAATTGCTGATGTATTACCACAAGGCCTTTTGACTTCTCAAATTTATCTAGAAGACATTCCGAATATTTACTGATGCAGCTATGATGTGATTATACATAAGAACAAGTAGCATAGACGGTTGACTGCAAGTCAATTATTTTTTGACCTATTTTCACAATATATTGGCTGCCAGTGGAGTTTTCGTGGCTCTATTAAGTCCCAAAAGATCAAGGAAGAGATGTATTTTTTTCTGCTGAATCCGAATATGAAATTTGTTTTTTCGTCAAGTGATCAGATAATTTGTTTGTAACATTTTGGTTGTTTAAAACGCCTTAAAAAGTTATTCTAGACAGGTATCAATATAAAACCAATGCATAATGAGAATTCTATTGAATATAAATAATCTCGTTTAAGGTTTAGAAAAAAATATTAACTAGAACCAAAGTTATTGGTTATTATATTAAAAAAATGGAAAATTGCGAAATGTTTAAGCTTTTTCACTTATAACTTGATTTCTAATCGTCGAAATAAGCTCAAATGTTCATTTGCAAGGTGGAGCTACCAGCTTGAAAATGAGTCTTCGTAAGTTTCTGTTTATAAGAAAGTTACATTAATTTGAAGTTAAAATTTTCTTTGTAAGCATTTTAAGTTAAAATGCGATTGGGATATCATTGTTCTTGATTGATGACTGTATTTTCCGATTTTCAATTTTTTTACGACTTGATAAATATGTTTAATCCATTTTTCTGCTAAGATATGGTCATATAAGGGTGCGCTTATCCGTGCGCGTGAGTTGTTTAAGCGCAGAGAGCTGTGGCTTCCAATGGCTGCTTTAAAATATATCTTTGTTTTGTATCATGGAATTGATTAATCAAAATTTGCTATTTTACTATCAGTTTATCTTACTATTTAAAATCTACTATTTTATAATCAATGCAACACCAGAAAATTTAATTTTACCAGAAACAATATATATTTTAATATCTCCACAAGATGGATTTGTACCTAATTATAATTGCAAAATCGGTACTACAAAATGGTGTATTTGCAGGGCATCGTATATCCATTGCTGTACTTTCTGTGCATGCCTAAAAATAAAACATGTAAAAATGTTCATAATACAGAGAGTAAATAGTGGTAAGATATAAAAAAAAAAATGATAACTTACGAATCATACAGATTATTTACTATACTTTCGAAAAAATGTCGCACCGGGCCGTAATCGTGTTTTCCGCGTTGAGCCTATCTTCTCTGGTAATTGCATTGAAAATAAAATAGTATATTTTAATTAGTAAGATAAATTGAAAGTAAAATAGCAAATTTTGATTAAACAATTCCATGATTCAAAATAAAAATGTATTTTAAAGTAAACATTGGAAATCACAGTTCCAAACGCGCAACCAACTCGCGTGCGCAGTCAGGTGCTCTTAAATTGCTATATCTTAGCAAATAATGGATCTATAGTGACCCTTTAGACATCAGAATCGGGGTTCCTCAAGGGACAGTATAGGGACCGATTTTGTTTATAGTTTATATAAATTCACTAACAAGCGTGTGCTTGGAGCATGGTTCTTTAATTTCATACGCGGACGATACAGTGGCCGTTTTTTCTGGAGAAACCTGGGATCAAGTAAAAGAATCAACAAAAACTGGTCTGCTTAAAATAATAAATTGGCTGGATTCCTCTAAACTCACTTTGAACGTTGACAAGACTAATTATATTGCATATATATATCTTAATAAAAAATGTACCATTCATAAAATATTTGGGTATAATAATCGACAAAAATCTAAAATGGGATCAGCACATTTTAAAATTAACAAACAACATCAGAAAATTCATAAATTTTATATAATGAGAAACATTTTCACTAGGCAACTTTTAATAAATATTTATAAATCATTAGTAGAATCCTTAATTAAATATGGAATAATTGTTTGGGATGGCCTGTATCAAAACTCGTTACAACAACTCAACGTAGTACAAAATTACATTTTAAAGGTAATTTTTTGGAAGAAAAAAAGATATTCTACTAGGTTTCTTTATTCAGAACAAATTCGTGATGTCCGATCATTGCATATATTGTTTTCTTGTATTTATGTACGTAAGTCTGCGAAATTAAAAAATTATGTAAGTCACTCTTATGAAACGAGATGTAGAATGAATAGACATCTAAGGATACCAAATAGTAATAAAAACATTAGTTATAGATTTGTTAACTGTCTGGCGCCCAAGTTCTACAATATTATCCCGATTAGTATAAGAACAATCTTCAATGTGAAAAAATTTAGTAAGCTTTGCAGAACATATATTTTTCATAACATTGATCAATTTAAACTTTTTCTTTGACAAAATCTTCATAGGTTACTTAGTGTGTAGGTTTGTTTAGTATGTAGGTCTGTTTAGTATGTAGGTATTCCATTAATTAGTATTATTTTCATTAAATATGTTCTCTTTTTATGATTATTTTTTGAAATTAATATAATATTATTGATTTTGTGCACATACAGGTATTATGTTACTTAGGTGCATAATGATTTAATATTGAGATCTTAAATATGTTTAGATTAGATCATGATCTGTTTGAAGAACTGTACTTAAATTGTTCGTAATGTATATATATATATATATATATATATATATATATATATATATATATATATATATATATATATATATATATATATATATATATATATATATATATATATATATTAGTGTAAAAGGGTACCTTTTGAACATCATTTCCTATAGTCATGCAGCCCCACATAGATCACTAATCAGTCAACCTTCGTACAAAAGGTACCAAGTAACACTACCCAAGTGTAAGTCGCCGAATCACAATTAATTTTGCAGGATGATAAAACGTCAAAAAACATAAGATATGTATTTTTTATACCGGTACAATATCCTATTTAAGGGCAAAAATCACCCTGAATAATTTTTGGAACATACTCGCAAATAAGTTAAAGTAACATAAAAACTTCTAACTAATAGTTGCAATATCAATCAACAACTCAAATTATAGACTTTAACCTAACCTAAAAAAATATATAGTAATGACAAATAAAGGTAACAGTCCACTTCCGTTTTGATTGTTGAACGAACAACACGTTTCCGGGTGGCGCTTGCGGTAAGCAAGAAAAAATAAGGTAGTTGGGACGTTTGGGGATGAAAGTGGGGTCCGGGCTGATTGTGCGATATTGGGGAGAGCGCTTGTTATAGGGTGCGTCCTACTGTGCAAAGGGTGAAGTTTTTGCGTGGTCGCGTGCTCTATGGTGAGCAGGGTGTTTTTTGCCCTACGAAACGGAGCTCTGCGCATTGACAGAGAAGGATATACTTGTGACGTGCGATCATCTCGACATCCGGGAGTTCATGCATTTCATAGCTTTGTTTTATATGTAAATTTTTTAAGTTATGTACTAGTAGAGGATTTTCGAGGGTACATACCCGATTATCCGGGAATCCTCACCGTTTAGTGCCCACAATCCGGAGTTCGTGTAACCTATCCAGAAGGGTAGCTCTGGCTCTAGCTAAGCCATGGGCCATGGGACGAGCTGGCGAATTGCCTTGCAGCAAAGCTATTGCCCTTTCAAGCAGTCAAGTCAGTCAAAGGTGACAGTCTGATTATATAAGGATTGGTCTCTGTCTCACTATATTCAAATTTGATTTGTTATTAGTTTTGAAAGTTAAGTTGTTTAAATAATATATTTAAAAAAATTATTCCAAAATTTTTTTTAAATCAATGGTTAAATTAAATTCTAAAAAAAATATGTTCCAATTTATATTTATCATGTCAAATTGTATTGTGTTATTTAGTAGTTATTAAATAATTGGCTTTGAAATCACAGGAATCCCATTAGCTCACGTAGTAAACAATAAATTATGTGTTTAAGTCTACATAATGAAGGGGGTTTTGGGAAATGTGCTGAATTTGAATTTTTCATTAATTTTGCAAAATTAGTTTGTTTAAATAATTTGTTGAAATAAATTACTTAAACTTATGCAGAACTAATAAAAAATGTGAATTCAGTAAGGCACAAACCAACCAAAACATAAAGAACTTGTCTCTTTTACTTGTTAAAAATTTAGGTATGAAAAGGTTAGTTAATAGTTATATTAAATAGATTAACTGATTTTATAACAGAGAGGAATATCTTGTTTTGGAGCTCAGGCTGGTATCGATGATCATACAGAAGTTTAATTATAAATTTCACACAGGCGCAATCCTATTTGATATCAGCAAGGCTTTCGATAAAGTATGGCATAACGGACTTGTTATTAAATTTACAAGGCTAGGTGTACCGAACTACCTCGTGAGGCTAGTCTCAAGTTTCCTTGAGGATAGATCCTTTGTAGTGTCATCGGATGATGTTGTGTCAGATGTCAAGTATATAAAAACTGAGATGTCGCAGGGTTGCCCTCTGTCCCCTATTCTTTTCAGCCTTTATACATCTGATATTCCTACAGATAATTATAGCAAACTTTACTTGTTTGCCGATGACACTGCAATCGCGACATCCTCAAGGTCTTTTCGCCTTATAATTTTGAAACTACAGAGTCATATATAAGTTAGAGAAATAGATGACTGATTGAAAAATCAAGCTTGATCCCGCGAGAACTCAAGCAATAATGTTTAGCAGATCAAGATTTCTGATTCCGGACAATCAGCTAACCATCTCCAATACTCACATTCCCTGGCGGGATCAAGTGAAATACTTGGGAATAGTCTTAGACCAGAGGCGTAATTGGTTATAAAACACCAATAATATCCTATCAAAAGCCAAAACGTCTTGGATGCTTCTCTATTCATTACTGCACCGCAACAGTAACCTAAACCTTAAAAATAAAGTAACAATTTACAAGCTTTTTTTAAGAGCTATTCTGTCCTTTGGTACTCCAACATGGATTACCACAGGCAGAACCAGGTTCAAGCGAATAGAAAGTTTCCAAAACAAAGTCCTCCTAATGATCTGCGGAGCCCCATACTAGGTCAGAAAGACTATCATTTACAGGGATCTTAGATGCGATACTTTGGTTATAGAACCAAATAACTAGACAGTGCAACAACATCCACCAACAGTCTGATAACTGAATTCCACAACATGACAGCCATGCCATGGCAACGCCATCGATACGCCAGAAACTGGCTACTTGACCATTATTTTTCTTTCTCAAAAATCTGACTTAAAAGCCAAAGGTAATTCCTCACCCTTATAACCTGTTCAAAGTCCATCATTATAACGTACGAATCTATAGGCCTGTCCTGACTCCAATTTTCAAAGAAGAACAATGTTATTAGTTATTATATTTTACATTTATTAATAATAAGAAATTTCTTATATAATAAGACTATCACCGATATTTGTCATTACCATATAATTTTTTAAGGTTATGTTAAAGCCTATATTTTAAGTTTTTGAGACATTTCGAAATTACTATTCAAAACTTCTCTTGTTACTTTAACTTATTTACGTTAAAAGGTTATCATATGAGTACATACTGAAAATATGGCAGAAGTAGTTTTTACACACACGCGTGTCTAATATTTTTCAGTTTTCTATCACACACTTGGGTTGTGTTTTTTCTCAGAAGGGTTAGGCTCAATTGGGGGTTAACTGAAAATAAACTCCAGAGTTAATAAAGAGAAATGTAGTCGCCCAACATAAATTCCACTGTTTCCTTTGACCTTAAAATATAAAGGCATATTTCAACTACCAATATCTAGTTAGAATACCAATTATATGTCGGAAATTTCATCTTAACATTCCCAGATTTATCAGTGCTATCTTTTAGTCCGGATAGCTTAGCTGCTCTTTGGCAAATTGACGGTTTGTTGCTTAATTTTATACTTTTTATTGTTTATCTAACAAAATTTTTGAAAAGTAGTTAATAATGATATTGCTCTAATACCTTAAAACAACTAAATAATATTTTTTCTTGCACTGATAAAAGTTTGCTTTCAAAAAAAAATATTTCTTATTATCTATAGTGAGGTAACATTAATACCCAAAAATGTCTGTAAATAATTTTTTGAAGTATTCAAGTTTGTTAGCAAAATTTCTTTAACAAAAATATCGACTGCTGAAAATAATTACAGTTTCATACGTCGTTCTTAGAACTTATGATTCTAATTATTAGAAATAAGTAATAAATAAATTATTTTTAGAATATTAGTTAATAGCTATTATGCATATTTGAAAATTAACTCGGATTTTAGACTCCGTCATATGACGAATTCATCGTTAATACTTCCTTATTAACTTTTTTTCTATATTAAAATATTATTTTTGTAGTTTGGACTATCCCTTTGAAGTTAGTTTACTATGAATTGAGAAAGAATAACAAACTATATAAGAACTAAGATCTTAATGCTAACTAAAGTACTACAAAAAATTATAATTTTGTCAAATTTCAAGCTACATTATTACCACTGGTCCTAAATGTCGATTTATGTGCATGAAAAATTAAAATTTTCAATAGTTTAAGAAGTTGATATTGAAACTTTCTTAGAAAATACGGAAGTTCGAACAAAACCCTTGCAATATCTTTAATACATATTTTACAAAAGATAATTTAGAAAAAAATACTTCTGATTACAACCTTTCAAGAGACTAATATTTTTAATTGTCTAAATTTTTATTTAATTATTTGTAATTAAAAATAAAAATAATATTTTTTTCAATAATTACCTGATAAACGATAAGTGAAAGTTTGAAACTAAGTAAATGCTAGTTTGGATTTTAAAAATATTGTTTCTCTCCAAATTTAATCTAACTTAGAAATAATTTTAGTATTTTTTTATAAATAAGGCTGAAAGTAATATACGCAAGTTTTAATTGGAAGTTTATAGATAATAAATATAATTTTTAATTTAAATTCTTGAAAAAAATATACATATATATCTTCTAAATATTAAAATCAAGGTGGTAGAATTTAAATTTGTAACGAAAATTATTACAATTGGTACTTTTCTTGTGAATCTTTTTTCAAGTAAAATATTTCTGCCTTTTTTTAGCTGACTTCTAAATGAAGAGATTCTAAACTCAATCGCTATGTACTTTTTTTATGTATGTACGTCCATTACTCCCGAATGACTGCAACGATTTGTATGAAATTGTTTGCGTTATGTTCAGAAATCTCCAGCGATGGTCCCATATCATTTTGGTCAAAATTGGTTCAGTAAAATTCCAAGATGGCGCTTATAATATGTCGGACAAAAAAAAATTGTCCGATTTCCTTCAAAATTGCTATGGGGGAGTCTTCAGTATGGCGTCTTAAAAATTTAACGAACCTGAAATTAATTCCTTAGAATTCAAGTTAACGGATTTATTTGGGCCGACTAAATATTTAGTTTGTACAATTTCACTCAAAACTAGTATTTGGAAAATTTTAAGTATCAAAGAATTTTTTGTTATTCAATTTAGTGTGGTTACAACTTAAAATTGGTATTTTTTTGACCTTGGAAATATTACTAGTTACATTACACATCTCGCCTAATACTTAGTTCAAATAATTAACGGATATAATAATAACCTTAAAACTAAAAATTTTAAAATACAATTTGTGCTAAAAATTTGCTTAAAAGCAAACAACGATATTATAAATTTTTAAATAAAATTTAATTTTTTGAAGTTGGCGCCAGATTATTATTAAATGAAACAAATAACTACCAATACTCGCACATACAAGCTAGGGTAAGAAAGCGGTTACAAATAACATATTTTCTGATAAAAATTTCGTATAAAAATTTATTTTCTTATTTTTCGTTTTCCAGCGTATTTTTTAGAAATTTCAGATTTTTTTTATAAAAATGTTATGACAAACGTGGATAATATTCAATAAATTACAATTTAGGACTAAATACCGCTCTGATTTCGACTTAGTGACCGTTTTAGGAATATATTGCATATTGTAGGTAAATATAATTTTTAACGAAACAATGTTACAATTCCCGAATGGCATTTTATGAGCAAACTATATTGCAGACTCAATTGGTGCCTGTAGATTGAGAAATCTGAAAAGAATAATTAATTTTCTAGCTTTTAAATCTGCTCTCGTTTTACATAGATACTTTTTTGAAATTAAATGTGGCACATTCAATACGATGTCTATATTGTCAAAAACCTATAATTTTTCGCTGAAATAAGTTGAAAACTCTTTCTAATTAATAAAACTTTTGTTAGAGCTAAACTTGGCATTTTTTATACACGCTTAGACTTACACTGTGCATGAATAAATTATGACTGTTTCAACATCAAAGTGAAAAATAAATTTTAATCTTGCAACAACCTTGACCTTTGAGGTTAAGATCAAAATAAAGATCAAGAATGAGTGCTTAGTGCTAATTGAGATAAGCAAGTCCTATCAACTCCAATATCTCAGTAAAAATAAATAATCACTTTCCAAAATGAAAATTGAAGGAGCAGAGTTGTACTTTACGATTGTGCGATTAATTTTAGTTGGCAAATTCACCTGCCAGTATCTTTAGTCTCTGGAAATTCCATAAAATGACTATTTCTACGCTTTTAGATATAAAAACCTCCGAATTCTGCTTGATGGAGCTTTAAAGAGCTTTGGAAATGAATGTTGGAGTCCGTGTTATAAAATCATGCCAACCTGTGTAATTTGTCTCTTGTTAAATAGTTTGATTCTAATCTTGTAAGATTCCATGCTTTGGAGTTTTGGAGGCATCACTACGTCCGAACATATTCTTCATTTATAGAAGAAAAAAACGTACAAAAAGGTAAACAGCATAATAAAGGGTGTTCTTTTTTATAGAGGTATAGAACTTTAAGTTGACAACACTTTTTTAACTGGCGGCCATTTTGTCAGCTGTCAAATGATTTATGTTTAGTTTGGTTTGGCATTTAAACATGAATAAACTGACGCCTGAACAACGTTTCCAAATTGTGCAAATTTATTTTGAAAATCATGGTTCTGTTCGAAATACGTATCGCGCACTACGTCCATTTTACGGTCAACATAATCGTCCATCAGAGCAATTAATTCGATTAACTATGGAACGTTTTCGCACCACGTTTACTCTAAAAGATAATACGTATCCACAGAGACGTCGTACAGTGAGTACAGAAGAAGTCATTGCTGCTGTAGAGCGTAGCGTAGAAGAAGACCCGAATCAGTCTATCCGCCATCGTGCACAGGAATTGGATATGTGTCCATTCACTTTATGGAAGATTTTGCGGAAAGATCTTGGTTTGCGTGCTTACAAAATCCAACTCGTGCAAGAATTGAAGCTACACGATCACCTAGCAAGGCGTAGATTCGGTGAATGGGCCCAAAACAAGATTGCCGTTGATCCCGATTTTCATAAGCGAATTTTGTTTAGCTATGAAGCTCACTTTTGTTTGAATGGATACGTCAATAAACACAACTGCCGTATTTGGAGTGATGATAATCCTCAAGTGTATGTTTAGACACCGTTACATCCAGAAAAACTGACTGTTTGGTATGCTTTATGGACTGGTGAAATCATTGGTCCGTACTTCTTTAAAAACGATGCTGGTCAGAACGTTACAGTCAATGGTGACCGCTATAGAGCCATGATTACTGACTTTTTCGTTCATCAATTGAACAACCATGATGTGCAGGAGCTATGGTTTCAACAAGACGGCGTAACATGTCACACAGCTCGTGCCACAATTGATTTATTGAAGGAAATGTTTGGTAACCGCATAGTTACACGTTTCGGACCCGTGAATTGGCCTCCAAGATCGTGCGACTTAACGCCGCTACACTATTTTCTGTGGGGATATGTGAAGTCGCTAGTCTATGCCGATAATCCCGAAACGATTGATCACTTGGAGGACAACATTCGCCGCGTTATTGCCGATATATGGCCACAAATGTTGGAAAAAGTCATCGAAAATTGGACCTCCAGATTAGACTACGTCCGAGCCAGCCGTGGCGGTCATATGCCAGAAGTCATATTTAAATTATAATGCCAGAAGGTTATCTTTCGAATAAAGTAAATTTCATGTCAATTTAAAAAAATCAACTTTGTTTTATTCCATTTAAAAGTTCTATACCTCTATAAAAAACACCCTTTATAAAGAAAACTAATTATATGTTTTACTATTTGTATACATTTTATAGTATCGTCGGCAGATTTATTGGTTCTGTATTAAATTTCATCTAGAATTATTTGATTGCTTTTTACTACTTTTTATAATTGACTATCATACAAGAAGTGCTCATTTTTCATAAAATATACTCAGAATTACTTTGACTTCGTTGCCCTACGTATAATGTTATTACAAAAAAAGTCACTTCGAGTAAAGAAATTAAATTTAGCAGGTCTTGATTTGATTTGATTACTTCTCCTGAAATTTTTACCATAATATTTAGCATAACAAGACCCAACTTTTAACTAAATAACAAACTAGCAGGTTGATTTTTGTAATCGTTATTGTTAATTAAATATAATGTCAATTTTGACCTCCTTTTGCATTTTTCTCAGCAAGAAATAAAGATATCGAAGTCTACAAAAACCATTTTTTAGCTTTTTTAATTCTCTACAAAATGATCTTCTCAGTTTGTCCAAAATACTTCAGTTTTTACTGGTAAGCAAAAATATGCAAAAAAATGATTTCTTCAACTTTTAATTGTTAATAATTTGAACACTGCAAATAATCTCGTACAGAAAAAGTTTACGTTTTATTTCTGTAAGCCTATATTACCTGAAAATCTGGTCCGTTTGCTGGATGATAAAGTGTCCCCAATCAGATCTTTTTTCGCTTATTTGACTGGCCTAAAATTGTAAAATAGAAAATTTACGGCACGATAATTCGAAAACTATTGATCTAAAAAAAATTTTTCCAAATAAACACGTCACAGCAGAGAATATTAAGCCCTTTGCAATTTTTCTTAACTAATCCTTAAGGAAAGCAAAATAAAATATTGTTTCACAAGCCCTCATTGCGAAATTTGTATACCATCGCAATTTTTTCATCGATGCCTCCAGTAATATCTAATTATAATTATAACTAACATTTTTATAAAATTCTTTTGGTTATAATTTTCTAGGTATCCTTTCTTGCTTTTTTTTTTGGGAGAAGATACAAGTATGTTATGTTACCAGCATTAAGTTCTTTTTATTATAACGTTAATAGCTATTCATTGTTATTTACTGGGACACAAAGAATTTTAAATCAAGTTTTTATCACGGACTAATCGTAAAAGTGTGTTACACCCTGTAATAAAAAAAACACCAAACATTTTCCATTATCTTCCAAATCTTATCCTAACAACACCATCAAGATAAAGCAGCAAATATCTATTCAGTTCCAAGATAAACTACTTGTTCACACTCTTGTAACGTAGATAAAAGTGGCGATCCACTTTACATACTTAAAGAGTTAAAAACGATTCCATATGTTAACTGAAGTTGTTTAATTAATCAAGAAACTAAACGGTGTTCTTAAACAAAGCTAACTATTTATTATTTTGGTACTTTGTTAGGAAATGTTCGTGTAGTACTAATATCTCTGCATTAAGATGACGAATGTATGTATGTACTTCGAAGAATAACAAGAGTACAGGTAATTATGGTAAACAGGATAAAAGTTTGTCTTCGGTACTGTTTGGTGGCTATTGGGTATTAATGGAGTTATTTATTTATTTATGATTATGCCTTTAGAATACATTAGACTGGTTTTATTTTATGGTAACAGTTTTTTCAGCGGTTCGTTTCTTCATAAATTGAAAATTTATTATGTGGATTTAAATAGAGTGCCGCGGTATGAAGTCAAAAGCATTTTTTTTTTTGAAAAAGCGATGAAAGATCTGACTTGTAATAAATATCAATATAGAAATTTTTACGACAGTTAATTAGAAAAATCCGTTCCTAAAATTTATTTTAACAAATACTTTGACATAAGTTTTGCTTAAAATAATATCGCGTACAAATGAATATTGATCTAAAACATATAATTTTATATTTTAAGCAAGATATCACTTTGATACTTCAGTATGTATGGATGTGGAGATGAGGATGTGTACACTAAAACATGCACATATTTCGTGCCACCCTTCTGCTGCTAAGTCGTTGGAAGCACATCACCAAGTTCAGAAAGTCTCTCAATAATATATTTTTTAAAAAACTCAGAATACGGCTTAAGATTGAAGATTCTATTCGAAATGCTCTCAGGTATAGCATTCTAAGATTTTGCTTCAGTATATCCCTTTGTTAGGTTTCTGTCCCAGTTTCGACCATTTATTTCAGAATTGCAAGGCTATTGTCTTTTATTGTCCAATAATATTATGAAGGTAAAGTTATGTCATTTCTCATTCTGAACATATATTCAAAAAGTTACCAGTCTGTAAAATTACACAAGCCGACAACATTTTAGATCCAGAAACGAGAGTATATTTTTGCGCAGGTTTTTAACGCGCCCTATCCGAATTTGACTTTCGATTTGGCTCTCTAGCTCTAGTGTTCGAGATATCATAACTTAAAAGTACAAGAAACGCTGTTTTTTGTTATATTGGAGATTATTTTTCAGGGTAGCTTGAAATTATTCGACCTGATACGATGGGGCATCTGTAAGTACCACTTATTACCTTCATAACTCATTTTGAGATCTCCAAAAATCTTTTTTCCTCTCTGAGATATCACTTGTAGAAATGTGTGCTATTTCTGACCATTTGTATCATCTGGGTAAGGCGAAATACTGAAAAAATATTTATTCTTTGAAAATATCTAACAGGAAAAGTTGTCTGGAATGACTCAATAAATTTTGGGGTTTTTGGATTCGCTAATCATAAAAGATCAGAATTCGATAGTGTCAATATCCAAGATGGCAGATTTAATATGACGTGAAAATCACAAAAACTATAAAAAAAATCGATGATTCTGGCCAAATCTTGTTACTTGAGGCTTAAATAACAAGATTCGGAAGATAACAATCAATTTTTTATGGTTTTTCGATTTTTACATTTGCCATATTGAACCCGTCATTTTGGATTCGGAATCTGTCAAATTCTGACCCCAGATTAAAAAACTTCGATTTCACTGGATTACCCCAAACAACTTTTTCTGTCACATATTGTTGGAAAAATGAATATTTTTTCAGTATTTCGCGAGTTTTTTTCACAAGCGATATTTTAAAGAGGAAAAAAGTTTTTCAGACGATTGAAACTGAGTTTTGAAGGCAATGAGTGATACTTTCAGATGCCCTGTTGTGCCACGTCGAAAAGTTTCATGTTACACTGAAACATAACCTAAAATAAAAAAAAAAACAGTGTTTTTTGCACATTTAGGTTAGGATATCTCGAAAACCAGAGCTGATGGGTCCAATTGAAAGTCAAAACCCTTCAGCAAAGTATAATCTCTTTTCAGAGTTCGATATTAGGAAAAATTTTGTCAGCCTATGTTATTAAACTTCAGCAAGTTTGTGCTGTTAGATAACTTGATTATAACTAATTTTCTGTTTAAATTGAATGCAATTCTTGGAACACAATTTTATATATATATATATATATATATATATATATATATATATATATATATATATATATATATATATATATATATATTAAATTATTGAAAACTAAAAAATACTAACCTGAACTAACCTGAACTAACCTGAACTAAAAAATACATATACGGTCTATGCTCACCACTATTTTCAAAAAGAAAAAGTGTATATAATGTGAATCTCGGACAAAATTGAGAAAGTAAATATAGAAAATATTCAATATTACAATGGTTTAATAATAGCAAACAAAAAACATTTTTTTGAAAACATTCTTTGACTCGCAAAAGTTTAAGCTCATAATAAAAACTTAGCAGGGTGACTCAATAAATTGAGTACGTCTTGAAGAAACATTGACGTAGTCTACACGAACTTTGTATTACTTCTCCTATATTTTGCTATCCATCAATTAAATATTTTTCTCATTATTTCGTGACATCGAATTCTTCTGTCCAATATATTCCAAAGACATTTTTAACCACGGTTCCTTAAATTATTACCACATTTCCAACCCCTAGAGCCATCATTCAGCCCCATACTATTATACCTCCACCCCCGTCCTTAATAGTTTTGTTGGTGTTTTTAGAATTAAATGCTTTTCCTGTTTTTTTTTCATAATTTTTTGATGCTGTCCGATTCAAATAAATTAAATTTACTGATAAAAATAACTTTTTCATATTTAGATCCGATAAAATCAAAAAAATATGGAGAGAAATTTTAGAAACACTTAATCTTAAGAACACTTTAAAACTATTAAGCTTGGAGTTAGAGGTATAACAGTGCTACATGTAGGGCTACATGGCATCGTTAGATATTGGAAATGTGATAATAATTTAAGAATTCATATATAAAGATTTCAGCATTAATATTTTAAAAGAAAATATATAACAGAGTGCGTAAAATCTAGAACAGATTGCAGTAAAGTGACTACTAGTTATGGCAAGATAACGATTTCAACTATATCGCTTGTTCGCGAATGGATATTATATTACACTTCTCATGGACTTCAAACACCTCGTTAGAATCCTGATCTCAATCAGATTGAATATCTTTGAGATATCTTGAACAGAAGAATTCTATGTCGTAAAATAACCAGCAAAAATAAAAAGTCTTAGTTGATGAATAGGAAGGGGAAGAAGTAATACAAAAGTCCGTATAGATTACATCAAAGCGTCTTCAAGAGGTTCTCGATTTAAGAGGTTATATATTATTTAGATGATTTAAATTGATATCTTTTTTCTTTCATGATTCATACTAAGTATTGAAAATGCAAGTTTTTATTATGCGCTTAAAATTTTGCAATTCAAAGAATGTATAATTTTTCGTTAAAATTTCTAATAATGATGTAATAGTTTTCGAAAAAATGTTCTCTGTTTCCTATTATTAAGCCACTGTAACATTGAATCTTTGGTATATTCAATTTCTTGATTTTTTCTGGGGTTGATATTATGTACATTTTCCTATTTAAAAATAGTTATTTGCCTAAACTTCTGCTGGCTACTGTCTATTGTGGACTGTCTCTCCGATCCAGTAGTACTGCAAACGATATTGCAGATAGAATAATCATAAAGTGGAAAAAGATTAAATTACGGTGTATTCGCTTTTGGCAGATTAGTTATCATATTATAAACATTTCGAATGAGAAGAGTGGCAAGAAGAACAAGAAAGAAGAAGGGAGAAACCCACCAGCCTCATCCACTGCCGTCCTCTGAAGGAGAAACAACGGTGTCCCCCGTGACTTTGCATCATAATGAACAAAAATTTCAAAATTAAATATATATTCTAACCAGAGAAGCGTGACAAATTGAAACAAAATATTTTTGTGCCAAAAAATAATCTTATAATTCTTTATACTTTTTTGTACAAAATTATCACGTTTAAGAATACAGCAATTTGTAAACTAAATAAATGTGAGAAAAACTGTGAAATTTTAAGTTATGACAATTGACATACAAATTATTATAAATTTTACTTGTCTTATGAAGAAAAAGTCCATAAAATAATAATGTAACAGTTTTTGCAAAATATGCATATAATTACTAACACTTTTAAAATGTTACTCTTTTCGTGAAAACTGACAAGCTTTATACTGTCTACTAGTTGAAACACTCTTTGATTACGCAATAATAGGGGATGTGACATCCGATAAACGCCATGAAATGAGAATAGCTTAGATTTAATAAGTAATGATATTGCACATAAAAATATGCGATATCTAAAGTGCAATGATAACAAAAACTCGATTTTTACTCTTTTTTAGTTATGACTGTTTCCTCCTTAATCAACAATATATTGAATGTTTACTAACAGTAATCTAATTAGTTTATTTATTTTTTTTAATTTAATTTAATTTTTTTTATTCTTTAATTTTACATTACAGGATTACCTAAATAGTACAACCATTAAAAAATATAAACAATTAACATGTAAATAATTTAACAAAAAAAAACTCTTATAATCATAACAGTAAACTAGAATTGGCTAAACAAAATAGTTAAAAGTAAAAAAGCATTCACAGTTATCGGCCAGATACGCTATTAAAGGCCAATCTTACTGTCCTCTTGAAAGACACAGAAGAACAGCAAAAATCAAAGTCAGAAGGCATGAATGTATTGTAATGGTCCATAAGTCTATTGGCGAAGCTATTCCTGCCAATATCAGTCTGGCTAGGACACAGCGAAAATCCATTTTGCTGCCTGGTTAGTCGAGCACAGACACGAAAATTAAGCAATGTCAGCAGATTAGGGCAATCAACCACACCCTACAACAATCTATAACCAAACATCATAGTGAGTTGAATTCTAAGAGTCTCCAAGGAATCCAAGCTGAACAAATTTAGCCGCTGGTCGTACTGTAGCTGTGCTCGATCGATTCTTAACTTGTAGAGCAAGAAATTAGCAAATTTGTTTTGCACCCGCTCAATCCGTGTAACGTGGATCCTATATAGAGGTGACCAGATCATGCAGCAGTACTCCAAGTTACTTCTAACTAGGCCAAAATGAACAGCCTTAAGAGTTTCAATGTCATTAAAATCGTGACATTGCCTTCTGAAAAATCCACACATGTTAAATGATTTTACGATCATACTGTCTATATGTATAGTAAAACGCAACTCACTGTCAAATATGATTCCCAAATCGTTAATAAGAGTGAGCTCAGTATCACCAATTCGATAAGCTGAAAGGATGGGTTTTTTCTTCCTAGAAAAGGAAATCATCTTGCACTTCGATGTATTGAGAAACATTTCATTATCTATGCACCAGGAAACCAATTTTGAGATTTCATTCTGCAATATAGAGCAATTCCCGAGATACAACACTCGGCTGAAAATCTTTAAGTCATCCGCAAAGAAAAGATAAGAACACTCTCAAAAAATGTAGGAAAGGTCATTGATGAAAAGTAAGAACAGGACAGGGCCCAGATGGGACCTCAGCAGAACCCCAGAATGCACCTTTATTTCTCGCGATAATCTACCGCAAAACTTGACCACTTGCGTTCGACCAGTTAGATAGCTGGCAATCCAGAAAATTAACGGTGGTCCGACTCCATGTCGCTGTAATTTGTTCAATAAAATTCGATGATTTACCGAATCAGATGCCTTTCCAAAGTCGAAGTAAATTGAGTCGACCTGCAATGAAAGATCGCGGGCGACACTCAGAAAGTTAGAATAAACTACCAAATTAGTCTGACATGACATACCAGACTGAAATCCGTGCTGATGCTCCGAGATGATTCAATGGAACGCGAAAGAAATATGATCTGTAACTAGCGACTCCAGGACCTTACCAAAACACGACAAGCCCGATATAGGGCGGTAGTTAAGTATGTCGGAACGATTTACACCTTTGTACAAAAGTGTGACAAAAGCGGACTTCCACACTGACGGAAACACTACCGAATAAAGAGAACATTTGTATATTGCAGTCAGTGGTACAGCCAGTGTCACACAACAGTTCTTCATGAATACTGAAGGAATCCCATCAGGGCCAGCACCCCACACCAACATCAAGGTCCACTTGCTTTTTGAATACAATATCACTATCCACCAATACAGTGTACATATTTATATTGTATAAAGGCAAGTGATGTGTAGAGTTCGCATTCCGAAAATCACCATTGTCCACCACATATACGGACTGGAAAAATCCCGCGTTTAGATATATTAAAAATATACTTCCTCTCATAAGTTTTAAAATCACACAAAAGATTTTTTTTTGGTAAATAAAATTATCTTAACGAGTTCAGTATGATTTTTCTAGTTATGTTTAACATATATTAAGTTACATTAAGAATTTTTTGAGATTAAGAAAATTGCAAATGCCGGTATGAATAGAAAATGTCCTTGAAGCTATTATGTTCTCTTCGCTAGAATGTTTTTACCCATACACATCTCGAAAATGAAATCAAGATAATTTTTATGTAATAACATAAATCTTTTGCGCCCATTTAGATGCCGACAACAATATAAAACAATAACCTAAATCAAAACATGGTGAGTTATGGCTTTCAAATCAAGAAGTGAATGACAGAAACAGCAAGAGGCCTGAAAATGCTCCTTGAACTTCCCGGCTTGGGGTCCGACCCCGGCCGGTTCTTAAACGGCGGCACCAAACGGTGAAAACACCAAACAGCACGGCAATCTGTTACCAATATAGTCAGCGGGTGATGGTCGACTGATGCCTGACATCGTCTTGTGATCGTGAAAGTAAATTTATTACTCATATCGCATTGCACTCATCGTGAATATCACTTTATGGTTGTTACTACATGGTAACTTGGCTCGAGAAATCCTCTTAACTGGTGCTTTTTGATGTTAGAAGCCCTGCTAATCATTTTTCATATAATGGTATTTTTAAATATGACAATAACATTACGTTGCCAATAAAATACACTCCAGCGGTATTTTTATGCTTAAAATATTTATTGTTATATAAAACTTTAAATTATAAATGATTTTTTAATAGTTCTCACTTACTTGTTTCGCGTTTGTAATGTGTAAAAGTATCTATGTATATATGTAACTTCATATTTTCCACTTTCAATTTTAATATAATGTGTCTTAGAAGGAAGGTACTTTAAGTATTCAACTTAGATTTTAATGCAACTTCAATATGTTGTAGAAAGTACAAAAATAAGTGCCATGTATTTTTTTTATCTGCGGGGATTGCTTCCAACGGGGTGAAAACTGCTCCTAAAGTTTATTTTTGATATATTTCGGGTTCCTTATAAAACAAAATGAAAATTACTTATTGTTCCAAATGATGTTAAAGTATGGATTTTTACCCCCAAGGATATTATCCCTAATTTTTTATTAGGGTAAACCATATATTTATGCGCGTAATATAATTTTAAAATTACGAAATTTAAAGGAATTCTCTTAAAATATTTTTCTCACGAATACTATAAATAACTTAAGTTGACGGGTTTCAAGGTTTATAAAAATAAACTATTAAAAAAGGGTGAGCCACCCCCAAATATATATATTTTTTAATTTCAAGACCTAATTGAGATATATTTACAAAACAAAATGGAAATTTCTTGGTATTTGAAATAATGTTGAATTAAGGTAATTTTACCCCCAAAAATATTATCCCTTATTTCTTATAACGTTAAATCATCTATTAGCGCACGTAATTTAATTCTAAAAATTACGAAATTTAATGAAATTGTTGCAAACTATCTTTTTTTTAAATTAACTCAAGTTGACATGTTTTGGTGTTTCAAAAAATAAGGTAGTAAAAGAGGGTGAGTCACCCCCAAATAAATTTTTTTCAAATCTCAAATACTAATTGAACTATCTTTACAAAGCAAAGTGGAATCTACTTGTTACTTGGGGAGAGGTTGTAACGTGTTGTTTTAAACCCATAGATACCATACCTTACTTTTTATGAGGGTTAATCATGTAATTCATTTACAAAATTTAATTTTGGATATTCCGAAATGATATCAAGTTTGAGTGAGCGACCTCCAAATACGTTTTTTTAATATTTCCAGTTCTAATTAAGAAATCACTACAAAAGAAAATTAAAATTACTTGTTATTTGAAATGATGTTAAACTATAATATTTTCGCTCCCAAGGATATTATTCCTTATTTTTTATAAAAGTTAACTGTCACATCATACATATATTGCTTATTTTTCTTAAAACTGTCAAACTTTGATTTAAATTAATGTAATAAAATTAGAAATCACTCTTTGCTATGAATTATAACAATTTATAGACATGAATGCTTAACCAATGAAATAAGTTTATATTTTCTTATTAATTAAAAGAAAAAATTTCAGTAAGCTTTGTAAAGTTCACGAAATTTGGAAATTTTAAAAATAATTATACATATATGAGATTATATCCTTCGAATGATATCCTCAAGGAAGGTAAACTATAGTATTTTCACCCTCAAGGGTGACGGTACTATAGTTTAGCTTCATTTCAAGTTACAAGTAATTTCCTATTTGTTTCATAAAGTTATCTCATTTAGAAATTGAGATGAAAAATAGTATTTGGTGGTGGCTTACCCGCTTTTACAAGTTTATTTTTAAAAACCTCGAAACACGATAATTTAAGTGACTTATTGTGTTCGTGAAAAAAATATTTTCAAACTATTCCATTAAATTTGGTAATTTTTTTCAAATACATTACATTCAAAAAAATATGTTTTACCCTAATAAAAAATAAGCGATGATATCCTTGGGGTGAAACTACTATAGTTTAATATCATGGCGAATAAAAATAATTTTCATTTTGATTTATAAAGTTATCTCAATTAGGACTTGAGGTATTAAAAAAAGTATTTGGGGGTGACTCACCCTCTTTTACTAGTTTATTTTTAAAAACCCCGAAAGATGTCAACTTGACTTAATTATGGTATTCGTGAAAAAAATATTTTTAAACAATCTTATTAAATTTCATAACTTTCAGAATTAAATTACATTCGCGAATAGGTGGTTTACCCTTATAAAAAATAAGAGATAGAATATTCTTGGGGATGAAAATATCTTAGTTCAATAACAAGTAATTTACATTTTTGTTTCGTAAAGTTACCTCAAGTAGATTTAAGAAAAAAGTATTTGGGGTAGCTCGCCCTCTTTTACTAGTAATTTTTAGAAACCTTGAAACCCGTCAACTTAAGTTACTTATGTTATTCTTGAAAAAAATACTTTGAAACAGTTATATTAAATTTCGTAATTTTTAGATTTAAATTACGTGCGCAAACAGATGGTTTACCCTTATAAAAAATAAGAGATGATATCCTTGGAGGTGAAAAAAACCATAATTCAACATAATGTCAAACAACAACAGTAATTTTAATTTTGTTTTAGAACCTGAGATATTTCAAAAATTCTGTTTTTAGGGGAGAACTTTAGGGGTGGTTTTCACCCTGGTAAAATGAATATCCGTAGATAAAAAAATACTTGTCTCTTATGTTTGTACCCTATACAACATATTGAAGTTTCATTAAAATTGGAACCGGACACTTCAGGTATCTTCCTTATTATTCCCAAAAACAATAATTCCATGCATGTTTTAGAAAAATATAATCAACACACGCTTGCATATGGTATCCAGATACTGAATAGCTTGAAATTAATCTAAACAAGTTTACCTATAATTGTAAAAAGAAATTCTTAATTTTTCTGATTTAAGTTTTATACAAGGTGTTTATTACTTTTTCAAGTTTTTTAAATTTATATCATTTCTTTTGAAAAACTCTACAATAACCCGCTTTTAATTTTTCATATTAAATGAGATAAGGGGGCTTGTTAATTCAAAATTCCACTTCGCCCTGTAAAGAGAAAAGGGTAGGAAAATTTTGTTTAATGCATCTTTTGTTAAATAAAAAAGTACCATAGATTCGCATTTTCATTTGTTTCAAAAGGCAAAAATTATCAATCTTCTTATTAGGAATCGCACATACACAATTTTAAAAATTTTTGAATTAAACCTTTCTCAAGAAAGTTAATATTTAGGGGCTAGCAAATTGGAAAAGAAAGTATAGAACGCTTAATTTACATCGTCCTTAATCACACCATTCTACATTAAATTTAATGATTTCGTACAAAAATATCTTGAATAATTTACATTTACTTTGAATTTAAAGCAATTTATTGAAATATCAGTTCGTTGTACATTAAATTTGATTAAATGGTATCTTAAATTTCAATAAAGTAACTGAAAAGATATTTCCACTTCTTAACATTAAAATTAATTCACATGTACCCTAATACTAAAGGAATTTACATTATTATTCAACATACATTGCATGAGATTCCGGGAGATGGCGCAACTTGTATTGAACTTTTTGTTTAGTATTATAAAAGTTGCCTAAATGACTTAATTTTCTTATAGTAAGCTGTAGATGTTTGCCCTGTACCGACGAAAACCAATGAGTTCGAAACAGGTCTACAAATGGTGGTAAACTACCTATTGAAAAAATTTTCACCTTTTCCTGGTAGCTTCAGAATTTTTTGAACGCCTTAATATTGATAAATTAAATATGTGATAAAGTATCTCAAATTCAATGAAAACTGATTGTTTATTTAGTGTACCTTAAAAAGTAATAATCAAACTTAAAATTTAATGTACGATTACATTCGATTTAATGGAATCAATTAATTTAGATTAATGTAAATTATTAAATTTAATGCATTACATTAAATGCATTTAATAAACGTTTGTAAAAATTGCTTCCAGCACATTTACATTAAATTTAATGTTTTCCCATTTTACAGTGTAGATTGTAATGGGATATATGTTGATCAAAGAAAACGGTATTTAAAAAATAGAACCCAAAAATTCAGAGTCATAATATAAATAAGAATAGAGCACTAGCAAAATGCGATTGAAAATATACGTAAGCCTAATTTAGTAATATCGAAATAATAGACGAAGAACGAAATTATAAAAAAAGGTTCATAATACCATAAATTTCAGAACTGATACGAATGATCTCAAAAATATTTATGACCACCTTATTAAGGCATAAAATTGCAGATGTTTACAAACTCTTTTTTAACAAAAATCCCTTGTTAACTTTAATAGAACAGGCAGAAGTTTAGATACATTTTTGACCTAAGAAAAATGTAACAAATATTAGTTTAAATAATTAGTGTTAGTTAAATAAGTAGGGCAAAAGGAAATATTTTTAAAGGTGAGAAAATTATATTTAACTTTTAAAATTTTCCATTAAAAATATCATGTTTTTCAGTCAAAAAAATACTCTGACAATTTTTTTATTTAATTTAAATAAACCGAAACGTTTGTCAAAAGGCAAAAATACTTTAATTTCTCTTAAATTCCTCTAAAGATATTGACTGCAACCCATTAAAACAAATAATAATTATATCATTTAATTCACATGGTTTGGTTTACATATCACGCCATTAAAAATTTATTTTAATATCTAAGTTCTAAAAAAATTGGTTGTGTTATTTTGTACATTTCTGCATAATTCGGTGTTGTCACATTAACAAAAAGTCACCTACATATGATGTATTAAATAACAAAGAAAAATATGTGGGCCACATGCAGGAATTTAAAGAGAATATTTGTGTAGGATATGTTATAGCATGTAATGCATATTTTTAAAACAATCGTCACTTCATTGATTGTATGCTAAATTAAAAATTACTATAAACATATTTTCCCCCACGCATCTTGATTGAGAAATCTACTTAAAGCGTACGTGGCCTTTAAAGGACGTGAACGGTCTCTTTTAATATTACCAACTACTTAACTACATATTAAATTTAAATAAAGCTAATTAAGTTTTTTATATCAATAAAAAATTAATACAAAATTATAAGCAATTATCGTTGACCATTTTTTATGATATTATTAATAAATCGTCATAAAATGCTTGGTCATGCAACTTATTTTTGGATATATTTAAACAGAAGTTATTTGGGCACTTGTTGCCTTTCTCTATTTTTTATATCAGCAATTCCGTTATTAGGGGCAAATATTTATAGAATTAATATGATGGTTACGTTTAAATCAAAGGTTATAACAACGCCTATTTTATTAAACTTAATGTAAGGTTAATTTGTATTCATACTAACTATATAATAAATTAGATGTTGGTAGTGGCTTCACACACGCCCAATTTTACTTTACTTCCTTTTACTTATTGACTTTTATTTCACCATAACCTGACTATACCTTTAACGTTAGCCATTTTTTCTTGAAATACAAATAGTTTATATAAAAATTATGATTTCTTTTTCTCTCCTTGTCCCCTTCGTTTACAGCGCGGTCACCTCACACCTAGCATAAGGGAATCAAAGGAAATGAGGAAAGAAACTTCTTTTCTCGGTACCGAATGTTCCTGTGGGTTACTAAAGGCCATTTAAAACGGGAGTTTTGAACTGGGAATAAAATCAGATAAAATTAGGGTGGAACAATACATCGGGTCTCCGAGCCATTGAATTTATAAACCTATCGCCACAAAAATCAATAATGGCTCTCGAACTCCGGAAAAGGAGTAAGTAATAATTGAGGAACAAGAAATCCTTAAGCCTGGAGTTTCTACATAACTAAATTATTTGAAGACCAAAGACCAGACATATCAAAAGATGTACATGGAGCCGAAGGATCGGAAATTTTGAAGTCAGATGTTCTTCATGGTATAAGACGTGCAAAATCCAGAAAAGCAACCGGTCCAGACGACATTCCAGTAAAACTCCTACAATTGATTCATGAAGACAATATTGATATGCTGGTTAAGTTTTTTAATTCTGTATACAACACTGGAGAAATACTGGAAGAATGACTAAAATCTGTGTTAATAACCAAAAAACAACGTGCCAAAAGATGTAACGAATACAGGTTAATAAGTCTCATGAGTCACACCTTGAAGGTGTTCATGAGTACTATTCACTGCAGAATAAAGAATAAATATGAAAGCGGCCTGAATGAGACCGTTTGAGGTTAGAAATACCCTTGGTGCTAGAGAAGCGCAACTGCTCTAAATATACTTCTCCGAGAGTATCGAGACTAATGTAAAGACATTTTCGTATGATTTATCGACTACGAGAAAGCGTTTGATAGGGTGCAACATGTAAAGGTCATAGATATACTGAGGAATGCTGGTGTGGATGACAAGGAAGTGCGGATTATAGAGAATCTATATTGGTGTCAGAGGGCAGTGCTTCGAGTTAATGACAAGATTACCAAAGAATGCCAAATTTAACAAGGCCTTAGACAGGGATGTATTCTCTCTCCACTACTGTTTAATTTATATTCCGACAACGTTTTTAAGGAAACCCTATATAGCAAAGTATTTAAGATGATACGGCTACCATAAATGATAATATTCAGGGTCTACAACCAACAACTCTTAGATTCTGTCAATAGGATTGGGAAAGAAACGGGACTCAACATAAAAGTTGGTAAAACTAAATTTATGATTTTCAGTCGTCTATCATATCCAGACGCTTTGCTGCTGATGAATGAACAAATCGTTGAAAGAGTCTCCCACTTCAAGTACCATGGATGTTATATTACTGAACAGCCTGATCCAGATAAAGAGTTAAATGCAGAATCGAATCAGCCGTCACAACTTTTCTAAAAATGAGATCGCTTGTCTGCAATAACAATCTAAATTTAAATCTTCGCCAAAGGATGGTCAAATGTTACATCTGGTCAGTGTTGTTGTATGCGGAGGTGAGGAAATTGAAGGCTGTCATGATCAATCGTTTGGAGGCATTTGAGATGTGGTTGCATAGGCAAATGATTCGAATTTCCTGAGTAGTTATGCAGAATAATCTAGCAGTTTTAGATCGAGCAGATGTCACTCGTGAATTTCTGACAAATGTAAAATGCAGAAAACTAGCATATCTTGGTCATGTTCTCAGAGAAGATAGGTACAGAATTCATTAACTGATAATAAAGGGTAAGATCGAGGGCCATAGAGGTGTTAGAAGGAAGTAGGTCTCTTGGCTTAGGAACATCCAGGAGTGGACAGGAATACATAGTTCTGAACGGCTATTTAGAATAGTAGAGAACCATGATCAACTCACCATTGTAATTGCTAACGTTAGGGCGACCGGACACGGCACAGGAAGAAAGAGAGCAATAACGAATGTCTTCAAAGGACACTGTCTTCTGATATATCTCGAAAGGATGGGTAAAGCTGAGAATAAGCCATTTCTGCGGCCATACAACCGAAATAGCACTCTCCTACCTGAAAAATAACAAACTTCGTGGACAGTAATTTTGTTTGGTACTTTTGGTATTTTTGACAATATGACGCACCGACGGATTATTTGTTTTTGTTCTCTGTTTATTTTTTATTCGTTTTAATAAGTGACTAAGTAATGTCAATATTACTTTAAAAAATAAATGGTCAATTATTTGTGAACTAGCAGTCCTTTTCTTACTTACTTAAGCAACGTTTGTACTGATTCGTCTTTTGCTACTGTAGAAGAAGAAAGGAAATTTGTCTCTAATAAATGATGAACTAGATGATAGTCCTGACAAATGCGTTTAGCGAATGGATAAAGCCACATTTGAAGATTTGTTTAGGAGAGTTTATGTCAGCTTAACTTTAATTTGTGTTTTATTACGTACATACTATTGTAAAAAATGTGCAATAATAAAGTTAGCTTTAGGTTTATGTGTACAAATTTTAAAAAATAAAATATATAATTGCAAGTACGTATTACTTGTCATTTGCAGAAAATTTTGGAATAAATTAATTTTTCTCATTTTCAATGCTAACATTCATTTCAGGTTACAATTAATTTATTGGCATAAATTTCGCAAAATAATACATTTTTAACATTTATTTTTGTAACATTTTCATTAAAACCTCAATAATCCTAGCTATTAATTTTACTATAAATTTGCATTGTTTAACGCGTTTTTTCGACATCAATAATATCGTATTTGCAATCGGTGTTTTCATTTAAATCACTTGATTATAGAAGGTATTTTTTTGTACGAAATTTTTGCAAAAATTTATATCTGCTAATTCTGATTGCAGAATCGTATTTAGCATCCTCAGAAACTCAAGTATATAAATTTCGGTTTAAATACTAATATATTCAATGTCTTATTTATTCAATTATTTTTGCACGACCAGAGCCACCATATACCCCTTCCCTCTGTGACCCGTTAGTGATGATTTAGAAGATCTAACTTTTGCCGTTATAGTTATATCGATTTTAAAGTTTAAAGCCTTTTACTG
This sequence comes from Diaprepes abbreviatus, assembly GCA_034092305.1. Taxonomy (NCBI): domain Eukaryota; kingdom Metazoa; phylum Arthropoda; class Insecta; order Coleoptera; family Curculionidae; genus Diaprepes; species Diaprepes abbreviatus. Next base: position 1,022,341 of record JASJET010000036.1, on the reverse strand, counting down.
GATTGGTTTAGCCGTATCTATAACAATATTAAAAACTTTGTGTTAAAATAAAAGTTTTACAATAGGTTAAGCTTGTAAAAAGTTAATTTTAAATCGGTTAAATTTTATTTTTACGTTTGAAAGAAAAAGTGCAACAAAAACAAAATAACTATGTTTAAAAAGATAACTGTTTGTTATTCATTAATTTTTTCCTCTTAAAAAATTTTGATTTAAATATAGTTATGCAAGAAAGTTGTAAATTACAGGATAATTTTTATCAGTCATAAATTTTTCGATTACGTACGAAACGGCATCACTTAAGGCTATTTTTTGTAACAGCTTACAATGATTATCTTCGATGAATAGTAATTTTTATGCCAGGATAATTTACGAGTAATTTATATACAGTGTTAAAATAATAAAACCCTTGCAACATTTGGTAGAATGATATATTGTACCATGACAATATTTTATAATAATTAATATGTTACCCCTCATCGATAAATGCGTTAATGACATATGGAAAAAAATCATTTAAGAAGGACTTTTAGCTGAAAAAGAGCCGGTTATAGAAAAAACGTCAACAATATATATATATATATATATATATATATATATATATATATATATATATATATATATATAATGTGTATATATTTATATTTAAAAAATTTTCCAGTTTGCTATAGTCGGTCAAAATTTGACTAAAATATTTTCAGTTATACAGGAAGTTAATGCTTTTTCGCTTATTTTGAATGGATTCCCTATCTTATTTAATTTTGAGATTTTACACAAAATTATACTCATATTTCGTTTATAATGTTCTACAACTAATTATAACAAATGTCAAAAATGACGTTTGCAAGTCTAAACGTAACCATCAGTTTGTCCTATATGAAAGTCTTTATTATTTATATGGGGTTGCTTCCCTTCTAGAATGAGCTCTACTTTAGCGGACTGTGTTGATATTTTGATAATAAATAAATACAGGGTGATCAAAAACAAACATTAAATATTAACTTGAAAAAACCGTTCAAAGTCGATTTGTTTAAATATAAACCCCCTATTTTATTTTATTTAACATTACAAATAACGTTGTCTATTCGAAAAATTTATAGTTTTTGAAATATTGGCAGTTTAACGTTTTTTGATTATAAAAACGTTATACGACTTTCAAGCTTCGTTATTAGTTAGCCATGACAGCCGAACGCGACGAAAGAAAACAATAGAGATCTACAGAAATGTCACTATTTCTTGCCATTTGACAAGTATAAATAAAAATCATGCCGGTGCGATTAAACTAAATGCACGAAGATTATTTAGGCTTGTTTAATATCTATGAAATGTAACAAAATTTTATGAAGAAAATGCGAAATATTCGCTGATAGATATTCAGATAAACAAAAAAAGTCACGGAACAGTGTCGGAAAATTTCAAAAATTTTGGCACCGTTAAGGCAAAAATTGATAAAAGGAAACCTATTCTCAATGACGAACTGTCGGTATTGCAATTCTTAAATATTTGGCTCTACAAACAAAAACTCGAAGAACTCAATACATAGGATTCTGTTGAAGTACAAGTTCTATCTCTATTTAAAATATTTAGTTCACACACCTGAAAGATACTGATTCACTGAAAAGAGTGCAATTTTGCGAATTTATATTGACGATGATACTTTTGATTTTTGGACAACAAAATTTGGACTGTTAAACCAAAATTTACGAAAAAATACCCTTTTTAATTGACACACTTTCAATTTTTGGAGTGATTTAAATCCTTATGCAGTAAGATTGCAAAATTTTGAAGAAACTTTTAATGTATTTTAAGCTGTAAGAAATGTAGTGAAACTATATTTTTATAAAGAACACTTAAATGATAATTCCTGAATAATACAAAGCCAATTATGTCCCCATTTTAATTTATATATTAACTTGTGTAGGAGAAAGATATTTAAATATTCTAGAAGAGTTAGACAATCAATATTTAAGCAACCTCTGGTGGAACACAGGCAAATTTTTTACCAACACAATGGCGCTCCAACCACACAGAACCGTTCCAGTTAACAAATTCTTCCAAATAACATTATGGATTTCCAACAATGGACCCATTCTGTGGCCCTCTCGTTGTCCTAATTTAACTGCCCTAGACTATTTTATATGGAAAACAATGAAAAAACATCGTTTATTATAATCCAGTGACAACAATGGAGAACTATATGGCAAGGATAAGAGACGCGTTCGAAAGTTTATCTCCAGATTCAATTAGAGTGGCCACTCATGACGAACTAACTCGGAGATGCGAAAAATATTTGGAAGTTCAGGGTGGAAATGTTGAACATTAATTAAAATAAGTTATTTCCCTGTATATTTAAGCCGTTTAGCATTTTTAAAATACAAAAACATTATACTGCCAATTTTTCAAAAGGTGCAAATTTTTGGAGTAGATGACCTCATACAAAGTCACTCTTATTTTTAATGCTAAAAAAGATAACTTTATAAAAATAGGGCGATTTGTTGAAGTTAACATTTAATGTTAGATTTTGATCAGTCTGTAATTATTTGTTATAAAATATCAACACAATTTATTCAAATAGATCCCGTTTTAGAAGGAAATCAACCCCAGTTAAATAACAAAACACCATTTTTGAGGTAAAATTTAAAATATGTCAAAAACCTTTTGACTATGGTATAGGACATTATACATAAAATATATTTGTAATTTTGCGTAGAATCTGAAGATGAAATAGGGCGTTTTATTTAAAATAAGCAAGAAGGCATACCGAATGTGCCAACATCTTAAAAATATTTTAGCCGAATTGCCCCCATCAACATTGGTAAACTGCCAAATTTAAAATTTTTCTTAGTTTTTTCCCAGAAATCGATCGCGACAGTTCGTCGTAGGACACACTGTATATATATATATATATATATATATATATATATATATATATATATATATATATATATATATATGAACTAAAATGCGAACAGTAAATGCAAACTTCGTTCCAACCATATCCTTTCCCTATTAGAGGTTGCACAGTTTGAATAAATTGTTAAAGAACACAATTCATCCTATTCCACCACCATCGAGATGATGGCCTACCTGTACCACCATACCGAGAAAGAAAGTCAAAACTTACCCTCCCCGCCACAGTGATACGGTAGAGGTACATGTTTCGTCTCTACCAGACTCATCGGGGTACCGACATGCACCTGGCTTCATTCTTCATTCCTATACGGAGCTGCATATAGTTGTACGTTTGCTGAATGTGATTTCAGCACTACAACGGCATAATGTAGATATATCCAATGCTATTTCATCTCACACGGGGAAATCCGTGAAAGCCGCATAAACATCCGGCGGAAGGTCGGCGAAGCCGCGTTCAGTTTTTGCATGCTTTTTTTCGATCTGTCCTTTGCATAGCCAGATGCATGTCGGTACCCTGATGAGTCTGGTAGAGACGAAACATGTACCTCTGCCGTATCACTGTGGCGGTGAGGGTAAGTTTTGACTTTCTTTCTCGGTATGGTGATACAGATAGGCCATCATCTCGGTGGTGGTGGAATAGGATGAATTGTGTTCTTTAACAATTTATTCAAACTGTGCAACCTCTAATACGGAAAGGATATGGTTGGAACGAAGTTTGCATTTACTGTTCGCATTTTACTTCATTCCTATACGGAGCTGCATATAGTTGTACGTTTGCTGAAGGTGATTCCAGCACTACAACGGCATAATGTGGATATATCCACTGCTATTGCATCTCACACGGGGGAATCCGTGAAAGCCGCATAAACATATATATATATATATATATATATATATATATATATATATATATATATATATATATATATATGTATATATATATATATATATATATATATATATATGTTATATATGAGTTTTCCTATATATATATATATATATATATATATATATATATATATATATATATATATATATATATATATATATATATATATATATTGCTCAAAGTCCAAGTCAAAGGTTGTCGCAAAGTCAAATCTGGTTTAAATTTATACTCATATTTTTTAAATTCAGAACATTTTGACTTTGGATAAAATCTTGTCCTTGGCAGTCACATTGTGAAAGTCAATAAGGTTAATGACGATTATAGATCAGCATCATACACACCCTCTCCATGAATATTACTAAGCAATATATAATTGGGGTATTGTTGCATTTCTAAACCAGGAAAATGCCTTGATCCTCAGGAAGCCGCGTTCGTTAATGTGTTCATCGAGTTGCAGCTCTTCATCATTTTCTTTCACGAATTTCTCTTGTGTATAAGATGGGGAAAAATTAATCAGACAAATCTCCAGTGTTAAATCCCTTGGAATTTCCAAGTCAAATACAGGGAAGTCTGGAATGTATTGATGATGTAATCGTGTCAGTTGGCCAAACTGCGATCTTAATACCATTTCTTGGGCAAGATGTTCTCCATCATTAAAGCCCCCATTCTGAATGCCGAGGACAAAATCGTATCTAAAGTCAAAATAATGAAATATTCATATTTTCGAATTTAAAAATAAAAGTGTTCATTTAAACCAGATTTCACCTTGACTCAACCTTAACTATGGTCTTGAGCAATAAGTAAAATCCGTCAGCGAAAGTAAAGGTTAAAATCCTTCCCTCGATTCTTTTTCTGATCTCCTGTCGTCAAAAAGATTAGTTATCATTCAATCTCAATTTCAATCTTCAGCGGACCTTGCGCTTTGGCTTTAAGGACGAAGTCAAATTTATCACCGAAGATGAAAATTTTATCATCAATCTTCTGTACAACATCGGCAGTAACATACGTGCAGGCTTTCAAACATAAAATAGTACAACTTCAGTGACCTATATCTTCGAACCGTGAGTTTTTTAGACTTAGCGACCATTGACACTTTTGATCTAGTAACCAAAAACTGTAAAAATATAGGTATCCCAATAAACAACTTGAGATATGCCGATGACACGGTTGTAATTACAAAAACTTCGGAGGATCTTCAGATACTAATTAACAGAATAGTAGAATGCAGTGAAGAATATGGATTATCACTTAACATCAGTAAAACAAAAATAATGGTCGTATCTAAATCACCACAAAACTTCCCTGACATACCCGTGCATGATCAAAGAATTGAACGTGTGAGAAAATATAATTACCTGGGAACTGTTATCAACGAAAATAACGATAGCTCGGAAGAAATCAAAATCACAGTGGAAAAAGCTAGAGCTACGTTTATTAAAATGAAGAAGGTGTTCTGCGAACGAGATTTAAGCCTTAAACTTAAAATTCGCCTTGTGAGATGTTACGTGCTGTCAGTTCTTTACTACGGAATGGAAGCGTAGACATTGAAAAAGATTGATACCAAGAGGATGGAAGAATTTGAGATGTGGATGTACCGTAGAATATTAAGAATATCGTGGACAGAGAGAGTAACAAATGTGGAGGTTTTGCGAAGAATGCGGAAAGAGAAAGAATTAGTACTTACTATTAAAGAACGCAAACTGCAATACTTGGGACATGTTATGAGGGGAGATAAATACCAGTTGTTGCAATTAATTATCAAGGGAAAAATAATAAGCAAAAGATCCATAGGAAGAAGAAGGCATTCATGGTTAAAGAACTTAAGAGAATGGTACAATTTTAACAACTGCCAACTGTTTAGATCTGCAGTGTTAAAGATACGCATAGCTTTGATGATAGCCAAACTTCGGAACGAGGACGGCACCTAAAGAAGAAGATAGGAATTGAAACAGAAAAATGTTTAGAATTTTGCAAGAAGTCTGAAAGTGTGCAGAAAATTGGGATAACTATTTAAAAAAATTTAATTTTATTATATCACAGCTTATTTCGAGTCACCCTATATAATGTAATATTTTGGAAGAAATTCGTACGAAAAAAAGTCGACGTGTCCGAGCGGTTTTTTAAAGACTTGTCACTTTTTAGATGATGAATTTATTCCAGATTTTGAGTCGTCATTGTATGTGCTTATTTAAATTCTATTAATTGTAATGTCAGAGTAGATACTCAACAATAAACCAAACAAACCAACCTGCGGGTAACAGAGTGATAACAATAAGATGTAATAATTTATATAACGATTTTAAAAAAATTGTGTAAAACAATGCGGATATATTAAACCTTTGGATCGATTTTCTACGTCGATTTACTTCTGACATTCCTCTTAAACGATTTATGTACAGGAAATATACTATTAAAATCCAAATGATATTTGCCGTTCTGATCCAACATTTGGTCAAATAATAAGGTTAATGTGAATCGCGTGAAAATACAGGTCCTGATTACCGCACTCGATATGGGTTTTAGGTCCTCAGGCACCAGGAAATCGTTCTTAAATTAAAGGGAACTTTAATCCACCGTGGACATTTATGGCGGTTTTATGTTTTTAGGTTGATAGGATATGAAACGGGTAACGCTAAGAATTATTTAAGTAAATAACGGAGCATAGAATATCCCAAATTATTGGCATATATATTGTTATTTAAATTGATTTTCTCTGTAGTTCTTAAATGTGAATGGTGGAGTTATCAATTTTTTATATATAGTTAAAGTGATCAAAGTAGTGAAGCCAATTATATTCTGTAAGAACAGTAGAAAAACTAACTTTTTACTGAAATTCTCTTTCATAATTTATAAGTCCTGATAATATTATTAAAATAATATATATAATGCTTATTTTATAACACTTGTTCAGCTCTAAGTTATACATACGCCAATAAATCTCAACACAAATAAGTTTGTTTAGTACCCACATAGCATGAAAGCTTCCACACGTCGCATGAAAGCTTTTCGATACAAATTCGATGTAAGTTTTCTAAGTAACCTTCCAAGAATTTTCCAGGAAGCTTATGAATAAATTTTTTAAAAAAACCCACGTAACGTTTCATGAAATATTCCGAGAAAAATAAAAAATTGTTACATGGAAGGTTAACGTGAAACTAACCGTGAAAGTTTCGTGTAACCTTCCTGCAAGTTTCTGGAAAATAACTTGCAATCTTACAAGAAAAGATATTGTATTTTACCAAGTAAGCAAAGTGGGTCCCTTAGCGTAGCTTTTCAGTAAGATTTCAAGAAAAGAGTTGTTATTCCATATTGATATTGTCAAGAAAGCTGTCTGTAAACATCCTGCAACCTTCTTAGAACCTTTATGGGTAACTTGCTGCAAACTTGAATGGAAGATTACATTAGAAATTTATGAAATCATCATAAAAGCCTCTCCGTATATATACGGAGCTGCATATAGTTGTATGTTTGCTGAATGTGATTTCAGCATTACAACGGCATAATGTGGATATATCCACTGCCATGGCATCTCACACGGAGGAACCCGTGAAGGCCGCATAAACATGTATACGCCATCCGGCGAGAGGTCGGCGAAGCCGCGTCAGTATTTGCATGCTTCCTTCCAATCTGTCCTTTGCACAGCCAGGTGCATGTCGGTACCCTGATGAGTCTAGTAGTCTCTGCCGTATCACTGTGGCGGGGAGGGTAAGTTTTGACTTTCTTCTCGGTATAGTGGTACAGGTAGGCCATCACCTCGATGGCGGTGGAATAGGATAAATTGTGTTCCTTAGCAATTTTTTCCAACTGTGCAACCTCTAACACGAAAAGGATATGGTTTGAACGAAGTGTGCATTTACTGTTCGCATTTTACTTCATATATATATATATATATATATATATATATATATATATATATATATATATATATATATAACTGTATGCTTACAAAGAAACCTATGTTAGGTTTTCCTGAAAGGATATCGTAAGCTTAGACGGAACCTTTCCCATAATATTTGTCACCGACATTAAGTAATTCCTTTAACCTTCTATGAAAGCTTTCAATGATATTGATATGTACCAAGTAGAAACTTTCAGAAACTGACGTGGATTTTGAAGTAAACTTAGAAAATATCTTACGTATGCTTAGTTAAATGTGGCACCAATTCGTAGCCAAAGTCGGCAAAGTTCGCTGTTCCAATTGCAGACAAATTGGCAGGGCATTATTTTGGTGTAACAGCACTTTTTTTTCGCCAAATGCGGGTATTTTTCATCAATTCTTCGTAGAATCTGGCCAATAACACAGGATAATACACGTCTTTGATCGTCTATCTTGTTCTAGATCCACAAAAATAATACGTTACGAATCATAAAAAACTGTGTCCATGATTTTACTGGCTGGAACTCGTCTTTGCCTTCTTTGGAGCAGGTTTTTCTGTCGCAGTCTACTGTTTTGATTGTTCTTTGATTTTTGACGTATGGTGATGGATCAAGGTTTAACAATTATCACAAATCGCCGAAGAAAGCCTTTTGGACTGCGCTGGTAACAGTAAAGGGTCATTCGATTTCATTGGAATTTTACAGTTAGCAAATGCGAACCCATCGTCCTGTAAGCCTTTTCATATCTAAATCATGTAGGATGTGATGTACGTGTGTATGTATGCATATATGTACGTAGAGTTGGTGTCTGTACACTACAAACTAGTAAATCTATTGTGCCTCCTCCTAATGGCCGGCTTCAAGGTCGGTAGCTCCCCTTCTTCGATTTGGCGTGTTTGCAAGAACCGCATCCTAGGGTTTCTAGACTGCTGCATTCTGAAAGAATATGAATAGAGGTTTCGTCTTCCTCCTCACAGAATCTGCAATCTTCTTTTTCTATCAGTCTACCAGAGTTTCTTGAGGTGTCCCTTCAGGTGACAATGCCCCGTCAGGATCCCTGTCAGAACTCTGAGTTGGTTTTACTTAAGCTTATGTATTCTTTAAATCTTTTCTGGTCGTGGTTCGCCAGAAGTATCTTTGCTTGTCTCAATTCTTGCAGCTCCGTTCAATAAGGGACAAACCTCCTGTTTCTTCTTCTATCTTCAGGCCTGCTGCTGCTACTGATTCCAATGGTATCTCAGCCCTTTTCCTCGCCAGCCTGTCTACTATTTCATTCCCCTCTGTCACGGTATGTCCCGGTACCCACAGGAGGTTAACTTATTTATTCTTACTCAAACGGTTTAATTTCTCTAGGCATTCCCAGGCCATCGTGATGTACGTATGCATCCGAGATGTTTTCGATCTCAGTAATCTCACTAATCTTCACTCTGCGGTCAGCCAGCACGATGTCATGGATTTTCTGGATTATTTTCTCGATAGTCTTGAGCGAGAAGCGTTAGTCGTTCTGTTAAAAATGTTAAGGACCAAAATTCTCACAATACTTTTTTACGTTCGTTTTGGTTTGTGCAATGGTTTTTCCACGTAAAAAGTAATACTAATCCCGCATTACTTTTTACGTGGAAATAAGCTTTTTTCTATTTTTGCCAAAATGTTTATATTGTTCATGTTCGAAAATTATCATAAAAACACTAGCAGTTAGGCATGAAATTAATGGAGCATCACCAGAAAGAATGCTACAAATCAAAAATGTAATCATATTTGCAATCCCAATGTCATCTATCAGAGAAATATTGGACTTTTCTCTCTAGCCTTGTATGGTCGACGGGGAAATGTTTTTTTTTTGATGTTTGACAGAAATAAATATTTTTATTTTATTTATGTATTCAATTTACTACGAAGGAATATATCAAATATAATAGGAATCAAAAAAGGGATCTTACCTCAAAAAAAAATGAATTTTTTTGTAAAAAAAAAATTACCGCTTTGGGGCATTTTTTTTCTGATAAACCGTTATCTCAGAAATATATTTTAGACCGAGTAACCCTTTAACATGTATTGTTCTTTATGTAAACTTTAAGGAAGATTACCCCGGCCTTGGCGATTAAGCCGCTAAAAATTCGTACTTTCAAAGATTTAATTAGGATTCTCATTAGCTGAGCGAAATGTTCGGTTCGTGGCCCGTCGTGTTTTTTCATTTTTACAAATTAGCGGGTGTTTTTTTAATTGGTCCTTGTTATTTGCAATTAAGGCCGACGGTGGCCGATGATCAAGATTGGTTTAATTACGCCTCGCGGATTCGTTCACACATTTTACCGAAATTTTATGACCTTTCAGTAATTAAATCAACAATATTAAGGATATGTACTAATGAACCATTACGGAGTGGAATAAAAAAGGTTGTAGGGTGTGTTACTATGCGATATCGATGCGAGAAATGGAACCACGATGGTTGGATAATTAAAGTCAAGGTACGCGGCGAAAATTTTCTCACTTTTGATGTTGGTGTTTTTGTTATCGATTAGTTAAGTTTCAAGAAAACTCCAAAACCATGGCACCGTTTAACTCTAATAGTTAAATGTTCTCCATTAATTATTTGTATTATTTCCTTACACATCTTTAATACTTTTAATTGTGACTTTAGTCTCTTATTTTTACGAATTATCAGTGCTTATATTTTATTATTAGTTCACTGAGCAGTTCATATCAAATAATTATTAGATCTGAACCAATCGGTGGCGACTGCTGCATTAAAAAGCAAGGGTTGCAATATATATATATATATATATATATATATATATATATATATATATATATATATATATATATATATATATATATAATCTGCCATCGGTACCAGTGGATCAAAAAATAAAAGTCTTTAAAAATTGAGTTAATATGAAACAAGGCAGTATATTTTAAATAACTAAACATAAAGAAGGTAGTAAATTTTAAAAATACAGCCGTCAAAACAAAATGCACGTATAACTTATTGTGTGAATTAGTTTTAAATCAAAAAAAAATAAATAAAAAATCTATACGCCGATTTGGCATTAGCAAACTTATCAATAACCCGCTCACTGAAATCTGGCATGCTTTCGATAAGATCCCTTTCTTTAGAAAGCATTGCCAGAGCAGAAAATCTTTCTTGGCTCACAGTATTCCGTAGACATACTGTTCCAAAAAAAAAAAAACTGGCTGCTACCAAGTGACCTGTAAAGCTCCTTTTGCTTGACAAATAATTATATCACAAATTTCTTTTGCTTCCAAAGAAAACTCTGCGGAATCGTCCAGTGTACGTCGGTTTGAAGTAGAAGGACATGGCTCAACGTCGTTTAAAGTAATATTATTTCTAATTTCTGTTAATTTTGATTCAAATAATAATAAATTTTTATTTGCGATAACAGCGTCAACGTGTCTTGTTTGAAACTTTCCAAGTAATAAATCAACTTGAGGCATTATTTTGTAAAATCAGTAAAATCAGAATTTTGATATACGCTGATAATTGGTTCGTGGTACTAATATTTCTACTCTTCTTGTTAAGATTTTTTCCATTGTCTCTAGAATACTATCTTTGTATTCGAGTATTATACAAACACTTTAAAATTAAAATTCTATCTTATTAGGGTCGACCGAGGTAAGCGTTTGTTAACAATTTGATACACTGTTGCGGTTCTTTGAGGACTATTTGAAAAAAAAATAAATAAATTCCATGTAAATTGGAACAAAATATGTAGACATTTTGATTAGAGAATGTGGAATTTAAGATTACCAAATTTAATTGATGTGTATAATAATGCAAGTAAACAGCATCTTCATGGTTTTTTTTTATAATTGCTTGTACCCCTTTCGACGAGCTCATATTTTCTCGAAAATAAAAAAGCACTCACTTGCTTTTATTTACACATGCAGGAAGATAAAGAGCAGGAACTACATTATATTTAACTGCCTTTCTAGAATTTCTTACAAGAGATTCTTAAAAATATCTAAAACATACACGACAGTTTTTATAACTTACATCGTAATTCGAAAGCCTATGAATTCAGAAATCGAAATCGGTCACTGTATTTATATTCAAAATTTCGGATAAAGCACTTAATTTCCGATGGTTTTTTTTTTAGTAGACATCACGCATAGAAATACCGGCACGGTAGACACCACGGTGGTATTCTAACCTGAACTAAAGGAATGGTTTAACTTCTGCTTGAAGAAATCTTTACTTGATACTGCCAGCGCCACGCGTGATTGGAAGCAAAAGTTCAAATACTCGTCCAGTGGGTTGCATAAGAAAAATTTTTCTAATAGAGGGATATTTTGTGGGGCAAACTAAACACAGGTTTACAAGTCGACTTTCAACCCATATGAAGCTCATGCGACGAAATTGATCTCTACGTCTTAGATAGGCAATTTTATATACGCTCCAGTGGATTAACTTGTTTGTAGTAAGTGAATCATTATGACTCCACCCATTTATAATTGCTATGACAATAAGATCTAGCTGACTTAGACACTGTGGATTTTTTTAAGAGAATGGAACTTAACATCATTACTTAATCCACTTTAATCACTTATAGACTATTCAACGAGCACATAAATAAGTAAGAAGTGTTATAATGGAATAGAATACCTTACAAAAAAAAAACATGGAATAAACTTGATTTATCAATTTAGTTAAGTTTTTATCATTAAAATACAAAAAAAAAATAAAACAATATAATATTAAGTTTACTTGTGATCGATAGTGAGACTGCTAGCTGTGTGGTCTCGAACAAACCAGACTGCAACACTGCTCAACTGCGTAGTGGTGTGTGGGTACTAGTTAAACATAAGTTTTCTTTAACTGATAACTGAAAGTTCTTACTTAAAATGTAAACGCAAAAGACGAACCAAAATAAAGACGGAAAGAAAAAAACGTGAAGAAAAACCTAGAGTTTTCATGTGTGGTGATAAGAATTCCTTTCATAAAATATGCAAAACTACTAATATTTCTGTCTTCAGGTCTATTCCGGCAAGAATAACTCAAAAACACCAAACAGAAAAAAAAAGGTAACTAATCATCTAAACTCAATTACTGGAATAATTTAAATGATTTTTCCAAACATCCGAAAGGATGGACCATATAACTTGAGATGGAAAATCTACAAATCGGAAAAGTCAAGCCGTATCGCGTCTACCTTATTTATGTCAAAGAGCCATACGTACGCACCACGTCTCCTTTTTCAAATGTCAAAAAATTTTTAAAAATCACCCAAATTCGAGTCCTTGGTTAATAACAGTCGGCTGACATAAATTTGTTACAATTATATAAGAGAAACTTAGCTCTCAAACCAACTGAAAAAACTTTATACTATAAGGACAAACGTGCTCTGTTCTAACACAGTTAGAGACAAAGCACTATCTTAGATTGCAAGAATACCAGGAAAGGGTGGAAGCATTTCCTATGGTAGTGCACCGCCATCTGTAGACCGATTTCGAACTTGTTAGTTCTCGTCAGTAGAGAATAGGCCAGCGAACTTCAGCATCGGAAAAGTAAATCCTTTAAGCAACTTATATTTGACAAAATATGACATCTAATACAAGCGGCGCCATCTCCCAGCATTCCACGCAATCTGAATATAAAATCTCGTAGAGATGTATATATAAACCAAATTCTCTCTGCATTACAAATTTAACCAAAATTTCCTCATCTTCATCAGCAGTGATAAAATTTTCATATAGATGTTTTGGTTCATTATTGTTTTTCAAAATGAAATTTTATTATTTATGAATTATTCAACTTATGCTTGCAATAAACACTACCAACCATATTTGTTCAGTGGTAAACTATTATCATCCTTGTCTATTAATATAGAAACTGAAATTTCTTGAGTAAATGTTTGGAGTTGCGTTTCATGGCTCTGGTTTAAATTAACTGGCCAGCATCTCTCTTTTTGTTAGGATCTGTCAATCTTAAAAAGCTGCTTTCCAGTTTTAGTCTTATCCATAATCCGATTTCTAATTTTTTTATTACACATAGAATATCTAAGAACTATTTTCTATAAATCTCCAAATAGTTAACGATTTGTTACTTTTTATACTTACTAACGGGTGTCACAATAAGAACTTTAACTCTAAGTAAATTAAAAAACAGATTATTGTAATGGATTTCTTGGAAATTTTAATATTCATATATAGTTATTATTTACATTAAACATGAAATAAAATGTCAGTCAAATAGCAACTGTGGTTTAGTTGGCAGGTATGTACTCTTTCGATGAAACTCAAACTAAGTTTGAGAGTAAGGACTGCTAAATTTCACGAACTTAGAACTATTTCTTCCTTCAACAATTTAAATCGCGCTAATTTTTGTATCTAAAACGAGAAATAACATGACCTGGAAACTTCGTTTGCGAAAACTTTATTATTTCGCTTGCTATGTGTTACGTCTATTCCATCATATTCTTGTCAAAAAAAGATATCCTAGGGTATCGGTGGCCATTGACAACCACGGAGGCACTTTCATCATATTCAAAAGGTCTGTTTCGATGATCCCTCTATCCACACCAACTAGTCACCTTTTGAAGAGATGTCAAAAATTCTTGAAAGGTATGTAGATTTTTGGCTCTCAAGATCTGAGATTTCTGCTGTCTTGTAATTAAAGATGATTTTGTGATGAAATATGTCGTCAACTTGCAGTTATTATAAGATTTAATTGGTTAAGTGTGAGCACTGTCCCTGGCCAGTAGACTAAAATTTTCTTCATTTAGTTAGTAGGTTTTTACAATTATTAATCATTTTGTCCAATGTTTCAACAAAAAAACCACCGAATATGGCTGAGGTCACAATTGACAAAGAAAACTGCGTACGATTCATAATTTAGGTTCTTGTTGAGATAACCTTTATTTAATATTATTTATTAAGAATACAAATATCTAAAAAAACTTCAGTTAGCTTGACATTGATTTTAGCGAACCACAGAGAAAACTGGAGAAAGAAAAATTAGTTAATAATTTAATGTTAATCTTCTCTGTATTTTGCGTTTATGAGAAAAATTTTAAGTCATTAATATCAAACACTTAATATGTAATATATTGCAAAAGACTCGACACCACAGCGGGTGTTTAAAATAAATAAATACCTCATGCTCATACATTCAATTTATGATTTAATTAAAACCATGTTAATTAATATTTTATAATTTACAAAATATAGGTCCACCTATAAAATATTAACCCGTTACGTTTCCCTGGGTCAGGTACACTGGCTCGTATACGCTCTCCAAGTAATATTATTATCCTTATGTTATGGGTGTCTGTAATAAATTTTATTAACTTCAAATTTGGGTGGTCCAGGCGAATAATTTTAGGTAAAACACCCAATTGCGCGTATTGGGTTACATGCAAATCTTTATGCGCACAAGAAATACACACAATATATACTTATACATTATATTCATTGGGCGTGTATAAAATGCTAATTTTTATATCCACCGAAGAATATTAATATGAGTCATAAAAATCCGTTGTAAAATATAAATAAATAAGGACAAAAAGGTCCGTGCGGCTACGTAGATGTTCATTATTTATTTTGAATTACGAAAGATCTTGTCGTTCAGTGAGATCGATTAATTAATTTAATAATATAGCAGAGTAGAATTGGTAAGCCCTTTCACTACAGCCTAGTGACTTACTGTGTCTGCTCTATGTGAATGGGTTGATCATCTTAATCAGATTCAGGAGCCTGTTCACTAGTTTGATCTCTGTCTGAAGATTTGCAGGACTGATCGATTCTTGACGGTGTTACCAAAAAGTGAAAACTTTGCATTCGGAGATGACATTTGAAGTCACACATAGTTTACATGTTGACTTTTATTTATAAATGTCCTTTGTATGTAGATGTGTCCCTAAGCTGCTGTGGCTGATTATCAATCCTGAATAGACTTAGTAGTTTAAGTGTAGTTATAAACATTTAATTTCTTAAGTTTTTTTTTTATTTATACCTCTAGAAGAAATTCTAAATAATGGATGCGCTTATTGGAGATCATAAATCGGTGCGAGGCTACGAATACTCTTAAACTGGCAACCCTCAATGAATAAAGCTCAAAACTTTGGAGTCACTATGGAGGGAGGGGGATTGCAAGAGGGTCCCGCTTCTTTAACAATAATGTTCATGGAAACATCGTCCATTTGTTCAAAATTGGAGCAAAACATAATGGACGGATGTCAATCGAACTTTCACTGGGGGGGGGGGGCAGTTAGGGATCAGTAAAGGCTACCAATATTTTAATAAAAATTCCCTCTAATTTTTTCAACTCTAAGCGGTCTGGCGTGAAGCTCTCTCCCTCCAACCTCTCTCACCAAAGACGAAATATATCTTAAATAAGTAAAAACAATACAAATTTGAAGCATATGGATATCAAAAGTATTTGTTAGTGCATTACTTCCACAGAAAACAAGAAATGTTTTTTATTATTATTGGAAAAAAATAAAAAAATTGTGGGAAATAAGCCTTTTGACCTCGAGAGATAATATTAATAATCAAAATAATAATCATGAAGAAGTGGTAAGACTAAATAGTCTTCGGTACATGGAAGATCGTACATTGATGGCTACCATCAGAAATCAGCTAGAACAGAGACTCAAAACTGTGGAGGAGTTCTTCGGACATATGAAAATGCTCTTCGGCTTCGATAAATGCCTTATTTTAAACACAACTAGAGGAGAGACACAAGAGAGAGCATTTGAGATGCAGAACAGTCAAACCATTGCTATATTGGAGGCAAAACAAACCTATAAATACTTAAACATGAAACTGATACGAAGAATTTACTAATCAGCTAAGAAGACCAAATTAACCAACGAGTTCATAAGACGTTTAAGACAGGTACCACGAATCAATTTGAACTTGCCCTATGCGTGCCCTGCACTTTGTTACTCTTTCGGAATTGTAAAATGGGGCAGAACGAATATAGAAGGTGTTCAAAGGAAAGCCACGAAACTCCTGACAAAAGCACACAAACATCATCCACGTACTGTTACTCAACGAAAAATGCTACCAAAATACATGGAGGAAGAGGAGTGATTGATAATGATAAGCAACAACTAACGAACTTAAACTCATATTTTCAGAGGCTGGTATAGTCTAATCTTCCATTCCGGACAATATGCAAGGTATGCGTCTCAACACAACTGCTACTGAAGGTTATAAAATGACGTCTCATCCCCATCCAAATAAAGAGAGTTTCTAGCCTGGCTACAGAAGCCTTTTCAGCTATCAAGATCATCCATCAAGAGCAGGCAGAGAGTACAACGAATTTAAACTGTACTAAGACCGAACTATGCTTATGGATCACACAATATGTAACTGATAGATCTCATTTTAGTAAATAAAAAATCCAGGTGAGTAGTAGAAATCGCAGTTCCTAGAGCAACATAATGAGAAGATCGCCAAATACAAAGATCTGGAGGCACAAATAAGCAGAGAGTAGCGTCTAAATTATCCCCATAGTTCCATCTCAACAACCATCATAGTACCGGAGAGCCTTTTATTAAATATCATGGGATTGGGCCTTAGTGAACACATTGAACTGGCTACGCAAAAGGTAGTGCTATTTGGAGCCACTCGAGGTATTCGTAAGTGTATGTCAAATAATGAAGACCATAGCAGTACCTAGGGCACGACTACATGAAAACGTGTCTATAGAGCTCCATCCATATGATGTCTAAATATATCTGGGATGAGAGAATGTTCCCTGAAAGGGTGAATGAACTTGTTGAAATAGTAAAAATATGTTTAAAGCTCTTAATAGATATGCATGCTTCGCACCAGCTGTTCTTATAGAATTATGAAGAAGAGTAAAAACGGATATGGAAAACCTTCAGCGAAAAATCGAAATACTTAAGACAAAAGCACTCAGGTTTACACAATCTTTCACACTGCACAAAGTAATATGTGGGGATTACGAATTGGCTTCTCCTCACCAAAAAGATCAAGAAAACCTACGAGTCTTGCTGCAGAAGCCTCTTCACAGAAGAAATCCAATGAGGTCATTCAAAAAAGAGCTGTAAGGTATTATCGAACTGCTGGTTAACTTCGCAACAAATATTTCCAAGGACGAAAGGCTTCTTACTAGCTGTCCGAGACCAAGTTATTTCAATGGAGAACTTTTTGAAATACATTATCAGAGGTCTCTCAATAAATACTTAACTGCTGAATGCCAATCATGTTCTTTATATCGGGATATAAGAAGAAATACGAAATAGGTGCTAAGGTACTTCGATAAGAATTAGTAGGGAAGTTGTTGTTGCCAGTAGAAAGTACCTTGCTACATATATCACTTTGAGCCTGTACTAGAAAATAATAAATTCAGGTTGTATTGGGATCGAAATGTACTTACGACCAGATTGTTGTTTATAAAAGACCAGACTTGATTTTCTTATATAATACTATTCTAAACAACAACTTAACGGAGAGATATAATGAGAAGGTCACCAAATATAAACAAAGTTTAGACAACTACCCAAAATTTCAAAAGCAATTTAAATATTAATAAAACAGAACGATATTGATTGATTTTGTACTTAATTTTCACCATACTGTTTAGTCCAGCCATTTGGTAGTTTTACCTGGAAAGTTTTCCGGGAGTTTTGAAAATTGGTAATTTTATAGATTTTGAGGTGCTCTTTTTGAATTTCGACTTTGCCACCTCGTATCTCCTCCGCTCGCGCCGCCATATTGGAAAAATGGTGCCTAATAACAGTTTTTTTACAATATCTCCTTTCCGACGTATTTTACGACAAAAACAGTTATATACAAAATTAAACTAGAGAAAATTTCGTACAACTTATTTATTTACAATTTTTTTTTGTAAAATCAATAGTTTTTGGCATACGAGCGCCGCAAATTACATTTCAATATGCATTTTGGAAAAAAAAAACTCATTTCCACACCACCTTGAGGTAGAGTAAGCGGCGCGTTTTTTTATCGTGGTGTCCCCTGTAGGCCTATTCCACATGTGATGCACACTTTCGAAATTTAGCGCAATCTCCATCGCTTTGCTGTTCCTGATGGACCAGGCGTTGCCAGACGTCGCAGATCGAAATTTCATCCGCATCATCTGCAATGAAATCTGAAACGGATGGCATAACTACTTCCGAAGCCGCACGAATGTTACCGAGGTTTTGAATCTTTATTGTTTTTTAAGCCCGTATCGTTTTTTTTTTCACAAATGTTTTTAATGCAATGGTACCTAAACTACCAACGACTGTTGCAGACGGCATTTGCTTTAATCGTGGAATAATTTGATCAGGATCGATAACAGTTGTAGGTGTTACACAATGGATACCGCCCATGGCATGGAAAGTGTTATTACCATCTAATGTCTGCGTATTAAAATCAGCGATGTCAAAAACAAATTGAGAAAATGGGTTATCATCGATATTCAACGGTGCGCGTATAATAGCTGAAACTTCAAACAACATTGCTTCGGTGTATGTAGAGCAAAATCCAAGAGATGATAATACATCTATTAATCGCCGAGATTTATGAAATAAAAATGCAGCTAGTCCGTTCTGTAATGATGATATAAAAGATTTCAGCCTTGCTACTGCAATTATAGAATGGTCGAGAACAATGCTTTTTTTCTTCCATTTTTCAAAAGACGCTCATTTGTTTCTTAAAATCTCTCCATCTGGGAAAACGTGGTGGTGCTTGATACAATTTTTTCATGTAGGAATTGTGGTACTGTGCATCGGCTGCGACCAAATCATTCACATGCTCAAGACGCTCGACAATTGTTCGACCCCAATCATCATTACGAGCTTTAGCAAGTTCTGAAATACTATTTTTCATTGAAAATTTCCGCACACTATACACAATATTACGCTTGCACAACCGCGTCTGTTTTTGTTTTGCTGTAAACTCTGCTGTTATCTCATCAGCGCATAAAAAATAATGGTCTTTGAATGAGAATGTTGAGTGCGAGGATTGCAGTAGTGGTTGAGGTGTCGTGACATCGCTTCCTGTACCCAATGATGCAGCGAATAACTTTTCATTATTATATATTTTTCGACATATATTATGAACCACTATCGATTTTAGTCCCGCCAAAAGTTCAACTTTTTTGCCTTTTCTTTTAACACTTGACTTACAAAAAGTCTCCAATCCTTTTTCCTTCACTTCAATTGTTTCACTTTCTAATAATGGATTATTACAAATAAAATAATTTACTTTATCAGAAGCCATGGCTCTATAAACACAAACAACACTGTAAGACGATAGACGTATACTGATGACTCAGACTAAACTAAATACTTCTCTTGAGTTCTACCTATAGATGTTTTGTTTAAGGTGGAGAGAGGGACCGGGCACAAAGGCGACGCATTACTCCTATACCTGTTTTTTTAATACCTACGACAATAGTAAAATATTTTGGAGAAATATACGAAAAAAAAGTGGTGGTGTAGATTAATAATACTTTGCGGCGCTCGTATGCCAAAACTATTGATTTTAGAAAAAAAATTGTTAATACGTAAATTGTAGGAAATTTTCTCTAATTTAATTTTGTATATAAGTATTTTTGTCGTAAAATACGTCGGAAAGGAGATATTGTTAAAAAACTGTTATTAGGCGCCATTTTTCCAATATGGCGACGCAAGCGGCGGAGGTACGAGGTGGCAAAGTCGAAATTCGGAAAGAGCACATCGAAATCTATAAAACTACCAATTTCCAAAACTCCGGGAAAACTTTCCAGGTAACCCCCTTTTTTTGACCAAATGACTGGACTAGTATCCTTCAAAATATTTTTTATACAACCCAATTGGGTTACTGTTTTGGGCACCATTTTAAAGGTTTGACTTCTATATATTTCAATTGATTTTAATGCCTTATTTTCCACAACGGTAGAGTCAGGAATTAGTAATTACTCAATTTTTGATATAAGATCTCTTCGTTGTTTTGAGTATAAAAGTATAAACAGTGCATATTCATTTACTTTAGTTTTTAGTCAGATCATAAAAGTAATTTATGTCTGGCTCCGGCAGAACAAATATTTTCCAGTCTGGGTCGGATGATATTTATATCGCTGACGTGATGCAAGTTCTTGAGCTGAGATAAATTATTGCCATTAGAAGCTCGTGCAATAATTTTTAGCTACTTGCATTATTATTTAAACATCATTAAACATCGTAATTTTAAAATTGCTCATGTTATAATTTTACCACTTCCAGAACAGTCAGAAAACTGTTTCCCTCTAACTTAATTGTATCAGTTCGAGGACGAGTGGTTTAAACTGATATAAATTGACTGTCAATAAATACAAAAAAATTAACCATTTATCCACATAAACGAGCTTTGTTACTTGTCATTTATTATTTACCTTTCCACAATTTCGACAGGTAAACAAAAAAAATATCTAAACAGAACACTTATTTTTCGCACACTGTCTTGTTTTCGTTTCTTTGTAAAAGATCTCTGATTAAACAATGTCTAAAATATGCCCACATTAAACTCTTTACAATTTCAAAGTCCATTGTGAGCTCGTATTGTTATTCAGGTGTATTGTTAAGACTGCAACAAAAATATTTTATGCCATCCACATCATATATTAAACGGCGGCGTAACAATTGCAAGTGTGCAAATGAAAGTAACATAAATCGTTACAATCATTAAATTCAGTGACAATATTTTAACCAAACACAATATAAATCAGGCGGACAATTCGTAATTTTTAATGCAACGGGTAACCTATAAATTAAAGGAAAAACAAGAACCAAAAAATGATTCAGTTTGAATAAATTCTTTAAGCAGACCGAAACTTCAGTGCAGCAAATGAAAAAAATAGAGAAATGAAGTGTATAATATAGGTATTCGAAAGAATTTTGAATAGTTTGTTTTAAAGTCACTTATACAGGGTGTCCACGACGAACTTCCGATATTTATTTTTCGTCTATAGACTTTGAAAAATTTTAAAAATATATTAAACTGTTAATAAAGTCGATGGGGGCAATTCGACTAAAATACTTTAAAGATATTGGCGCTTCCGCTTATACCGGAAGTTGACGTCTTCTTGCTTATTTTAAATGGAACACCCTATATCTTATGTCATTTTTATATTCAACGCAAAGTTCTAGACATATTTCGTGTGTAATATCGTATATCTAAATCTAACTGCTTTTGACATATTTTAAATTGCATGTCAAAAATGGCGTTTGTAGGCCTAAACACAACTATTAATTTGTCCTATATTGAAGCCTTTATTATTAAACTGGGTCGGATTTTCTTTTAGAAGGAGATCTACTTTGGTGGACCTTGTTGATACTTTGATCATACAAAAATACAGGTTGATCAAAAATTAACTTGAAAAAATTTGTAGTCTTTGAAATATTAGAAACTTAATAATTTTGTATTGTGAAAATGCTCAACAGCTTAACTACACAGGGAAACAATTTATTTTTAAAAAATGCTCAAAATTCCACCCCGAACTTCTAAACTAACCTGAAATAACCTTTTGAAATTTCAGGTTATTTCATTATTTTTCGCATCTCCGAGTTAGTTCGTCATGGGTGGCCGCTCTAAATGAATCTGGAGATAAAATTTCGAACACCTCCCTTACTCTTGTCATGCAGTCCTCCACAATTGTCAGTGGATTACAATAAGAAATCTTTTTTATTGTTCCTCATATAAGATAATCTAAAACAGTCAAATGAGAATAACGAGGAGACCACAGAAAAGGCCCATTTTTGGCAATCCACTTGTCATAAAATGTTGCTTGGAAGAAGTTAATACATTATTTAAAAGAAAGACATAAATTGTTTTGTATTATTAGTGAATTACCATTTAATTTTTCGTCATAAAAATTTAGTTCTAATATTTTATTCTTACAGCACAAAATACGTTAAATTGTCAGGTTTCTTGAAAATTACTGTATGAGGAATTGAATAACTCCAAAAATGGGAATTGTGTCTATCTAGAAGGCCATTTTTCATCATTTTGGCTCCATTAGTCAAAATTGTCTTGCCAAAAGTGTAGGGCTGTCTTGTATCCAATCAGTGTTGAACCAAAGATATTATATAAGGCTGGAAGTTGTATTTCAACAGAATTCTATGTATTGACCTCGTCGAGTTTGCTGTTTGTAGAACCACTTATTTTAACGATGTCATAGAATATGCCGCAAAATATCCCAGAATTGCAATTTTCACATTTTTATCATTGAAAATAGGTTTCCTTTTATATACTTTTGTCTTAAAGGTACCAAAATTTTTTAAGTTTGTGAATATCCGATTAACACTGTTCCGTGCCGGTTTCTGTTTATCTGGATATTTATCAGCAAATGTTTGGTATGTTACTGATAAAACTTTGTTATATTTCCCACAGATAATAAACAAATTTAAATATTGTTTTCGTGCGTGTAATTTAATTACCTCGACAAGATTTTCTTAATAACTGGCAAATGGCAAGAAATAGTGACACTTCTGTATTGTTTTTTTCGTTGCGTTTCGCCATCATGGTCAACTAATAACAAAACTTAAGAGCCGAATAGCGTTTTCATAATACAAAAATGTTAAATTGCCAATATTTCTAAAACTATAAATTTTTCAAATAGACAACCTCATTCAAAGTAACTATTATTTTTGATGCTAAATAAGATAAGATTATAAAAATAAGGAGTCTACTTTTAGAAAATTGACTTTAAACGATTTTTTCAAGTTAATATTTAATGGTAGTTTCTGATCACCCTTCATTTATTTATTTTCAAAATATCAACACAATAGACTCCCTTATAGAAGGAAACCAACTCCAATAAAAAGCAATAAAGGCGTTCATATATGAAAAATTAATACTTATGTTTAGGCCTGCAAACGCCATTTTTGACATAGAATTTAAAGTATATCAAAAACAGTTAGACTTAGGTATAGAACATTAACATGTCTATAATTTTGCGTAGAATCTAAAAACGAAATAATCTGTAGGGTTCCACTTAAAATAAGCAAGAAGGCATCAATCATCTTTAAACTATTTTAGCTCCTTAGTAAGACTTTAAGTAAATTGTCAAATTTTAAAAATTTTCCAAAGTCTATTTTCCGAGAAATCGATCGCGGCATTTCGTCATGGGACACACTGTATTGTCTTTTTTTTCTAAGTGTCTTGAAACGATCCACATAGAGTCGATTTTTAGGCTACCATGTTTATTTAGGTTAGTATAGAACAAATAAACTTTTAATCGTAAAAGACGACAACTGTTGTTTTTTAAATAAAAGCTCAGATTTGAAAGAGTCCTGACTAAATTAGACTCATGAACATGGTGTTTCCTAGATTGCAACTTTCACCTTTTGCGATGCTGGCCGTTTTTATTTCGTCTGGAGTTACTAGGTACCATCTAGGTACATATCCATTGTAATGTTTGATATTTTAGACAATATGTGTAGCCAAAACGTTTTGACATACAGTGTGTTGTTTACAGTAACTTCAAAATTCCATTTCGGTCAAAAAATGTTATTAATTCATAAACATTTTCCTGCAATTATTTTTCACAATTTTCAACAATAAAATTGATAAATTTAATTTTTTATATGACAATGAAGCACACACAAAAAAATACTGTATATCGCTGGTTTAATGAATTCAGTCGTGACCGTATTTCGCCTCACAAACGAGTTGCCTGAAAGTTGTCCAAAATGGATTGTAGTGAAAGAAAATATTGGTGCTATGCGCTAATACTGGAAGAACGTCATAAGATATACCAAAAGATTGAGGTATCCATAAGCATTAGTAATATTAGCGTATATAATAGATTGCATGGATACCTGGCCGTGAAGAGGCTATGTTCGCGTTGGATCCCGCAAAGTTTGACAATCGCTCAAAGAAATGCTCGACAAATAGTGTAAGAAAATTCCCGAAAAATACTATCGCGATACGTGAAAAAATATTTATAAGATGGTAACAAGGCTTGGATATATGCGTATGAGTCTTTTATGCTGAGCCAAAATCAACAAAAGTTGCTCGGGTACGAAAAAATGCTCGTCAAATAATGCAAGAAAATACTGAAAAAGTACAACCGCGGTGCGTGAAAAAACATTTATAAGATGGTAACGAGCCTTGGATATATGCGTATGGGCCCGAAAGTAAACAGCAGTCAACCGTGCGGGTCTTCCATGATGAGCCAAAACCAACAAAAGTTGCTCGGACACGAAGCACTTCGAAGTAAATGATCGACTGGTTTTTCGGAAAAACTGACTATATTACAACCGTGCCTTTATATAATTGTAGAATGATCAATTTTCAATGGTACATTATTATTTATTTATGGAAAGACTTCGGTAAATTGAAGAAATACACCGGAGGTGACGGATCATTCCCCATCAGGGTAATACGAGCTTTCACAGCTCGACTCAAACAAATGACTTTTTGAGCATTCCAAACATGAAATTATTTTGTCATCCGCCGTAGAGCCCTGACAAAACAACCAATGATTTTAAAAATGATGTTTTGAAGATACTATCTTCGCAGCAATGAAAATGCGTTTCGAATTGGTCAAAAACATGCAAAATTGTATTGATCATCTTGGAGACTATTTCTAAAAGTAATAACACCATTATCAATGATAAATATTTGGTAAAAAGATTTTTTATACAGACAACTATTTTATATCCTCGCAGTAGATTTTAATGGTTAGTGTTTTAGTTTGTTATAGATTTTCTGCTTGTGTTACAGATGTGCAATATAATTTAATAATGTTGGAAAATAAAGCAGTTAGTTTGTAAGTTCAGTTATTCATATTCAATAATATCTAATAAGTAATAGTTTTATTAAATCCTATAGATTTTTTTATATTCTTTGAGTTAAATAAACGTTTTTATTATTTAACTACTTTTGGGAATACTTTTTAAGCAAACCGCCGAGATTTGATAGTGGCGTTATAAGCCAAAAATATGACTGTGTAGTAAAAAGACAAATAATATTGAAATGTTAAATTCACCCATAATAGTAAGAATAGAAGAAATACTCTTTATATAAGAAATAATATCCCACGTGTTGAGTCAGACAAAGAAAATAAAGAAAATTTTGAAGCATGTAACAATTACGTATTCTTCGAGTTCCCTCAAAAGTTTGCGACCAGTACCTAAAACCTAAGATGTCAGGCTAGGTAAAAGGGATGCACAAATATCTGAAATTTTTACAATTTTACTCACAATTATGGATTAACTAGAAATAATAGAATCTAATTAAAATATAATAATAATAATTATAACAATAACGAAAAGGCCAAGGAGGTAAGAACAAAGATAATTAATATAGGTAACACCGCACTTCTACTTCTTTATTAGGGCGAAGAGTGAGAAAAGAAAAATAAACAGCTTTTCACTTTCAAACTCAAAAATAGACTTAAAACTGAAGTAAAAAATACTACACGTCCAGAATTTTGCGGTTCAGAGATAAGAAAGCCAGACACCATTGGACAGAACAAAGTGTTAAATATAGGTTCAGAAGAAATACCAAATCCCTAAAATCTCTATATCGAGTAAAAACGATAAGCTTTACGTCACATTAAAAATGATATGACACCGGGAAATGATGACATTCTTGTTAATATGTTAAAGTGATAAGAAGAGATGATACTCTTCTATTACTACTACTACAAAAAAAAAAACAACAATTTAACGAATTAACTTGATACCTATTATGTATTTATGATTCGTTCCCATTATACGAAAAAATGACAAAGAAATATATTCTTCCGACATGTATGGTCTCTATAGACTTTAAAAAGGCGTTCGATTCAATCTAGCACTATGCACTAGAACTAAAGAAAGCAAGAATAGATTGTCGATATACAAATTTTCTCAGTACTAAAGTGTTTTTAAATAACAAAAATTTTCAGAAGTTGTTTTTGGGTTAATTTTAATCATAAAAGATCATATAAATATATATCTGACAGCTTTTAAGATTCAAAGTGTTAGAATTGATACTTTTTTTTCGAATATGTAACATTTTATCCTTCCAAACTTATTTTTGGGGAGCCGCAGTCTCAATTTAAAGACTCAGTTTTCCCATCTTATGGCGAAACATTTTTGTCTCCTAAATTTTCTTCTAGAACATAATATTTAAGAATTATAAATTACTATATTTTTTCGTCAAAGTCCATGCTACAGAACTTCTTTGCAAATGCGTATAAAGAGAATTTTATTTTTTAGAAAAAATGTTTTTATGACAACATAGGGCCACAAAATGAAATCGAGGTGGAGCACCTCTGAGCTCAGTTGATCTTTATGTTTTTAGGGTCGCTGATCACGATTCCGCGTCCATATGACCCCAGCACATCTGGGTCAAAGTCAAATGAAGGTCAAACACCTTAATTTGAATGATATAATTTTTCTAACCTCTCAGTCTCAGAGAACAGGAAATTTCACGTCTAGGTCTGCTTTGATCTTTTAGTTAAAGTGACCTCCGGAGTTAATTTAGAGGTCATTTGCGTTTCAAATTCTTCTCCTGAATCTCTTGGCTAATTTTTCAGCAAGGAATGGGTCTCGGACCAAGTTACCTTTATGTTTTTGAGGTCGCTGATTACGATTCCGGCGTCCATATGACCCCAACACATCTGGGTTAAAGTCAAATGAAAGTTAAACATCTTAATTCAAATAACCTTGACCCAGACGTGCTAGAACCATGTGGACACCGGGATCGTGATCACCAACCACAAAAATATAAACGGCATCTGAGCTCATAGATGTTCCATCTTGATTGCATTTTGTGGTCTTATGTAATTATAGCAAAAATGTAGTTATTATTTGATCATATTTTTCTATAACATTACGTTATGCGTACACTTGAACATTCGATGTTTTATGAAAGTAAGAACATGACATGACGCTATAAAATGTGTTATGGATAAATCAGATTTCGCATTATTCAAATTTGATCTTTAATATATTTAAGTGAAAGAGAAATATAAAATTTTGATATGTACTTTGGTTAATCATGACAGAAACTCGGTTACATTAACAATACAATTTGTTAAACTAAAATGAAGCTATTTTAAGCCTATGTATCCCCAAAAATTATAAGGATATAAAGTTGTCAATCTATTTTATTAACGTCAATAATCCAAAGAAATTGGGACTGGAAGTAAGTACTAAAATTTTCAATCACAGTTACTCTTTTTTTTATTTGTGTTTAATTACATAAAACGTAAAAGAATCAAGAAGGTGTGTATTAATTCCAATAATCTAAATATTTCGTTGCAGTTAAGCTTACTTAATAGCTACAAAAAAGATCTTTTCCACCAATGTTTACATAGAAAATTGAGGTATTTTACAAAAAGAAATGACAAAAAAAGACATATTGAACAAAAAGTTTTATTCTCTTGCTATATTTAAATTTTTACATAAAACCTCGTCGCGGTATCTATTTATATCATACATCGTTAGGTGTAATTGATATTCATAAACCCGCCGATTCATAGGATCACGTACAAAATACATTTAAAAATAGCGGAGTCTCGTTTTCAAGTGTCCCCTCGGCATCTTCAAAGTATCACGTCTAGTTGTGTGTGTGTGTCTCACCCAAGTGACCTTTGACACTCGGCATAAAACACAAAGAGACAAATCTGCATACTCGCGGAGGAACCTGCTGTATACACCATTGTTTCCGAGATGCTGAAACACGATATCAGAGGCACTTTTTGTCGTGTTTCCTTGTTAGATTGGTATTATTAAACATTATTAGTAAATTCTTGTAGTTTTCGAATTTTATGTTTTTGTAAATGATCGTTCGGGTCACAAGTACCTATGCTTAGATAAATCACGACAATAGAAACAAAAGCGACCGACGGAAATAATAGAATTTGCCATAACGCTTTTATCGTATACACAACGTTATTTGAGAGTTTAATATTTGGTTTTTAATAATGGCCTACAAAATTATTAGTTTATTACATTATATTCCAGGAAAAATTTGAAATATAAAAAAATGGTAATTTGCTTTATTTATTTACAAAGATAAAAAGATAACTATAGTCTGGATCAGCTGGAGTTTTATTAATTGTCGATGACATTTGTCATGTTCCTTTTACTTAATTTATTAGGAAGTTCGGATTTCCTAGTAGAAGTAGTTTGATATGGAGGCAAACCGACTAATCTTAAGATATAAGAACAAGAGACATAGAAGTGACACAAAATGAGAGAAAATGGCGAACATAATTACATTCAACACTGTTTTCCAAAATAAATAAATATTGAATCAGTGGGCTTACAAAGTATTAAAAATTGAGTTATTGTAAACCAGTGGTTTCCAATTCTTTTTTGATCTCGACGCTTTTTCGATTTTTTAGATATGTTCACGACCGGGATAACAAAAATATGCTTTAGGATTATGTATATATATATATATATATATATATATATATATATATATATATATATATATATATATATATATAATATAAATAATATAAACTATAGTAGTCAACAAATACAAAAAAAGACTGATTTTATAATGGCTATCCGTGGGAGCTTAAAATATTCTGACTGCGAATTCAACAATGAAAATTTTCCACCACGTATAGATTTTGTGTTATAGAGTGTATCAGTTATTTTAATTTAATACAAACATTTTTATATATTAGTTCAAAACCATAAAAAGAAACAAAGTATTTTAAGGATAACAAGATTTATTTACAAAAATACACATGAAAATACATTTATAGTAATTCTCTTGTACATAACTTTTTTGAAAATGTTGACCAACAATAATTCCCCCTCATCGCTGTATCCCATCTGCCTTGTTAGCGTTGCTTCATTGTTAATATGTCTTCGCGGAACTTTTCTCCTTGCTCATCACTAACCCCACCGAAAATTTCTGGGAAAAAACGTAAATGGTAGTGATAGAAGTGTAATTAAGAGATATGCGACAATCCATTTTCATAAAAAAAAATATATTCATTACGTTAGCTTGACCTCGAATATCTTGATCCTTCGGAAGCCATTCTTTTACTTGATAATGACTCTGTGTTATTCTACTCTCCCAAAGACAAAGAAAATAGCAATACTTTGTAAATCTACCCTGAAGCCCTATTAATAGTCCTATGAATTTTAGGTCACCACATGTATATCACTTATACGTATCATAGCTTATTGCATTTAGAATAAGTGACATACTTTCGTATGTTTTCTTCATGTCAACTGCACGTGCAAGAGGAACAGAGGGTCTTTTGTTGCCATTATGGATCAAAACTTCTTTTAAACCTATTTTAGAAGAATCTGTAAATAAGTGCCATTCGTTCGGGTTATGAGCAAATCTTAATTTTTCCGTAACACTATTTAGATTAACACAAACACATTTTATCTTGCAGAGTAAAAAACGAGGATAGCTCCTAGTTATGGTTCCTAAATATTGTAACTTTGATTCCAATCGCCAGTAGATTTCATTATTGTAATCTAGATCTTAATACTTCAGCATGCTCTTTGGACAGGTGGAAGTCCTGAAATAGATCATTTAATTCAGCTTGTTCGATTAAATGGGGTGCTTTTCCGTCAATTTCGGGAAAAAAGAACCGTCCTTTTCTGATAAATTATCGGGTTCCGCCTTCTCATTAAACATTTCTATATCTTCCTCCCATTTTGCCGGGGGTGCTGGAACTGGTAAACCCTCCCCATCCGGATATTATGTTTGCTCTTTCTTGAAAAACTAGACACTTTTGTCATGTTAAATAAGTAGTGGTTCAAATGATTTGCTGGTTCTCGCCAAATCATTGGAATAGCAAAATGCATAGAAAAGCGTTTGCCATGTAACAAGTTACTGCACAGATTTGGTAACATACACATGTAAGAAGCATAGTCCCGATCTTGATCGCCAACAATTAATCCAAATACTGACGATAAGTTACTTTGGTCATTTTGTTAATTGTCCTTTTCTGCGATTTAGGGGTAAACTGACCACATATAAGCAAAAACTATCAGTAGGGTTAACACAAAACTTTGAGATTTTTGTACTGTCGCATACGTCGGTTCAAAGATGTCATACTACGTTTACAGGCATCAAATAACTTCATTCGACACAAAGATAACATTAATACAAGGCTCTTACCATTGGCTTACTTCACGTCTGTAACCAATACTGACCATTATTCGTGCTAAACTAATACTAATGATACGACTGCCGGCCAGCTACTTTTATAGCCGTTCCGTACTTTTGGTATTTTCTAAAAATGTCGGATTCGGAATTTTGAAAAGCGATGGCGTACTTCTGGTATGCAGGGGCCATCTCAGGGGAGGATCCAGCCTCTTTCTTTGGGGAGGCGGTGATATCAGAAAAGTACAGTATGGCAAGCGAAAGCAGGGAGGACCCCAGCAACATTCCCATTTCTAGTGTAAAAAGCAGGGTCGAATCTATTTTTCTGAATTTGAAGGTCTTGGAGAGGGGGGGCGATCACAAGAAAAAATAAGTTGCCGACATGGGGGAAGGAGGATACAAGCAGCATACATATTCTTAGTATAAGAGACAGAATCGAGTCTATTTTCTTGAACTCTAAGCTCTTGAGGGGGGGGGAGCTATAGCAAGAAAAACGAGTTGTCAACGGGGCGGGGAGAGTGCCAGCAGTATACACATTTCTAATATAAAAGGCAGAATCGGATCTATTTTTCTGAACGCAAAACTCTTGGGAAGGCGAGGGGCGATCGCAATCATACACATTACTATACTCTATTAAAGAACTAGAGAGAGAGTAATAAAACTGTTACCGAAACCTGCAACGTACCTGCTCCAGTGCCGCAGGTTACTGACGGCTGCCCTAAATCTAATTTTATTTAATTATATTTAAATATTATAAGCTTTTATAAATTTACTGCAACAATAAAATTTCTGAAGTTCAATTTAATTTCTGTCAGTGAGCAAAGTACACCTTACAGTGTGTTCTTAGTGATTTATCTTGTTTATTCTTGTTTTTATATATTATCTGAGATTAGTAAGATAGCCAAACGATATGGCTTTCACATCTATATTTATTCCAAAATCGTTACACCAGGGCATTTTTCTCCAACGAAAAACTTATTACGATGAATGTTTATGATGCCTTAAGATATTAATATCTAGATAATAATGTTAGAAGCTCTGTTTAGATATGTTCCAACATGACAAGAGTTGGAAAACCTACTATGCACTGAATACTGAGGGAGAAAAAACGACTAGAATTGTTAATAGTCTCAAGCCACAGACAGACGAAAAACCTTGTTAGAAGAAGAGATGTAAACTGCAATAAAAGGAATTGTACATACATTTTATTATGACAAGCAGATTTCAACCGTCGACAAAATTCTAACTAAAATCAACGAAGATCCGGATTTACCTGAAATTAAAAGAACTGAGCTCTGGAAATTGCTCAGAGAAGTTAATTTTTGCTGGGAAGAACCAGATAGGAAATCTGTTGTTATAGATCGTCCAGAAAATGTCCGTTGGAAAAAGGAAAAAAAAGGAAAATATGTTCTTTGGAGAAGGAAATATCTCTCTCAAGTAAAAGGTAGAGTTGCTAGAAATAACACAACTTATACAAATTTAGTAATTTAACTGAACTTTTGAAAGATCTTTTTGAATAAAGTTACTGCAGAAAAGTGGGAAAATCCATATAATAAAAGAATAAAAGGAAATGTGGAAACTCGATCTCATGATCGGTGAGATGGAGGAATCAATTATAATTAATTTGAGCGAAGGTAGCTTCACTGTCTTTGATTACGAATTAGATGCATAAATAGCAGCGTAAATACAATTTATTATTTAAATTTTCTGTAACATATAAAAATTAATTACATTTGAATTCTTTTTTAGTGTTTAAGAAATAAATAAACTGAAACGTCTAATGTCCTAAAAATATTTTTAATTAAAATAAAATGACCGATAGCCAAAAAAAATTTTAATATTATATGGACGAATTAATTTTTTTATATATGTTTAACTTCTTGTATTTTTTACAAGGGGTATTTTGTAAGTATTTAAATTATAACTTAGAATTTTTTGAGAGACGAAGGCTACGTTTTAGTCTGAATGTGCCTAAAACGGTTTCTATGCTAAAATTAAAAATATCGCCCCCCTTGGATCCGCGCCTGGGCCATCTATAAGTAGATTCGACTACGCGGTAGAGTGAAATTTGGAATTATATGGGTTTAAATGGGTACTTCCGTTATTTTAAGAGCTAGAGGATTGAGGCTGCTTGACTTGTCATCTCTAGAAACCCCCACATAGTGTGTTCTCTATATTTTTTCTTAAAAAAATCTTAACTTAAAACTTTTACGTGTTAGGAAGTTTTTACCATCATTTTCGCATTTGGAGATCAAAAATTATCCAAAGATTGCCTTTTACATTACAGTCGCAAATTGGTGACGATTAAGTTTGCACCTGCTTAACAACTGTTATAATTCTCTTTTGTCAAAGCCAATTTTACGCCATCTTGAACATCCTCGTTTTCTGTCTTTTCTTTTAATCTAAAGGAGAGTTGAAAATTCACTTTCGCAGAGGTAAGTAGAAGAATAAGAGACAATAATTCGAAAAGAAAGCAATAAAACTTTAATATACTCATCATGAACTTCGTCCGAGAAAGAACGTACATTTCAGATTGAAGCGATTATAGGTAGTTATTAATTTAGTCTTTTAATAAATTATCTACAATTCCCGTATTGAATTTGGTGAAAAAATTCGAACATAGCAAAGTTACCTAGATTCATTTTACGGCGTCAGTTATGTGGCTTTATTATGAAAGCCCAGATTTTGTCTCCAAAAGTAATATTGTACATTTCTTTATCCTGCAGTTTCAAATTTTTCGTGTTTAGCTGATCTAAAACATCATATAGATTGGCTATTCTTTAAGTCCAGATTTTATCATTGAAGTGCGTCATAAACTCACGTTTCCCTTACATTTACAAAAACTGTTTTGTTTCGTTTTTCAATTCAAAGACTTAGTCAATATTTTCTTTTTATAATCAAAGAGCAGAAGTATAGAAAAGAAGAATTTTGAAATACGATGATAGATGGTATTATATTTTATATAATTGACAATTGTCACCAATGAGTCGAGCACTTTTTGTAAAGCCTTGATTGCAAGGTCCGATCTCGATACAATGGCTTTTGCTCCATTGGCACACACGTCAT
Organism: Diaprepes abbreviatus; assembly: GCA_034092305.1. Lineage (NCBI taxonomy): Eukaryota > Metazoa > Arthropoda > Insecta > Coleoptera > Curculionidae > Diaprepes > Diaprepes abbreviatus. The sequence continues at coordinate 988,560 of JASJET010000036.1, read as the reverse complement.
GGAGAATCTTTCATTATAAAGAATTAACCTATCATCTCCATGATATCTTCACCTTTCATAGTAGTTTTCAGGCCTCTATAAAACAAAAACTCTTCTTACGAAGTAGTAGATATCTGTTGGACTTCCATTGTCTTTATTTTTGTTGAATATCACGACGTCTTCTTACGAAGTAGATATCTGTTGGACTTCCATTGTCTTTATTTTTGTTGAATATCACGACGTTTCGGCTAGCAGTTATCTCTAAGCGTTTTCAAGTGAATCCGAAAAACATTACTATTGTAATGTTTTTCGGATCAAACAAGACTCACAGGGAACTACGCATTTGCAAACAACGAAAAGAACACAGTAATGACTTCACACTAGGTAACAAATTTACCGAATGCTACAATTTATCTATAGACTTATATTTATATTCGGAAGTTTAAACTGGAGACTCAATATCTAAAGATTGGCCCCTACATCTCTGTTCATTGCCTATATATTAGTTGAAAGTACTTCCGTGATTATTCTTAGCTCGGCAAAATGTCAGACTGTCTGTCTCAAAACTTGTCACTCTTATACATTTCTTCAAGAGGCAGCGAAATGTGACGATCGCTGCGAAGTACCCGACTAGCTTGCCGCAGTGGGATTTCACAATGCATACGAAAACGTATATGCGCGAGACGTCCACTGATTATATCGCATTTCTCACGTGTTACCAAATATAAATAAATTAATAACATTTTACCACCTAACTCTAAATTTTAAATTCAATGTTTTAAAAATCGAAAACCTACCCACCAAAAAAGCCATGGCAACCCTCTGATGGATCGCGAACCACTGATAGGGAACCACTGATCTAAATAATATTAGTTTGTATCGCAAATAATACAAGGGATGACAGCTTTTACTGGTATAAATTCGAAAATAACAAGACAAACCATTCTATAGTAAAATACAAAAACGTGACGGTTTCAATTTTTATTCGAGCACATTTCCAATTAATCCAAGCAATAGGTAAAAATTAGTGCTGTTTTTGACGTGAATTCCGAGATGGATGAAACCTATCCAGGGGTGTTGGGGACAATGTCAGAACAAACCCTACATAAAATATAATAGAAAAAAATAAGTTGGAGTCAAGAGGGGGGGGGGGTCGAAGATCAAAGCTAAAACAAGTTTTTGAATCTACAACCCAAGAAACACTTTTTGGAAAAAAAAGTTTTAAATTAAAATGGTAAAGATTTTAAAAACCTACAATATAAGCTTTTGTATGATCAATTTTGTCAATTTGTTATTGCAAAAATGCAAAAAAAAAATTTAATCGCCCATGTTTTGCATACCATTTATTTATTGCAAAATTAACTTTTTTTTGCATTTTTTGGATTTTAAAGAGAAGCCCTCTTCATCTTGAACAAAATGTCATTTTATAACAGTAAATTAGATAATTCGTTGCTGAGATAATGCTATTTGTTTATCCCAAGACGCAAAATGGTGATTGCTATAACTTTTTTAGGTGAACATTTTGACTTCCACAAAGGCTCAATCTCTTTGTGAATGTCTAAATTTTCATCTCTTTAAATATTGTTCTAAAAAGGGGGGGTGCCATATTCATAGTTTTTCGAGCTACCCAAGATTAAAAAAAAACACAGAAATTGGTCCATCCGTTGCTGAAATATGGCGAATTTTACGGAGCGCCGCTGATTTGAAGCTGCGAATTCAGTTTTCTCGCGCGCGCAAGAACTTGATTACTTAAAAAAAACTTTTTGAAAGCGATATTTAAGGAGTTGAAAATTGTTTCATTTGCCCGTAACAAGATATGAAAGTTTAGGCCCTCACGAAGAGATTGAACCTTTGTGGAGGTCAAAATGTTCATTCAAAAAAAAAGTTATAGCAATCAACATTTTGAGTCTTGGGATAAACAATTAGTGATATCTTAGCAACAAATTATCGAATGTCCTATTATAAAATATCATTTCGTTCAGGAAGAAGGGTTTCCCTTTCAAAACAAAATTTAATTTTGTCATAAATAATTGATATGAAAAAATTGTCGATTTGGAGGGCTTTTGACCTTTTTGCATTGGGATGAACAGCTACATTTGCTTCTCACGGCCATAATGTATACATATGTTTCTAAGAACTGCGTGAAGCCAATCCGACTGCTCAGTGTTAATCACTGCAATGTCGCATACGTTCCACGTTACCAGCACTGGTTGGGAGAAATTTCGTTGGGCGGAAATATAACCATCAAGTACACGTTTAGCGACGGTGCACGTACGTTTGTTTTGTATATTATATGAATATGAGCTACAAAAAAGAGCAGCAACATTTGGAAGCTTTATGGCAGGTAATAAAATAATAACATTATATGAATGGCAAATGTATTCTATAGTTTCGTATTGTAGGATGCTTTTTCTGATGAAGACGATCAAACAGTATTTGAAGATGTCGATGGCTCGTCAGACGAGTCATCGAAGAAAGAAGTTTCTGCCAAAAAACGTCTACTTAAAGCTGATTTGTACCCCGTAAACTTGGACAGGGAAAATGGAAGATCAGCATGTTGAGGTCCCAATAATCGAGCCAATTGAGTATATAATAAGTAAATATATGCAAGAGAGTTAAAATCGAGAAACTAACCAAGGTAAAATAGGGCGCCTGACCTGGTTTAAACTTAAAACGATTTACTTTCGCAGAACCATCTTGTGGTATTGACATTCAGCTCTATGGAGATTATTATAATTAATCTTCGTTTGATTTTTATAGGTTATTTTTATCTGATGATATTATATATTAATAAAAACAGATATGCCTCTATAAAGAGAAAGAAAATTCCCCAAAAACGAGAATTTACAATTGGTATGATACAAATTTAAATGAAATTAAAATATTTATTGGTATTCTCTTTTGAATGGGAATAGTTCAGTGTTTCACGCTTGAGTGCTATTAGTATCAAAGTATAATATAGGAATTATCCCAATAGTGTTTTTCAATATTGTTGAGGATGTGGCATTTTCATAACAATAAAGAACTAACGGCAGAAAGACTGCAAAAAGTATCACCACTGTTAAATAGACTTCTCAATAATTTGCAAAAATATTATGCTCCTCAAGAAGCTCTATGTATCGACGAGACTCTCATCCCCTTTGGAGGGTGTTTGAGTTTCAAACAATTTATTAAGAGCAAGAGACACAAGTTTGGTGTAAAGCTCTATAAACTTTGCGTGCAAAAGGGTTACACTTACAACCTAACAGTTTATTGTGGAGGTGACAAAATAGAAAATCAATCATCTTCTGAAAATATAGTTCTTTCACTGACCAGAAACTTGCTGAACAAAAGAACTCACCATCTACACTGACAACTATTATACCAGTGTTTCATTTGCTCATTTATTATTAGACAAATAAACTCATTTGGTCGGTACCTTGAGGGTCAGTCAAAGACTCAATTTGAAAGATATTGTACAGAAGCAACTCAAAAAAGATGAGACAGTAACCGCCGAAAGCAATACCGGCATACTTATTCAAAAATGAGAGAACAAGCGTGATCTTTTGACATTAAGCATAAAACACACTCCAGAACTCTGGACGCAAAGAAATAGAAAAACCATCCGCCGTTATTGATTACAATAATCATAAAGCTTTTCTTGACCTATTTGATCAGATGAAAGTCTATGCTACATCTCTAAGAAGGGAAGTCAAGTGGTATAGGAAATTAGCATTTGAACTTCTTCTTGGTACCTCTCTTAGTACATACTTTTATAATACACCAGCAAGTTACGAACGATAAGGTGAGTAAAACTAAATTCAAGGAGCTTTTCATATTACTCCAAACACAAAATGCAGAACCTTAGTTTCCTAAAGAATCTTCAACGCCCAGTATATGTTAGAAGATGTTGGTCGAAGTGGAAGACGCAGATGCGTTGTGTGCTATAAGAATATGAGCGATGAAAGCGGTCGAAAATATGCCCAAAAAATGCGTCACTTACCAAATTTAAATTCAATACATATGAAAAAAATTATTGTCTCCGTTGTTTTTTTATGGTGCATTATTGCACTAAATAAATGTATTTTTATATCATTTATTTTTTACTTTATCAAATTTCTAGACATTTTGATAATTCTTTTTGCGTATTTTTAGTAGAATTTAATTTTTTTATCTTCAGTGTTTCTTTCACCACATATTTTCTTTTAATTTTGTAATATTAAAAACTCATAATATAAATAAAAAAAAATGAATTTTCATTAACTTTATGGTCATGTGAAGCCACATATCATTCTCAACGATACAGGTCACACCCTTTTTTGCCCATACAGCCGCTCTGTAACCCTTCCATAGCAAATGTACGGCGTCGAGTAGCAAATGCGGCTGTACAAGGCTCACACACCTCGATGTGTCTGAGATAGCTGGGTGGATTCACACGGCCAGAAAATAAAATTTCTTGTGAAGTCCCATAGGTATTTTATGGCAGCCAACGTGCTAGTTTTGGACTCTTATACCGTATAATAGTTCTGTTTACTCTTTAACTGATAAGTAAAGGAACAAATTAATAGACCATTCTTTAACCACTATTGCACATAAATACATTGTAAACATCATTTTTCAATTTTACTTTTTTCTTAATTGCTTTACTGAAGTTCCGAAACAGTGTGTAAACAATTTATTTAATCTGAATCGTTTTTTAGTTCGTGTTTTCCCTTGAATTTATGGGTTACCAGTTATATTAAAAATTACGGATTACATGCCTGATTTATATTGTGTTTGGTTAAAATATTGTCGCTGAATTTAATGATTGTAACGATTTATGTTACTTTCATTTACACTCTTGCAATTGTTACACTGTTGTTAAATATAAGATAGAGATGCATAAAAGTTTACAATTGAAAAATATTTTTATAGTTTTTTTGATCGACTACTTCCAGAGAACTGGTTGCCAGTTCTACTTATTTTTTTACATATACCGTATAGGCAAGGGTACCTAATTTTTTGTCATGACTGAACCTGCGACAGTAAACTCTGAGATATTATGAGGATATAGAAATAAAACGAGTATTGTTTAACAATTAAAGGTGAAAAAAAATGATTAATTTTGCTGTTTTTCGCGAGTGAGGCGAGTGTAGTTGCAAAACTTACATTCTCAATCATAAGTAACTTTCGGAAAATAGTGATAAAACATTATATGTTTTCTAAAAATACGCTTAATACAACAATAGGGAAAAAATTAGCTTATCGTTGCTTCATGCAAATCTCCCAAGAGATTTGCGAGCTTTATAAATGTAGTTGGCGAAAAAATATTGCTGACGATGCGAGTACATTTTTGGAACGAGCCGACAACTTCTAATTCAGCAAACCAAGACTTTTCTCGAATGCGCACGAATGAACGAGAATAACGTCTGCCGATGTAAAAACGCTACGGTCACATATAAGGAAGAATAAAGTCGAACCGAATCATACACTGAGCTTACGAACCTCTAGTAATTTCAAAAAGATAAATGATTTAATACTTAATGCATAAGGTGTACATAAATATTAGTAGTGGAAATCAGTTTAGCGATTTCTTTTCGTGTAAATAAATTAAAACAAATACCCAAGCTTTACAAATCACATGTGCGCACGTCGAAAACTGAAAATACAATTTGGCATAAATTAACAACAGTAACACATTATTTTGAGTACAATATAAGATAATATTAAATTATATTTCCATTTTACTATAATAGCCATTTTTACGGCTACAGACTTTTCTAGTAGCGAATAATTTACTTTTAACCTGTAATACACTAAATGACGAAAAATTTAATAATCACTCATTAATTATATATCAAAAGTAAGCACATTTTATAAAAACACTTCTCTTAATTAAGTATATTGCTTGAGACAATTTTCGGTCAATAAACACTTGTTAACCTAACAAGATGAATTTGTTGTACCAACCATTACGTTAACTATTTTAAATGTTTTTTAGAACGTGCCTGACACCATAAACAGAATTTTAAATAAAAAACATATACTCCTATCGGTAGTTTTTATTGTGTCTATCCTAAGGCTTGAAACTTCAAAAGACTATAATATTTATATACCTACTCTAGTTAAAAACATAGTATTATATTTAACAGCAACTCTAATTCCTGAAAATTTTCTAGAGCTTAACAGCAGTATAAATACATATTATCTTTCAATATATAAGCGTAATGTTCATATTGTAAAAAGAAACGGTTTATAACATTTTTATTTATATCACACCCAAATGAAAACCTGAAAGCGATGGAAAATACGGCGCAGGTGCATTTAAGATGATTTTCAGCTGAATTTCCCGCGAATGGCGCCTCAAATATCAGGAATTCAGAACTCGCAGGAAGTAGACTTCGCACGCTTTTGGCGTCGTGGTGCCGACGCTTCCTGCCTAACATATAAAAATCAATAAGTGGGCGGACCAAGCGTCGCGGCGTCGTGACTAAAGAGATTGCGAGATTTTATATCAATAGGGGTATTAGTTTTATATATTTCTTCTATTGTAAAGTGAATTAAGCCACTGATTTCGTTATTTTTAATAAATGAGAGTAATTTTTATGACAATGTTTACACAGGATTTTACCGAAGCTACAGGAACGTTGAATATAACTGTTAACGAGTCATTGCTTGTTACAAATTAGTATTGTTGCACACAAGGTGAAACTATTTTGTTGTTGCTCTGGACTAATTCTACTAGTTTCGAAAAAATTCGAAATGTATAGAATAAAGAGGGATATTGTCCTTAAATATTCAAACTTAACTTACAGCTACTGAAAAGGGACATATTGTACATCTCTAGAGAATGTAGTGACCAAACTCAATTTAAAATATAATGGTTTGCATCTGCGTTTAGTAAATGGAGAATGGTATGTTAATTTTTTTTTAAATGTATACACAAAATTCCCTTCCATTAACTTTCAGCTTCTTGCTTTAAATTCATCAACCCTATTTAGATAAAACCTTATCCCCATATCAGATAAATATTATTTTTAAGCTTCTCTATTGATTTATTTTACTAGAGTCAAATTATTTTTTACAGCTATAAACATACAGTTGACATGAAATATGTGTGATAGTTGCCAATAAATCATGTTAAATAACTTGTAATTAAGGACAACGGTTTTTAAGGCCGCGGTTCTTTATTCCAAGTAAGTGATAATTGATTATCGTTGAATATCTTAACGTTTTTAAGTTCAAACTTGATGCTGTCGATGTTCTGAATAATAAAATTTTCTATCTAAAAAATAAAATTAAAAAAAAAAAGAAAAAATTTAACCGACTCCTAAAAAACCTCTAAAGGTGAAGAATAACAATATAAATTTTTATGTGGATTTGAATTTTGGACATGGATGCACGAGATACATTTAAAGGAAAGAGGAGCTAGGAAATTTTTTTTAGTTTCTTACGCCTACTTTAGAATATGCTGATAATTTCATCGAACTATTACACTTCTATTAAAAAGGGAATGGAGTCAATTAAAAAGTTTGTTAACAGATTTTTTTTTTTAGTTTTTAATCCCATTGGAATATTTTTATGGAACCACCCTGAAAAATTCTTCAGAACATAGTAAACATTCACTATCTAAAATCGGCTAATAACACCGATCTGCATTTTGAAATTTTTTGTCGCCCCCTGATATTTTTTTGGTATTTTTTGTCTACTGTTATTCAAATATGAGCTCGATTTTACCTAAAAGTTTTTAAAGAAGGGAAGAAAAATTTTAAAAATGAGAGACGCAAACCATAAGCAATCTAATAATTTTTCATCGATTAAAAAACAGAACAAAATCACTTTTAACAAAATGTACTTCATTTTGTATCGAAAAAAAGTATAACTAATAAAGTTAATTATTTTGTTGTAATTTTTCGTTTGTATTAGCCGGGATCGGTTTCACGTTTGAGGGTCCAACAGTAGTACGCTAACATATTTGGGGTCCATTTTCAACTATACCGCTTTTTTATTTGAACAATTTGTTGATGAAATCTTTCGCTGTGTCTGAAACTACACCTGAATTGTCAGAGAAGAATTCCAAATGGGAGTGAAGAAAATGCTGCTGAAGTGACATGTTGCAACCAAAAGTCTTGTAGGATTGGATAAGTTCTTGAACTAGATCCTTGTAGTTCTCCGATTTCTTGTTCCTAAGAAATTGCTACATAGGTTTTTGAAGGCAGTTCACGCCTTTTTTTCTTTTCTCGAAAGTGTGGTTTCAAGATTTTCATCTTTAAAAAGATCTTGTATTTGCGATCCAAAGAACATTTCTACTTTAAGCTTGGCCTCACTTATACGCGCAAATTTCCGTCTTAAATAAAGAAAAGCATTTCCTTCCCTATATAAGACTTTCACAACATTTTTTAGAAGACGTAGTTTTATGTTCAAAGGAGGAAAATAAATTTTCTGCTGCTCTACTAAGGGTTTATTAAGAACGTTTTCAAACCAGGCACAATGTTTTCATATAACGGCCATTCTTTAACGACATAATATTGGTTTCGGGCTCTGCTGCCACATTCGCATAATCGAACAAAAAACAACAATATTTGGTGTAGCCACATTGCAGTACTGTAAGTAGTGCAATAAATTTTAGATCGGCACAGATGTTCCATTCATGATCTTCGTATTTTATGCTTTGAAATATTTTAATATACGAGGTGTGGCAATTAAGTTGCGGGAATTTGTCAATAAAATACAAGCAAATTAAATTAAGGGCAAAATTTTATTATCGATTTTCACAGTAGTCTCCCTTTAACTCCACACAATGATTCCAACGTTGCTCCCACGATTGGAAGTATTCCTGGTAATCCTCCGAAGTTAACCCGTTCAGTACCGCAGTTACAGGTTCTCTGACCTCTTGCACGCCACCATGATGATTTCCCTTGAGGTGCGACTTCATCTTGGGGAATAAAAAAGTCACAGGGCGCAATATCGGAGCCATAAGGTGATTGTGGCAATGTTGGAATGCTTTTTTTTGCCAAAAACTCTTGCACAATAAACGAAGAATGGCCCGGCGCGTTGTCGTGGTGTAAGATCCAGCCGTACTCGGCGAGTTCGGGTCGCACACGGAAAACGCGTGCCCCCAGCCGCTCCAAGTCGCCAACATAGAACTGTTTAGTCACTGTCTGACCGGCAGGAACATATTCACTATCAATGATACCACGGATATCGAAAAACATGATCAACATTGCCTTTAGTGGCGGCTTGGACATCCTCGCTTTTGTTTGCCGCTCCCCATCCTCCTTGAACCGCTTCGTCCATTCAAACACGCGTACTCGTCTCCATACACCACCTGCAATTTTCGGAGGATTTCCGAGGATTTTACGCCATATGTCACTAAAAACTGAATTACAACACATTGCTTGTAATATGAGTCACTCATTTTCACGATGCCACTAAAAAATTTCTTTCGAAAATTGTGCATAAAACACATACCAAATGTACTATCGACTCCAACCTTAGACTGAAACTAAAAGGAATGACGCAGTGTTGCCAGTTCCTGACTTAAAACTAAATTCCCAGAACTTCATTACCACACCTCGTATGCATGTTTTCATGCGTTTCTTTCATATTTACAGCCTGACCTACGAGAATAGATGGCTATTCCTTTCCAATAAAAAATTTAACTGCCGTTAGACTTCGAAGAGCAATAATCCGTTGTCACTCGGTAGGAAAGTCCAAGTTCGTTGATTAAACTCAAGATATCATGACAGTAAACTATGTCATTTACCACTGAGAAAAATACTGCTAGCATAGACTGTCTTTTCCGAAATGTGGCAATTTTCACTTCTTTTTGTAAGAGATTCAACTGCTGAAAACGAGATCTAAACAGCTGTGACTTTTTTTCCTGAGATATAAACTGGGGCGATTTACTGCTACTACATTCATAATTGTCTTTCGTCTAGTTCATCCGATTCCGTATCGATTTCGTATTTTTCCTGGAGGCTTTGGTCCATGTAGGCCAGAAGCGTCATGAGGTATGTCTCATGACTGAGGGGATATTAGGATATCAAGCTTCATAGATTTGTGAGTACCTAGTAGCCATCTTTTAAAAGTTCTTGAACAAGTGTGGCAGCAAATTATGGAAGAACAAGTTTTGTTTTGATCGCCAACATCGCACCCAAAATATAACTTCCAGGCTTTTCTTACAAGTGAACTAAAATTCTTTCAGTGTCACTTTACAACATAAATAATAGAAACTGTTCAGTTTCGCACAAGATCGCTACTATATCATTTACACACGGCAAAAATAATAGCACTACTACAACGCTGTCACTATTCGCTATTTCTTTGCACTTCGCTCGTATATCCAATACTGATCCTCCGACGACCGGCCGACTGCTTATATAACCTTTTCGTATATCTGGTATTTTCTAGAACCATCGGCTATCGAAAGTACCAGAAGCGACGACATAATTTCTGTATACAGGAGCCCTTCGATAAGTAGCTTACCCTTGCACGACTACGGGGTATGATAAATTTGAAATTGCATTGGGTCTAATGGGTATCTCCATTATTTTATGCCCTAGGGGTTTCAGGCTTTGTAGATGGGGGGCGGGGGGTATCCCTAGACGCTCCCTTTCGGCGTTACTAGATTGTGAACAATTTTTATAAACTTAAAGAAAATGTAGATTTGGCAACGCAGCACCCCAGTGTGCTAGGACAACTTATATACTACGTAGATACATTCCTGCTTTGCAATCAATTAAAACATGTTGTTGACGTTCTATAGATTTTGTAGCGTGATACAATTTACAGGTTAGTGTAAGGGTTACAAAGATAGAAATTATCAAAATAGTACATTCGTTTGCGGGGACGATTTTTATGCAGAACAATGTAATTCGAATGGTTTATTTTGACAGAAGGTGAGTTTAGGAAAGGAAGCTGATTATGAAAGATAGAATGCTGAATCAATATTTATGTCTATCTGACTCGTAATATACATTTTACATTTCAATACACTAAAATGTTTAATATTATTTCTTACTTTTACCATAACCTAAACTATGCAGTTTTATAAGGCAAACCTCCATTCTAAACAAATTTACTTAAAATTACATTGACCAGAAATGAGAATCTCTCGCCGAAAAACTTTTTGTTGGTCGGCTAGGAACTTCTACCGAATCATGAAATAGCTTAAAAAAAAGGATGAATATCCAGGCATAAAGTGCAATCATTATCTCGATTTAACATACTACTTAAATAATAATCTTTCCTTTGCACGTCCCTTCATTGATATTCTGCACTATTAAAATTAGTAATGGTGTAGAATTTATTATAAATCGCCGGATATAGACAAAGTCGCATGCAGCGTATGAATCCACAAATACAACCCTGGTTGCTAATCCACCCATGAACACTTTCTATAAGTATTGGGTGTAACGAAGTATTTGTGATGCACAGGGTGGACCGTTTTCGATATTTTAAAGGCTATTTGGGAAACCGTAAAAAATTTTAAAAATCTGATAAAGTAGTACCAAGCTCTTTCTTAAATAAATTATAATGGCGAAAACAAATTACGGCTATCGCGATAGGTTTCTGATTTATAGGGCAATTTTTGAATTTTTCTATCCAGTGGTGTAGTCAGATTTATAATCAGAGGAGTTAAATTGTGTATGCCTATGTTGACACATTCTAAAGGACCAATAAGTTGTTAAAATATATGAAAAACACACTTTAACAAAATTCAGAAGGGCAAAAATATCAATAAAAAACTAAATTAACAATATTAAATGTTCAAACTGTTGTTCATTGTTATCCACACACAATTGGCAACGTCTTTGCACTCCTGTACTCACAGCGTTATGAATATGAATTCTTCTACAGTTCTATTTCCATTTAAATAGATTTTGCTTGTCATGCACCCCTAAAAAAAGAAATCTAAGGAGGTAAGATCAGGTCACCTATGTGGCTACCTGACTGGTCTATTGCTTGCTGTGTATTTCTGTGCAAAATTAACGTTAAGGCATTCGACCACAATTCCTGCGTTATAAGCCGAAGCTTCATCGTGTTGAAAATATAATCTGTAACTTTCCGCTATAGGCAAATTATCCACTTCTTACTGAAATGTCTAGGTAAACTTGAGCATTTAAATTCCCTTCATATATCTCGTAGGTCATTATTCTATTACCCAAGAAAGCAACCTACACATTAAACCCAAATAGTCCTTGTGTTATCCTACTTAATTTTTGATGAGGGTTCTGATCTGCACATGGACGATTATTATGGTGCTTAAATATACAATTACTAGTGATTCTTGACTCATCCTTCCGTATAATATTATTTAAAAAAATCATTATTTCGTAACATATCCATGTTACAGAAGTTAAGTCTTCTTTCAGGGTCGCCAGAGAGAAGAAACTGAGTTATTCTTGTCTCGTAACATTTAAACTTACTTTCCTTTAAAATTTTTAACGTTTTTTTTATGAGAAATCCCAATATCAATGTTAATAGTTCTGCTCGACGTTGAAAGATCTTGGTCATGGCTTTTTAAAGGATCCAAAATTGATTAAGCTTTCTTCTAGTTTCTTAAAAATTGCCAAGTTGGGTTGTTCGCGCTCCGGATACCGTTCAAAATAAAAATTAGAGGCTTTCTGCTTGTGTTTATTACACTCAATATAATATTATACCATATTATACTTTTCGAAATTTTGAAATTTTTCCATTTTGAGTTTTTAAACAGACAAATTGCAAATGCACAAACTAGTAAACCTCACTTCGCTTTAGTCGAACAAGTGATTCTTTTCTTTACCCATAGTCATAGCTTAGTATTTTAAAACATAATATACAATATGTATTCCCAATCAGTCTGGACTCCTACTTTCACCCCCCAAACGTCCCAAGCACGTTTTTATCTTGCTTGCCACAAGCGGCACCCGGCAACGTGCTGTTCGTTCGACAGTCAAAACGGAAGTGTCGAGATATTTATTATATTGTATACTATAGGTTAAGAAACTGTGATTAAAAAAAATTAACTAAATAATTTTATATCAATATACCTTTTTCAATAGACGTTTCCTATTTTCAAAAGTTTATATATTTAATTAAAACTGTTTTTAGCCTATGTGTGTGACAATTTATATTGACAATATTAGAGATTCTTAAAGAAAATAAAAAATGCCTAAAACATTATTTAAAAAATAGAGGGTGTTTCATTTAAAAAATTAAAACTTGTTATGATGTCTCTGTAATTAAAACTAAAATTAAAAATCTGACTGCGCCACTGGATTCTACAGAAAAAGTATCTTAAGAATACCCTATTAGTTTTATCGTAGTTGCTTTGATAAATAAAATATAGGACATTTCAGAAAATTGTAAAAATCCCCAGTAAATCCAAAATCGATCGCGATAGCCGTAATTTTTTTTCGCATTTATAATTTTCTGAGCTCGAGGTTACTTTATCATATTTATGGTTTCCCAGATATCCTATAAAAACATTCTAAACGATCCACCCTGTGCATGCACCATCCGGTTGGAAACTAACTTGCTCTGATCTAAGATGCTCCTCGATGCTGGATGATATTCTGTTTAAAAACATGCTTTTAAGTAATTTGTAGAGCCATCATATCAAGAAAATGTGTAATACAATAGTATGAACTACTAATTAATTTTTGCAGCTAGTGCCCTATTTTAAAACCAAATGATTCAAATATTATAAAATTTGTAAACGTATCATTTGTCATAAATATTTGTTACCAACAATTTTTGAGCGATATATTGACGCATTATACCACACTATTTTGACATCCGGTATAAAAAATGTTTAAAACAATTTATGACTAATATTAGGCCTCTAGATTTATCAACGTGAATATCTAAATACTTTTATCTTCAAATGAACCTGATTCTTAGTTTATTACTCTATCTACAGGTTTGCGTTACAAAACAAAATTATTTCTCTCGAATACGTATTAATTTCCAGATGAGAATTGATAAAAAAAGATGGAAAAAGGTGATATACGTCATTAAACGTTAATTAGTACTATAAAAATAGCTAATATTCAATCCTTATAATGAATATGAACATATTTAATTACTAACACTTATTAATATGCAAGAATGTTATATAAAATGCTAACATCAATTAAAAATATAATTAACTTTTTTGCAAATCTAAGAAATGATTTTACTTACGAAACCAGTCAAGAGTAATAAAATAAAAAGACGCATCAAATTGAAATCCAAGCTAAAGACGTTAAGAAAAGATTAAATCATTTAAAAACGGTTTTACAATTTTTTCATAAATTGTAAATTTGACTCATATTATATTTCTAATTTTGAAATTTTCCACTCAATTCATTATTTCAAATAATTATTTCTGTTTTGGCAATATAGTCAATAATAAGAAAGCATTGTACTTACGAAAATTCTGATCAAATTTCTAAGAAAAACTAGCTTGGAGACAGGAAAAAAACGCGGGTAAAAGAATATTGTCAGATTTTTATAAAAAATATGAATAAAAGGAAATCTTCTATCCTAGTTCCATTAGACATGAAATATATAACTCATTCTAACGGAATTTGTCTATCAATTGAGATATGAAAATAACCTATTCCTAAAAATAAAATTTCATTAAGAAATAAATAAAGGGTGTTTTTTCTAGAGGTATACAATTTTAGAATGACATTGAACACGTATAAACAATGCTAATAGCTATAGTTTTGGTTTTATTTAAAAAATAATTGTATGCCATTAGTGTTTAAATATGATTTCGGCATGAGCTCCACGGTTGACTCGAATGAAACGCAATTGAGAAGTCCACTTTTCGGACACTTTATCGAGGAACTGGGCCGTATATTAGCAATTACGCGACGAATGTTGATTTCCAAGTGGTCAAACGTTTATGATTTATCAGCGTAGACTAGTAAATTTACCTACCCCCAAAGAAAGTAATTCATAGGTGTGGAATCACATGATCGTGGAGGCCAGTTTACAGATCCATTATGCAAAATTATGCGCTTATTAAATGTTTGCCGCAATAAATTGATGGTGTCGCCCTCTGTATGGCATGTTGCCCAATTTTGTTGAAACCAAAGCTCTGTCACATCAATACTATTCAACTGAGAAACGAAGAAGTCAGTTATGATGGCTCTATAATGCTCTCTATTGACGGCATCATCTTTAAAGAAATATGGGCCAATGATTCCACCTGCCAATAAATCACACTAAACAGTGACTTTTGATTGATATAAGGGAGTTTCAATAAAGACTTCTGGGTGTTCTCTGCTTTAAATTTGGAAATTCTGTTTACTAACGTAGCCGTTCAACCAAAAATGAGCCTCATCGCTGAACCAAATTTTGCGTTAAGAGGATCAAGCTGAATATTGTTTTCGGCCCATTCACCGAATGTACGGTGTGCATGATGATCACATGGTTTCAACTCTTGCACAAGCTGGATCTTGTAAGCTCGTAATCCAAGATCAATTGTTGTACACGATAGCGAATCAACTCATTCGGGTCCTCCCCAATACTACGTTCCACAATACCAATAACTTATTCTTTTTGCGCTGTACGACGTCTTTGTGGATGCGTATTATCAACCAGAGGGTACGTGTGTGAAAACGATCTATCGTTTGCCTAATAACTTGCTCGAATAGACGATTATGTCTACCGTAAAATGCCCGTAGCATGCATATGTTTGATTCTCCAAATAAATTTGCCCAATTTTCAAGCATTGTTCTGGCGTAAGTCTATTCATAATGAAATAGCAAAACATACTGACTACAAATCAACTGTCAACTGTCAAATTTACTGTCATTAGAAATAGTGTTGCCAATTTAAAAACCACACCTCCCAAACAAACACCTTTTAAATTTATATGCCGTGTTTAAATAGTTACCTATGTGTTATTCTCCTTTCAGGCAGAATAAAAAGGAAATAATAAATAAGCTTATTTCCTGCAATTACAACTCTGGTCCTCTACCCATACATGTTTCGACCACCTCCTGGTCTCATCATTGGAGCTGTATCGAATCGAGAGCAACATTCGCAGGAAACAACTGCTATATAAAATATATATTCCAAGATATGTCGGCAGGATACAGCTCCATTGACTAGACTATGAGGTTGTAACGAAGTTACTAAATTTTGGGTATCAATATGTTCGCCGGGATTTAACTTATTTATTTATTTTACAACCGAAAAATTTGATGCTTGAGGGAAAAGAATGCTTTAAGTTTCCATATTGCCAGTATATAATTAGATTTGCGGCATCTTGCCGGAAAATGCGAATTTCCGACGATTCTTAAAGTGCCCGTCTATAGTAATCGCGAGCCGTATACCACAGTACTGTATGCACTAATACCAGCATTGTCGAGGATACGGGCAATGTTGTGTCATCCTAACGACACTGCCGAGCACTCTTATAAGTACGAACAGTGTCGGCTTCTTTCCTAATTTCCTACCGCTATTGTTCGACATTGTCAAGGATCCTTATAAGTACGGACAATGTCGTTCCATCTTACCGACGCCGACGAGGACTCTCTCTTCCTTCCTTCCTACCATCACCTATACACACACGCATTGCATGCTGTCGGTTTTGTTTTGTTTTCGTAATGACCACGAATGTGTTATAGTGCCGGGTGCCCACCGATGTCAGTACGAGTGGTCGTGAACAACGCAAACGTGTAGTACGAGGTAACGTGAATAGTGTTGGGTTACCGTCTACCCCTACCGACACGTACGAGCTACCGTGAATAGCCTACGTAATATACTCTGGCACGTTTAATTGTCTATCTTGTTATAGATTTCGGATTGTAAGTTAGTTTTGCAGAAAATATGGGGTACAGAAAACAGAATGTTTTAAAAAACCGATTGTTTCAGTACCTAGTTCCCATTTTTAATATTTCAGGTAACCACTGGCAGCCGGCAGCTAGCACTAATACGCGCAATTGAGCCCTGGCTTACCGTTTCTCCACTGTAGCAAGCTGCCCGGTGCATAGTTGGGCCCTCGACCACATTAATCCCGAGGATGGCGCCCGGGAACCGATCACCGGGTGGATGTTTTGACCACTGGATAGTCAAGCCATTAAAAATTTCAGGGAGCAGGAATATACCGATTGTAGGTAGATACCGCCGTGCGTAATTAGATACCCCTGCGCTGAACATTTGACAGATGACTGTCTGCACGATAAATATCCACCTACTGATGTTCCGCTGCTGTAAACAAAGGTGTCTATAAAGCACGACATTCTCTTTTTTAACAAAACTCGTCAGAAGGTGGACGAAACGGTACGGAGAGAGCACCAGAATTGTATTTGCGGGAAATAGGCTGTTGTTATATATTCTATCCCTTTTTCTCTGCCTGAAAGGATATTAACATATAAGTAAATATAACCTATTCTGTTTCAATATATACCTAAATCTAAGTTTAAAACACATTTATTCCAGATAGGCTAGCAAAAAAACTATCAATAGGAATCTAAAAGAAAGATGGTTTAAGAAATGTTGATATTGAGAAGGAAATATGGACTGAGAGATTAGAAACTCAAAAATCTGTATCTACAAATCCTTGTTTATATATGTATTGGACAAAGTCTTATATTGGAAGTTTGAGGATTCTGAAACTAAGAAACTGAAAATGAAGAAAGTGGGATCTGATCCAGCCATGATGTCAAGAAATCTGAGAAGCGATTATTCAAGCCAAAATTAATTCGAAAGCTTCTGTGATTAAGAGTCCCTTGGAACTCGAATGTCAGATTTCTGAGATCTTTGCATTAAATATTTGTTAAGAAGCTACAAAAAAAATATTCCAATAGAAAAAGTTTGTTTTTTAATATAAAACCCAATATTGAGTACATGAGCACAAGTTTTCAAAACTATTTTAGAAAATATATTTTTTTATTTTATTTTTATTATTTCGATTCCTAATTTTATGTATTTTATCCTTAATCCATCAACTTTAATTGGTAAATAAAACTTTACCTATCAAGATTTGTTTTATAACCTTATCTATTGATTTGTTAAATGAAAACAAAATTATTTATTTTAAATTCGTGTTAACATTCAGATGAGGATAGATAACGAGATGTAAAAGAGTGATATATGTCATTAAATGTTGTTAATTAGCAACATTTAAAAACATCTAATACTGATAGTGTACACGAATACTTATAAATACTTCTATATTATCAGTTTTTAGATGTGTTAAAGAGTTTTTTATAGTGTACATTTTACTTGGAAATATATTACTTTAGCCAATGGTGTCAACCGCGTATAAAAAATATCATATGAAAAATTACATATTTTCCACTTTATTTACATCAGTTGTTGATCTTATTACATAACATTCTTAATAAGTGTTTAAAACTTTCTAAATTGTTTTAGATGTTACTGCGATAGCATGATATTTCCAAGGAAACATTTTGGAACTTGCAAATACTATGTTGTTAATACATCAATTATATTTAAGAGGTAATAAAAACTATTTTCTAGAGTTAAAAAATGTTTTACCGATCTTATATATGGATGTTTCCAAAGTCACACAAATTAACGGCAAAATTTTACTATTTACGATAAAAATGCAATGTAAAATATATATATACTTACGAGATAGGGTATTTCAGAGAGCTCCGTTGTGTTGTTTTATTCTGCGGTTTTCAAAGTCTTCCAGTTTAATTGTTTCCTATATACGAAAAAAACTGATAGCGAGTCATAACAAATATTTTTTTAATAAAGGTTTATCTCATAGAAAGAATAAAACGAAGTTAGGCGCTACATTCGAAACGTTTTCTCCGTCATTTTTAACTGTAAAAACCAGAATTATATGAGGATTGACCGCCGACTAAAATTGATGGAGGTAGCTGAGAAGGCTGACGTATTGAAAAAAAGGAGGACTATATCTTCACTAACATCTTAGAGACAAGAAAATTGTCTGAAAGGTAAATGCTGTGTTTGCTGATGCCGGACCCATAATCGCTACATATGATCATATCAGAACAACGTCCCACCCAACAACTATTTTGCGGGAGTTTATTAGTGTCAACGAGTCTACCAGTATATGAACGAGACGAAAGAATCAAAATGATAAACAAGCCAAGGAGAACTAGTATAGAGAAAGACGAAGAGTGTTCCATCTACACGAGACACTGTTTTTTGGAATGCTAAAGAAATGTTATTGGAAGATTATCTAAAAGAGGGAGAAACGATTAATATTAAATATTATGCTGTCCTTCTCAAGAAGTTAAAATAAATACAAAAGAAAGTCCTTTTATAGCAGGGCAACGCTGACGGCCACAGGGTTATCATAGTGATGGTCAGAATTCATCAACAGAAGTTCGTAGTTGTGCTGCATGAACCACATTCGATCATCTCTTCCCGAATTTTAAAAAATTTTTGCTGAAAAAAAGTATGGGTCTAATTTCAAAGTCACCGTAGTGATGAATGCCCATTAAAGAGCACCGAAACATTGCACAGTAGGCAGAAAAGTAGTTATTTGGTTCAAAATACCTTCGTCAGGGCAAATTCTTATAGACTTGGATAAATGTTTTCTTCAACTACTTGTTAATGTTGTTCTGGTGCGCTACTGTGGATTGCAGAAATAATCGTTGGTTTTCGCTTATAAAGAGGCAGAGCGAAATAGAACAGTGGTTTTCTTTTAGCGGTCAGGGGAGAGTGCTATCTAAATAAATTTGGGGTATTGTGCTTAGCCAATAGAAATACAGGTACTATTGTTCTATTTCACTCTGTTTCTCTGAGCGTTAAACAACGTGCTTCTATGCGACTCGCAGTTTATATATTACTCATAACATCTAAAAATCAATTCGTAGTGCCATAATATGATATTTAGTAAAAAGGTTTAGCAAATTTTGGGAAGCCTATTTTATTATACATAAGATATTTTCCTGTGTATATTTTCAGGGTTCTGGACTAACACTTCCAAAATTTAAAAATTTCTAACCTCAAAATCTATAAGTGTGAATTTGGGCTGCACTCAATTACCATAGGACATATTTTCATGAATTCATACTCAGAGTAATATTAGGTAGTTAAATACAAATCTGGCTTAACGAGATAACCACTTTTAGGTTAAAAGAACCTTAAGTTTTTGAATATCGACAACGTGAAAAAGTTTTTAGCACATATAAAACATATTTTGTTTCCCGTAGTTACTGGGTTCACCTCAAAATCAAATTAATAGATTTGGAGGCTAGAGGTTTGAAAATTTTGTAAAACAGTAGTGCAGAATCTTAAAAATATGTACAGGAAGATGCCTTATATAGGATGTTCGATTAATATATGTCAAACTCTAGAAAATATACAGAAGGCATCAGAATAACTCCAGTGTTATGGGATATAAAAGGAATACCTAGTCACTGATCTTTTGGTCTGTATCTTTTGAGCAGACTGAGGAATCCGGACCATGAACAAACAGTGATATTACTAAGGAAAGCCGGAACGAGCTCACCACTAAATTTGTAGGTTCAAAATATTTTGACAGATGTCAGTTATCAGCGCTAAAACTCGATTTTTTTATATTTCAAGTTACACCATATTTATTTTTTAAAAAATTTGCTATTTTCGAGAAAATCTGAATTATGCTATAATACTTATTATTTAATTGCATACTCATTGGAAGATCTATAAGTGATTAAAGTGGATTTGGCGATGATGTTAAGTTCCATTCTTTGAAAAATCCACAACACCCTGGTTGGCTAGCCCTTACTGTCGCGACAATTATTTATGGGCATAGTCTTGACAACTTACTAGCTACAAAATGCAAAAACAGCATTTTTTGAAGTTAATCTTACTAAAAGTTTGAATTTAAGGCGCCATCTGAAACTTAAAACTGATAAAACTGTAACCCCGGGGAGACGTAGTCTCTACAGATAGACTCTTCAAAATATCCAAACAAAACTCAAAACATTTTTACTAAATTACTAAATTTATTTTAATAAAAATACCTGGTAGCTGTAGCTAAAATAATTAAGCAAAACTGACATAGATGTGGTAGCTGTAGCTAAAAATATAATAAAGCAAAAATGACATGCTTTGTCAAGGCAATAACAATTTCTTTTACAATATTAGTAATATATAATTATATACAAATTTAAACAATACAGCTACTTATCTGTTTATAAGTACTAGTTCTTTGGCTGCAGTCACCAATAGATGGTCTCGGATAAAAGGAGTACTTGAAACAGCATAACTTTTGGACGATTTACTGTTTATTAGAACCAAACATAGGATCAGGAAATTGTTTTGTATGTATAGTCGATAAATGTTGTCAAAAGGAAAACAAAAACATTCACCAAGAAACGTATTTAATGTCGGAGATGTATATAGTAACTCTATTAATGATGGCAATACTTCAAGATCATGGGACAAGCCTTACAAAAAAATAAGGGATAAAAAACTGCCATAAAGCTTCAAAAAGTAGGATAAGAACTTACGGGAATTGAGGCAAATTTTTAATAAATTATCTCAATATTTTAAATGCAAATAACTGCGCTAGAAGTAGCTTAAAAACTTGAAATGCTTTAAATTCTTTAAATGGAATTAATATTCTTTAAATGCTGGAAAAAACTTAAAACTACTTACACCCTGGAACAAAAGGGAAACAGCTGGGTCAATAATATAATTTGTGAGGTTATGGCTTGTAAAAAATGGAAATAATTTAATTTATTGGGCTCGGCGATGAAAAAGAGAAATATAGAGTGTTGTTACCTTATTTTGGTATAGATTAATCAAACCAAATAAAAAAGCACACAGGTGATCACCGATTTTGTTCTTTAATAATTCTACACTACTGCTATAATGGCTAGCTACAAAAAAATTGCTGAATTTGCCAAAATGTTAATGCTAAACTTGTCAAAAATCACATTTCAAAATATTTTTAAGACCATGCTCTAATTATTGGAAAAATATTCAACATTATTTACCCAAAATTGAAACAGAAACATATAGACAATTCTCCGACACGAAAATCGATAAATGAAGTTTACAAACTACGAAACTGAGATTCCAGTCAAAATCGATGCCGATAGACGGCAAGAGGAAAGAGATCGTAATATCGAGCGAAATTCCAAATTTAAATAAAACAGGGGAAAAAGTCAAAAAAGGCTCTTACAATGCATATCTTAAGAATAGCTGTAATTGCAGATTATTCGAAATTAATTAGGCTCCTTGTTATCAACTAATTATATTACTGATAATAATCTATTACTACACAATTACTTAATTATTAGAAATTGACACATTAAAATGTGAAAAAATAACGTCTACATGTTTTTTATTACCAACCAGTTGAACAACTGAGAAACTGTTTAATTAATTTTTGTTTAATCGAGTAAACATATTGTCCCATAAATTTTATATGCCAATTCTTCAACCGACACTAGGATTTTGACAATTTTCTGCTTTCGAAAATGCAGCGTATACGGGAATTTTCATAAACAAAATAGCTATAGGACTAGTCAAAGTGAAGCTATTCGAAAAATTTCAGAAGAGTGGAATAAGTTGAAAGTTGACCAACACAACAGTTTTTGTTTTCAGTTTTTAACCTTTAATATCTTTAAGGTTGTAGACAGTATCAAAAATTTTTACTTGTTTAGGAAGTAGCTTACTTTTTACGTATCCGATGATCCAAAAAAATTAATAAGAAAAGTTTCAAAATTGAACGGAAACATAGGAAATTTCTGAGGGTAGTCAAAATTATTCTAATCTATTTTCTTTTTCGGAAAATAATTTCTTAACGAGATTATTACCTTTCTTTAATCTGGTAGCTAGGAAAATTATTTCGTAGGGATTTCTTTAGAATTCAATTAATCGATATTTCCATTTTAAGTCGAAATTTCATTAAAAAAAAACTTTATTTCTTGTTGAGGTTATCATCAACAAATTAGGCATGGTGACTAATTTTGAAAAACTGTTCTGTAGTATTTGGAAGAATTTCCTATTTCCAAGAAATGTCATTTTAATTTTAAGTTTCAAATTTACATCAAAATGCTCATCGGTGTCATGACCTCGCTTGTGACGCCACGTCTTTGTTTGTGAATAGTAAACATTAGATGCTAATGCAATAATTTTATTATTTTCTGTTATAAACAATGAACTCTAAAATGTATAAAGAGTGTGTGGTCCCTCAGTGTGATAATATATCAGAAAAAATCCTAGCAAGTTATTTGTTTATGTTTCACACAAGAAAAAAATACTAAATAAGTAACGCGTAGATCCAACAGTTATACATCTAAATTCTCCAATTTATTTTTATGAAGATCACTTTGACCTAATTTTTTTTACTTTATTTCATAAATTCTGAAATGGTGTGTATAATGGTCTTGTTTGATATTTAAATATAATATAAATTTTATCCTCTTTGAGGTTAAGTTTCATCTCTTAAATATCCACAACTGTTTATCTTTCATATCATTATTATTGTAGAATGAGGATCTTGTAGAAGAAAATTGATTCACGCTTAGAAAGAGAGAGAGCGTTCTCTTTTCAATTTCGCTCAGGTGATCAAATGATATTTAGAGTGAGTATCGTTCTTAGCGCCGCCATTAGAAAGAAAGGTACTAATCATTGAAAACGCTCTCCCTTTTATAGCGTGAACCTACTTGCTTCTTTAGGATCCGCGGTGGAGTATCTTTGTATTTTTCAATTCAATAATATTACCTTATTTTTGATTTCAAGTCAAACAGCTTCGCATTCCCTCCAGGGAATATTGACTTATACCAGGTATACGAAGATACGAAAAATATGATGCTCTATGGGAACCCTTTCCATGTTATCGGTTCCTTGGTTATATGGTTTGCTGTATTTCCTACGAACTTTGAGATGATTTGCGTGGTTGCAAGGAGAAATGCTTTCTGGATCGGCTTATACAGATGCTCACTAAGGCCCAGTCTCTTTATGTTCTCCAAGAGGTTCTTTGGTATCACTTCAGTAGTTGATAAAATTATGGGAATTGTTTGAACGCTGTCCATAGCCCATTGTCTTCGGATTTGCACTTCCAGATATCTGTACTTGGCGATCTTCTCATTGCATTCTGACCTTAGGTTGTTGTTGTTAGGTACAGCGATGTCGATTAGTGTAGTTCGCCTAGAAGTTTTATCTGTTAGTATGTTATGTCTGGTCTGTTATAAGCCACTGCCTGATTCGTCAGAACCGTTCGGTCCCAATGTAACTTGAACTGGTTGTTCTCAAGAATAGGCTCCGGATTGTATTTGTAATTAGGCACTATTCCTACCTGCAATAGGTCTAACTTATGTGCTAACTCTTTGTGGAGTATCTTAGGGGCTGAGTAGGTTTTTTCCTTATACTCGGTTGCCGCAAACGCTTGGCATCCTCCAGTTATATGGTGGATTGTCTCTAATGTTCGACAGTCATGTCTACATTGGTCATTTTCTATTGAGGGATCTCTGATGATAAACTTTCGATAGTTCTTCATCGGAATAACCTGGCCTTGGATAGCTAACAAAAAGCCTGCCGTTTCCTGAAATATCTGTCCTGAAATCAACCAGTAGTTCGACGCTGAGTTGTCGACATTATCCTGATTCACCTCATTTCGATGCTGTCCATGAAGTGGTTTCTGTAGAAAAGGTTTGTAACTTCTCATAGTTTGTTTGGTGGTGAGTATTAGTATCTGGTTCCCTCCGCTATAGAAGCGTTGAATCGTCTGCCTCGCATATTGCTTGATATAGTGTGGAAGAATCCGCTAACCTGTGGAAATATTAACGTAAGTTGATTATTTGTTGGTCAAGTTGCTTACTAAAACTCACCAATCCTATTCCTCCTTGATTTCTTGAAAGCATTGTACGTTCAATAGCACTCTGAAGTTGATGATTTTATGCTTTTGTTAGGAGTGTTCTTATTTTTCTTTACAGGTTTTAGATGTCTGTCATGCTCTATTACTAATTTATTATTAAGTGCGTATAAAAAGCATATTTTACGGGTTTTGGACTTTTAAAGTATTATGTTCCTTTAGACTGTTTATGTGCTTACATGGAACTTTAACGTTTCTAAATTCTGCTCAACAAAAGTCTGTGTCTGAAGAAAGAAACTCTCCCAGCATCAATAAATAAATTCTAGGCTAACATTTCTTGATATTGCTTTTAGTACTACAAAACTTGGCAACTGGTCGTCAAAAGCAGTGCGGATTTTCGGAGTTCAAATAAAGCAAAATAACGTTCACAATGTTTACATAGGCGTGACGTAAATCGCTCTGATTGATGTTCAACCTATCATGGTGGGTTGCTGTATTTTATAGTTTCATTTTACCAAAAAAAGTATCAGTTACGCTAATAATATAAAAACAAATACGTTTTTTATAATCCATTGTTGTATAATTACATCTCACCGGCGGTTCCCGCCGTAAATTAAGTTTAAATAGAAGATCCAAAATATAATATAGTACGACAACGGGTGTCTGGGAAGGTGTCAGCTGAAACCCACTGATGAGTCCTAAAGCTGGCACCGGGATGAAACATCCCATTCTTAGAGGAAAACATCAGGTATAGCCAGCAGGCAGACGCTGATACAAGGAATTTTCGAATTATTGCGTAATACCGTAGTAGCAAGGAGCCTACACGGATTACGAAATGACATCCCTGGACATGGGTACATGCTCTTGAGGCCTCAAGAGGCGTGGGTGCTTAGCCATACCGAATTCGCGACGGGGTGTTAGTCCCCACAGTTCTCGGGCACAGCAATCATATCTTCTTTGTAATCGGGATCTGGAGTACAAATCTCCAATTCCCAGGGAAGGTTGTTTGTGTAGAGACGAGGGTGCTGTCTAATCATATCTTACCGACGGTTCCCGCCGCAAATTAAGTTTAAATAGAAGATCCAAAATATAATACAGTACGGCAACCGGTGTCTGGGAAGGTGTCAGCT
This sequence comes from Diaprepes abbreviatus, assembly GCA_034092305.1. NCBI lineage: Eukaryota > Metazoa > Arthropoda > Insecta > Coleoptera > Curculionidae > Diaprepes > Diaprepes abbreviatus. Next base: position 962,754 of record JASJET010000036.1, on the reverse strand, counting down.
GAAACCCACTGATGAGTCCTAAAGCTAGCACCGGGACGAAACACTCCATTTTTTGAGGAAAACATCAGGTCTAGCCAGCAGGCAGACGCTGATACAAGGAATTTTCGAATTATTACGTAATATCGTAGTAGCAAGGGGCCTACACGGATTACGAAACCAAGTATTCTGTTTCATTATATAAACACATAATTTTGGCGATTATTGGTTACTGTCATCATGCCTATTATCAGAACAAATATTTTTAATATAGATATATTAAAAAAAATGTCGAAAATTCATTATTTTAGATTAATTCGAAAATTCCTTCCATAAACTATTTCGATGGGAAAATAAAATATTACGACCACTTTTCAAGATAAAATAATTCCAATGTCTCTATTACAAGGAATTAAGTACTACTTATTTTATATAATATACTACAAAGTTAAGTAAAATCAATAAGTTAGCATTAGGGGGGTTTAGATTAATGTTAGATAAGTGCTAAGTATTATAGACGTAATATTAAGAAGGATTGCGGGAGAATGCATTAAATAAGAAAAACAAATTGCCAGCTGTTTACAGATATTATGATATAAAGCTGTTAATCTCATAGAATGACGTTTTCCTCAATTTATCAGAATATTGGCTTTTTTTACATCTCACTGTTTAATTCCATTGATAAACTCAGACTGTTTGGCTGTTTAAAATTTTGATTATTTGTTTAATATATTTTCCTCTAACCCCACATTCTAACATGTGGTAGAGATAATTTATTACATACAAATTAATGAAAAATTTTCACTTAAACCACTGGAAGGTCTTTAGATGTATATTCTAATGAATACTTTAAAGAGCATTTTAGAGAATATATCATATTTTTTTTTTCGAGATCGCGAATATTTCAAGAATAACTTGTTGCCAGGAATAAAAATATATTTATTCTTTAGAAGAAACTAAACTTTGCAGTTACAAAACACCGAGTGTTACTTTTTTAAATGATAATGGAAATTAATTTATCCTCATTTATAGCCCCAGAAGCATCCCTAATATCTTTTAGAAGAAAAGGATGTTATATTTGCCTGTCGTCTGCATACTGGTGGGAACGAGAATTTTTACTAAAGTCAGACATATGAATAGAAAATAATAATGGTGATAAGATACTACCTTGCAGAACGCCTCTATCGACTGGAAGGAAACCTGTATTGGAATTTCTCAACTTAACGCACTGTTACCTCCCCGAGAAATAATCGCCGATAAAATTAAGGGAGTCGTCACTCAAGCCAAAGAATTTTAATTTACTAAGCAGCACTTTGGGATTCAGTATATCAAAAGTTTTGCTGTAATCTAAAAGTATGAGACAACTATTTTTACTTTGATTCGACGTCCCATAGAGATTATTGGAAACTTTAAGAAGTGCTGTCGCAGTACTATAAAGCGGACGAAATGCAGATTGTTTAGGTGATAAAATCTTACTAGATGTACAAAAGTCAATTAGTTGATCACTGGCAATTCTTTTCAAAATTTTTGAGAATAAAGGGAAGATATTAATAGGGCAAAAATCAATTATTCTTAGAGGTGAGTCTATTAGACCAGGCTGCGTAGTTGTTAAACAGGGGGTAAGGAAAAAAATAACTCGTTACGGCAAACTAAAGGCGAAATATTATAGATAATATGTTAACTAATGAAGAAACAATAATCCGAACCACCGGCAACCCACTCGGATGAAATGGGGGTGATTTTTATAGGCAAAGAACAGTTTTTTCCATTTCCGGCTAAACTACTTATCGAGAAAAGTTAAATACAAAGATAATAAAAAGTTCTGCAACCTTCGCTATTTTTACCCTAATCTCAAAATTTTCCAAGAAAAATTCTAAAAACTGTTTCTTCGGTTTTTTATTTTTTCTTTCACAAAAATGATTAGATTAAGATCAAACTTGGAGAGAATGTATCTTTTGATGCTCCAAATAAGCTATATTTGTTTTGCGCAAAAATATTCAACCATTGCGGTTTTATTTAACTTTAAAGAAAAAAGTGAAATTTTCAATCCTATTTCCTCTTAAAATTAATTGCCCAACAGAGTTCGGACTAGGCTCGTTTTTTTTTTGTTTTTACTTTTTCTTTCAATAAATTGAAAAAATATATATAGTACAATGAAACAAATTGCCGAAAAATCTAAAAAACCGAAAAAATGGCTTTTTATCCATATGCGTTTTACAATTATTGTCAATAATTTGTTATTGTTTAATAAAATTATTACAATTTTATAACATCAATGTTTACTACAACGATTAAAAAAATTATAAATTCGCTACGTTCAAATTATCAAATAAACAAATAGAAATAGTTTTGCTTGGCCGGAGCTTGAAACTGTTTCTTGTCAGTTTTTCAATTCCAATGTTATTTATTCCATTATAGTAAAGGTTCGACTTAAAAATGACCTCTTTTTTATTTATTTGTTACTTCAAATATTCTAACTTAAAATTCTTCATTATTCGCCCGAGTAGTGCTGGCAACCCTGGCTCTTGCTGTTCTCCCCGCTGAGAGCCCCCTCCTTAATTATTTGACTCCAATCTTCAAAAGTGAAAGGTTCGAAAGTACTGTCAGAATTTTGTAATATTCTAGAAATTTGTGGGACTTCTTCTTCTTCTTCTTCTTTCTTTGGTTTAGACGAAACGCCTGTTTTCCCTCACCACTCTGTCCACTATACATTCAAGTTGTCGCTCCATCGCTTTCGGGGGCGTCCTGTACTCCTACGTCCCGCTGGTGACTTATCACGTGTGACTCTCACAATTCTTCGGTCGTCCATCCTGTCAATGTGCCCATTCCATTCCACCTTTCTGTTCAGCACCCAGTCGTTTATGTTTTCCACCTTGCACCTCTCTCTTACATTTTCACTCCTTTCTCTATCGTACAGTGTTTTTCCTGTTATCCTGCGCAGCACCCTCATTTCAGTTGTTTCTAAAATCTGTTTGGTTTTTGATGTATCGGGGCGAGTTTCAGCGGTATATGTCATAATTGGCCTAATTACTGCTTTATATATTCTGGATTTAGTTTCTGTTCCGATGTTTTTATTTCGCCATATAGTATCGTTCAGACACCCCGCTATTCTTGTCGCTTTTTGTGTTTGTTCCCTCACCTCAGTCTCGACATCACCAAATCCCGAGATTGATATTCCTAAATATTTAAACTTCATCTCCTGTTGTATAATTTTGCCATCAACTTCCAATTTACATCTCAATGGTATTTTTGACGTTGTCATGCATTTTGTTTTTAAGGCTGATATGGTCATATTGAATGATTTTGCTGTGCAGTTGAATCTGTGTAACAGTCGCTGCAGATCATCTTCGTTTTCTGCCAGCAGAACTGCATCATCAGCATAGCATAAGATATTAACGTCCCGATCTCCCATCCTATATCCTCTCAACACACGTACTGCTTTTATTATCTCGTCCATTATGATGTTAAATAGAAGAGGACTTAAAGAGTCCCCTTGTCGGATGCCACATCCCACAGGTATTGGTTTGGTGAGATTTCCGTTTATTTTGGCTCGGATTTGATTGGCTGTGTATATATTTTCAATAGTTTTTATTATATTGCGAGGGATTTGTCTATTGTATAGGAGATGTACGATATCTCTCAATTGCACACGGTCGAAAGCCTTTACCAGGTCGATGAAGCACATATAAGCCGGTTTGTTGTATTCAATCGATTTTTCTGTTACTTGTCTTATGACAAAAACTGCATCTGTGCATGATCTTCCTGATCTGAAGCCTTGTTGTTCCTCTGCCAATGTAGTTAAGCTGTTAATTTTAGCCGTTATTATCTTTGTGGTAAGTTTCAGGGTGGTATTTAAGAGATTTATTCCTCTGTAATTCGATGGTATTCTTTTGTCTCCCTTTTTAAACATAAGAATGGTCGTGCTAGTGCGCCATTCGTCCGGTATTTTGTGTTGATGGAGAATTTTTTGAATCAGTTTTGTCAATTCTTGTGTAAGGCGTTGGTCACCGTATTTGAGTAGTTCATTCGGGATGCCATCATGTCCTGCGCTCTTCCTGTTCTTCAGCTTCTGGAGTGCCGCCCTAACCTCCATGGTTCCAATTTCAATGTCTTCGTTTATCACTATTTCAGGTGTGCTAAGTTCAGTCTCGATGTTATCTGCTCTGAACAGTTCGCTTAGGTAGTCTATCCACTTTTCATTGGTAATGTGATTTGTTTCTACCAGCTCATTGACTTCTTTTCTTTGTGTTCGAATTAGTCGCCAGATTTGTTTTTGAAGCCCATAGAAGTCATTCTCCATTCGCTTAGAAAATGCTTCCCAGTGTTGATCTTTTATCTGTCTTACGCGTGTTGTCGTTTCGTTTCTAATTCTTCGGTATATTTCATATGATTCCGGTGTTCTTTGTGTCCTATAATTAAGATATGCTTTTCTTTTCTCCTTACATTTGTCTTTGATTTCCTGACAAAACCAAGGGGTTTTTGCGGCTTTTCCACTTCTATGTGGGATTCTTGTTCCTAAGGCCTCGCTGGCGGCTTCTTTTATGTTTTTCTGTACTTTTTCCCAGCTGGTATTAATGCTATCTTGTCCGTTTATTTGATTAATCTCAATCTTTCCTTCGAGTCTCGTTTCGTACAGTTTTCTTATCGATGTGTCCCATAGTGCTTCTATATTGATCTTTTCCTGCTGTAAAGGTAGTTCTTGGTTTTTCTTTGGTGTAAGTTTCAAATTGATTTTCTCGAGTAGTAAGCTGTGATCGCTTCCCACATCAGCAGAGTTCAGTGTCCTGACATCAAGGATTTGGCTTGGGTGGAGGTGTCTATTAGTGACGATATAATCAATTATTGACTTAAATCCTCTAGTGTTAGTGAATGTGAATTTATATTGGTCTTTATGATCGAAAAAGGTGTTGTTAATTCGCAGCTCATTAAGCGTGCAGAGGTTGATCATTAGCTCTCCATTATCGTTTAACATGTCTTCGTTAAACCTTTGTTTAACCCCAGGTATTGCATTGTTTCCAATGCGGGCGTTAAAGTCTCCCAAAATTATTAGTGATTGGTCTTGTGATAGTGACTGGATAGTGTCCTGGAGCTGGTCGTAGAATGATTCCCTTTCTTGCTTTGATTTATTGTCTTCGGGGGCATAGATTGATATTATATTTAGTTTTTGGTTTTCTGTTTCAAGTTTAACGGTCAGAATTCTTGGGGAGATGTAACCACATTCACGTATACTCCCTTGATATTTCTTATGTACTGCTAATGCCACTCCTTCTTTTGCTCTCTCATGTTTGTCTACCCCGCTGTATATTACTAGGTAGTCATCGTATTGTTTTTGGCCTTTCCCCTTCTTTTTGGTTTCCTGTAGGGCGCCTATGTCGATTTTATGATGTTTTAGTTCATTTAGTGTTTCCTGGTCTTTGTTGTTGAATGATCTTATATTCCATGTAGCAATTCGTATTGCACTTTTCCTATTCCAAATCGTTAACCTTTTTCTTGCGTGGGTCGTCATCTGTGAATCCGTCCTGTTCCGAGGCAGAGTGTTGGTTCTGTGAGCCTGCAATCTTTTTTTACCCCAGATAGGGAGCTAACCTGGTCTGGGAACCTTCCTCCTTTTTCCGGGCTTAGGACCGGCAACATGACCGTTGAGCTACTCAATTCACCCCTCGATCATGCAGGCGGAGTTAAAAATTTGTGGGACGTATAATGAAAATGGAGGAATTCAAGGCCCTTGTATTGTAAGCAAAGGAGCGGAACTGACGGGCATCTACTATTAAAGAGGTCTCAGTTCATTTTTGAGCATCGAGGGAGCTGTTTCGTTAAGATTATTTTTAGTTTAAAGAAGCAGTGTAGTGGAGAAATATACCATATTTGAAAGAAAAATTTTTGTCTAATGAAAGTAATAAAAATAAATTAATACAAATATTGACACAAGAATTTGAAACAGCAGGATTCGCATGTAAACAGGCAATAGAAGATGCTGATACCCTCATAATAAATACAATAATTGAAGTCGCCGCAGATGTTAAAACTGTGATAGTTGTTGGAGAAGACATTGATTTGCTTGTGTTTTTAAAGGAATTGAATGATAGAAATTTCGAAATATTACTTCACAAACCATCCACGGGTAACATTCGCGATTCCTATTACTCTTTTGATGGCTTCAAAGATTTATCACAACGAAAATATTTGGCTTTTCTGCATTATTCTACTGGCTGCGACACTACCTCAGGTTTTGCAGGAAAAGGAAAAGTAACAACGATAAATAAAAACACTCCTGCAAAATAACGATTTTGCTGCCTTGGGGACATCTTTTACAAAAAAAGATTCAGGCAAGGAGTTGATAGCTGAAGTGACTGTAAATTAATAGCATGGATTGACAGTAAAAAAAAATGTAGCGCTTCATGATTTGCGGCTTCACTTGTACCCAACAGCCACGATCAAATCAACCTGCAAATTGGACAAATTACCACCATCAGGAGCAGCAAATCAACATTGTTTTAGGACATATTATCAACTTCAAACATGCCTTGGAAATGAAATAATCTCTACGGATTGGGACTGAAAAAAATCAGTGGCTGGAATCATGCAGCTGAAGATCAGTTGATACCCGATGGTCTCTTTAAACAATTTGTTGCAGTTACGAAAAAGGTTGTTCTACGGCAAGACGTAATTGTAGGAAACATTGTCTTCAATGTACCAATTTATGTTCAAGTTGTTACAGTTTACAAAATTGTACAAATGCAGAAGAAGCTCAAAGAGTTATAATTGACGATAGTGACTCAGAAGAAATGGAGCCCAGTAATGTTGAAGCAGTTTATTATATTTCTGAATTTCTTGGAGAATCTCTTAGTTGTGTGGAATCAGATGAACAAGAACCACCACTTCTGCAAAGAGAACGAGACTGGACGATGATGATGTAAATGTAAAAAATTAGTATTATATTAAAATTATTAATTTTCTTATTATTTTTAAAAATGAAAAATTACTTAATCACTGACAATAATTATTAGTTATCCAGTTAGTTGGTTTTCTTAGTGCATATTTTATATGAAAAATACTGGCAATAATTACCAAGTTTATTGGGACATGCAATTAAAGTCTTGTCATTCTGCATCCTTCAATTTAATCCTAAATCCAGTCCAATACTTCCTTCGCATCTTCAATTATTTTTACATGAACAATTTGGATATCAAACTGAACATTATTCAATATTAAACAATTTATATTGAGTAAATTAATATATGCTAAAAGTTAATTTTTTATTTTTGCTAAAATGTTTATAGTTTCGTTTATTAATAGACAAATAACAAATTAAAAATTCCCTTTTTCTCAAGAAACAATTTAAAAGTTATTAAGGATTAAAATTAAAAATAAATATATTAAGATCATCAAATATACAAAAATGGGGTCATTTATATGCCGCACTTATATGTTATGAGGGGTTAACAACATACTTTTTTGTTTATTTAATAATCTAAACATAGTTGAGCGATGTAACTAATTTATAACTTTTTTGCTCATTATTTGTAGTAAACAATGACATCATAAAATTATTGACAATAATCGTAAAACGCATGTCGAAAAAAAGCCATTTTTTCTATTTTTTCCAATTTTTCGAAAATTATTTCCCTTGCACTATATATATATATATATATATATATATATATATATATATATATATATATATATATATATATATATATATATATATATATATATACAGGGTGATTCAAAAATCGATCACGAAACTTAAGGGGGTGATTCTACTTGACAAAATAAGGGTAGAGCTTCATATAATTTTTTTTCAAAATGTCATTCGTTTTCGAGTTACAAGCCGTCCAAGTTCAAGTTTTTATTTTTTTTTTTTGAATTACTCGCTTACAGGAAAACCGATTTGACTAATATTTGAAAGATAGGCTAAGTCTTCTGCGCTTCATCATTTTAGTAACAATTCACATTGATTGTTTGCCGCTAGAGGGCACTTTACCTACATTGAAAATTGTTTTTTTGTCATAATTTTTTAGTGTTGACAGCTACAGTAGTTTTTGGCATAATTTCTGAAAGACTGATGCCAGGCCTTTAAAAAAGGTGCTCTTTATTTACATCGCTAAACCCAACGGTTTAGACGTAAATCACCCTTAAAAATTAAGTGGTAAATTTACTTTTCTCATTTCATTACCACCAGCTACCAGGTAAATAGCTATCAAAGTATACTAGAGCTGTCAGTTTAACATCAAATAAATTCGCTTTTTAAACTATTTAATTTATAATCTTAAAATAACTAATAATGGCTAATCACCAATATTCAAATATCGAATATTGTGATATCCATTTTTGTTATGGAAAAGCAAATGGTAATGCAGAGTTGGCAAGAAGATATTATATGGAGAGTTATCCGGAAAGAAATATCCCTCATGCTCAAACATTTTCCAGTGTGCACAGGAGGCTTGCGGAATGTGGTTCCTTTAAAAGTTATAATGGAAATAGGGGAAGACCTAGAACTGCTAGAAACGTGCAACAAGAAGAAAGAGTGCTTGAAATTATTGAAGATAATCCAGGTATTAGTACTAGAAAAATTGGGAATGAAGTGCGGCTCTGTCAGGCTAGTTCATGGAGGATACTAAGAGAAGAACAACTCTACCCGTTTCATTCAAAAAAGGTGCAGGCTCTTTATGACGATGATCGGCCGAGACGGTTGGAAATGTGCAATCAGATCCTAGCTAAGTATGAACACGATAATCGATTAATTGGCGTCATATTATTCACGAAGCTGGTTTCACTCGTGATGGCATAACAAATCTACACAACATCCACACATATGCTTACGAGAACCCAAACAATGTGGTAGAAACGAAACATCAGCGTAGATTTTCACTAAATGTGTGGGCAGGGATAATAGGAGATTACCTTATTGGTCCTCATTTCTTTGATGGCCCATTAACTGGTGACGTATACTTAGATTTTATCCAAAATCGTCTCCCATTGTATCTGGAAGATGTGCCATTGGAAGTAAGGGCCAACATGTGGATCCTCCAAGACGGAGCTCCGCCCCACTTTAGTATACGTGTCCGACAGTATTTGAATGCAACGTATCCTGAGCGATGGATAGGACGAAGTGGACCATTGGCATGGGCGGCGAGGTCACCAGACCTTAATCCTATGGATTTTTTCTTTTGGGGTCATTTGAAACAATTGGTGTACGATATTCCAGTAATCAACGTCAAGGATCTTCGCTTCAGGATAATCGAAAAGTGCCAAATTATTAAAGAAACACCAGGAATTTTTCATCGAGTTAGGCGACATTTTTTGAAGAGTGTTAGGAAATGTATGGAAGAAAATGGGGGACATTTTGAGAATCTTTTTTAGTTTGTTTAGTACTGTTTCATTAATTTTTATCAATTAAATGTATATCGCAATAATCCATAATATGAATATTTACTGATTAGCCATTATTAGTTATTTTAAGATTATAAATTAAATAGTTTAAAAAGCGAATTTATTTGATGTTAAACAGACAGCTCTAGTATACTTTGATAGCTATTTACCTGGTAGCTGGTGGTAATGAAATGAGAAAAGTAAATTTACCACTTAATTTTTAAGGGTGATTTACGTCTAAACCGTTGGGTTTAGCGATGTAAATAAAGAGCACCTTTTTTAAAGGCCTGGCATCAGTCTTTCAGAAATTATGCCAAAAACTACTGTAGCTGTCAACACTAAAAAATTATGACAAAAAAACAATTTTCAATGTAGGTAAAGTGCCCTCTAGCGGCAAACAATCAATGTGAATTGTTACTAAAATGATGACGCGCAGAAGACTTAGCCTATCTTTCAAATATTAGTCAAATCGGTTTTCCTGTAAGCGAGTAATTCAAAAAACAAAAAATAAAAACTTGAACTTGGACGGCTTGTAACTCGAAAACGAATGACATTTTGAAAAAAAATTATATGAAGCTCTACCCTTATTTTGTCAAGTAGAATCACCCCCTTAAGTTTCGTGATCGATTTTTGAATCACCCTGTATATATATATAACTATAAATTTTTATATGAAATTAAATTTTTTGAAGTCGGCACCAAATTATTTGGAAATGAAATAAATAACAACTAATATAAACAAATTATGGTAAGAAACACACATTTTGTCAGGTATTAGTTTGACGCCGACCTCAAAAAGTTCAATTTCATATAAAAATTTATAGTTATTTTTCACTCTTTAGCGCCCATTTAGTAATCGAGTCAATTTTTCTATTAAAAATTTTATTCATATTTAACACGACAGAAATTAGGGGACTAACATTATAAATAAAACGAAGATTCTTCGATAATGGTTAGGATTAGCGACATGAATGAAACGTTATCCAAAACTCTTATCATTTAGGGCGTTAAAAAAATTGGGTTACGGGTGTGACAGCTAGCCCGTCCCTGCAGCTATGAGTAACACTTTTTTGGATAGTAATTTGAAGGGTCTTGCCTGGTATACATCATATTAAAAAAATTGAAATATACCTGTGTGGATCAAAAATTATGTGTAAAAAACTTAATTCCATTGAAGCTCTTTGGGGGCCCATATCTCCAAAGAGAAGGCCTATACGAAAAAACTTTATATGAACTTGTAGTATTCCTTTCACGTGTTTTTTTCAAATTCGGGAGATTTCCCACATTTTCTCTGACACCCTGTAGAATAAAACGATAACTTACGAATCGTATAGATTTTTACTCTTCCTATGACCATGCATCATTCGGAATTTACCTTCGCAAAATGTCGCGCCTGACCGTAATTGTATTTTTCCGCGTAGCAATTACGCGATAAGCTTATTTTATCTGGAGTTTGCTTTGATAATAAAATAGTAAATTTTAATTAGTTAGATAAATTTGCACTAAAATAGCAAATTTTGATTAAAAAATTCCATGATTAAAAATAAGAATGTGTTTTAAAGCAGTTATTGGAAATCACCGCTCCCCATGCGTATCCAACTTGCGTGAGCGACCAAGCGTACCTTAAATCTTAGGAAAAAAAGGGCTAAGCATGTTTGACTAGTCGCAAGATAGTTGTCCTGAATCAGAAAATACTCTTATCAACCATGAACAATAATATTTCAACCGCATTTTATCTTAAAATGCCTATCAACAAATTACTCAGCGTTTTTTAAATTTTACCTTTAAATTAATGTCATTTTATTATGGACAATAGAAACTTCTTTTATAAGGTCTCATTTTAAAGTTTATAATTCTATATTCTGTAATTCAAATGAATATTTGTAGAACTTATTTTGAAGTTTAGAAGCCAAGTTATAAGTGAAAAAGCTTAACCATCTCTCAATTTTCCATTTTTTCAAGAGTATTTTTGCAATAACTTTGCCTGTAATTAATATCTAGTGATAGACCTTGAACGAGGTTACTTGTATTTTATACAATTATAGATACGCATTGGTTTTATATTGATACATACGGCATTTTAAACAACTAAATTGTTAATTACAAAATATCTGACCACTTGACGAAAAAATAAGTTTCACGTTCGAATTCAGCGAGAAAAATCGAAAACACTAACTGATCTTGAGGACCGAATCAAACTATAACTGCAACAGCCAAATTTTTTAATTACTGGGTTTAGTTATGTAAGAATAACATTAAGTCAGTGCAAATATTTTCAAGAGATGTTTACTTAAGTAAAAATAAAGTCTTATCAATACAAGTCATTGGTTACTTAACATATTTTTTCTTCATTTCATAAATTGGTTATAATCCAATGGATTATAATCAATTTTTTTATTATAATTAATGTTTTTAAATTTCTGACGTAGCTGCTACATAAGTCAATATATATCATCTGGAGCAATCTAAAATAATGCTAAATATTATAGGCTACCGCATCTATAATGACAATTTATCAATTGGTAAAAAATCGATGAATCTCAGAACTTATTAATTATAAATGAAAAATGCGATGCCTCTCCCAGATAAACTTATTTACGGTCGACATTTGAAGTGACATTTTGCTTTTGATTTAGTACTTCATTGATTACTCCAACAAACGTTGGTGACTTTGGCCTATTTTAAGCGTCACGTTTAACAGTATGTTTAGTGTATTTTGTTGTCAGCTCCATTTATTACTTACCTTAAAAATAGTAATATAAATAAACCATTACAACTGGTCATTTAAATCATTATTAAAATTATAGTTACATAGCTCTGCTTAGACAGTGACCTTTGATCCCTGTACTCGATGTAAGTACATAACTCTTGGTTGTGAGTTTATATTTAGTTACTCTTCGATCTTAGATTTGTTTGCCTTCAAATTTAAAAGTGTTTCTAGTTTGCAAGTTTGAGTAAAATATTAACTGAAGTAAGAAGTTAGGACAACGCTTAACCTAAATAAATAAAACCAAATAAACAAATTTAAGTTTTTTAAGGCTTAGAAAGTTACCTAACTAAATAAATATAGTTTGGTGAGTGTAAGCCTGAAATCTTTTTTAAATGCAGGTCCGCATATTTTATTTTAACCCAATCATGTTTAGGTTGTTAATACGTTAATATCATATAGTAAATCAGCAGCTTGTATTCAGACTGTAGTTTCTATACCTTCTGATCAAAAAGTACCCGGAATTTCCGATTCAAACAAACCGCGTTTGAGATATTGTCAAAATCTTTTTTTTTTAGGTTGATACATCTGTCATCTAGTACTGAAATATCCCTCCAGAGTTTGTGCCTGATAGCTTTGTAAATAAGTCAATGTTTGTTGTAGTCTGCGAGTTTCACAATGTCGAATTTAGTTGAGCATTTTTGTGTTTCTAACACAACATCATGTGCTGAAGCATTAACATTGTTAATGGTTGCCTACCCAAACTCGACAATGTCGAAAATATAAGCGTACGAGTGGTACAAAGAGTCTAAAGTAACTGTGGTTGATGATTTACCTCATTCTGGTTGTCCATCCATTTGCGTGACTGACAAAAAACATCGAGAAACTTAAGAAAATTGTTCTCGCATATCGTCGTGTGAGCATCAGGGAGATAGCAGTCGATCTTGGTGTCTCGTTCGGATCGATGCAGTGCTGAATTTGTTGCAGAAACAGCATCGGATTGATGTAGCTAAATAAATGATTTCTTTGAGCCAAAATGTTGTCGACGGCATAATTACCGATAACGAGATATAGGCCTATAAATATGCCATCGATACTAGCCAACAATCATTGAAATAGCGCTTTTCAGGCGAGCCAAAACCCAAAAAACTATGACAGAGTAGATCCAAAGTCAAGGTTTAGTTGACAGTTTTTTTGATTGCTGTGATTTGGTCCGCTCCGAATTTCTTCCACTACGCCAGACAGTAAATAAAGAGTATTACGTGATAATATTAAAGCAATTGAGACAAAATGTTTGTCGCAAGCAATCAGAATTGTGGAGGAACAACTAATGGTTTCATCACCATGACAACGCACGGGCTCACACATCTCAGCTTGTACGCGATCATTTGACAAAAACAACGTTCACACCGTTCCACCAGCTCCATATTCACTCCGTATGGCTCCTTGTGACTTTTTTCTATTCCCGCGACTCAAGCTACCACTTCGCGGAGAGCGTTCTAAGACAATTGAGGCGATAAAGGAGAATTCACAGAAGAAACTGAAAGCGATTCCAAAATCGCCCTATGAAAAGTGTTTTCAAGATTAGAGGAAACGTTGGGATATGTGTATTCCTTGCAGTGGAGATTACTTTGAAGGAAATAAAATGAATATCGATCAGTAATTGAACCGTTTTAATTTAATTGAAGAATTCCGGGTACTTTGTGATCAGAAGGTATAAAAAAATGCTCTCATCCTTTTAAGGAATTACAGTACCCAGATATTTAGTTTTGAGAAGGTTAACCGTATATTCTCCCTAATATCTCGTTACGAATTAACTTTAATTAGTAAGCCAATTTTTAATAATACAAAAATGATAGCTCAAGTTATAAAGATGATAAAATGATATTAAACGGTGCAATATGATGCAAGGCAAAATATGTATTAGTCGTCTAAACCTTGATGACTGTAAAAATATCAATGAATAATATTTATAAAATTACCCGCTTTAAAAGCGCTAAAAAGTGAACTCCTACTTTCTCCGAGGATTACCTAATAAATGGAAGTGTGTATTCTGATGTACATAAATCAGAGTTAATATTTGCTACCTCTTTGTCAAGTAAATCTGCATTGTTGCCTATAGATACTGCGCGATTATAAAGCTTGCGTAAAATTGTTCGTTTTGTTACAACAGAATAATCAGATCCATGGTTGAGATATTGTCCAGTACATTTTGCTTGTTCAGTTGACCATGACATCCAGGAAAGACAGCTGATAATTTTTAATATTTAAAAGTCGTATTTTGACTAAGTCTAATGATTCTCTAACACTATCAGATCCAATCACGTTACCACTGAATGGATCTTTTGGAATATGGTCTTCGTAGTGTTTACTTTCGAATAAAGGACAAGTTCTACGCTTAGGACGACGGGCTTCCAATGGGTTCTTCTCTCTCTCCAGTAGTGGCCAATATAACGAATGGCTCGAAATCATACCATAGAAACAGCAATAACGAAACTGAAAGTCTGTTTAAGATATGCCGATGGTACTTCATCCTATGATTGGGTAATGATTTAAAACAAAATGAATTCTTGACATATCGAAACTCTATTTAACCTTCAATTAAGTTCACTGTGGAAAAAGAACTAAAGGACCAATTATCCTTTCCGGATGTCTTGGTCAACCAATCAAATGAAATTATTAAAACTTCAGTATACAGGAAGTCAACACATACTGGACAATATCTCAACCATGGATCCATGTGAGTGTGGTGAAATAAATATTGGAGAAAACAAGCGTCTTCCAGAAGTATGAATCAAAGAACATGAAACTCATACACAAAAAGCGGAAATGTCAAGTTCTGGTGTTGTAAGACACAAGTTTGGGGTATACAATACCATATAAAATAGTCTGTGCTGTTAAAAATAATTTTCAGTAAATCCATTGTTAAGGTACTTAATCATTAGCAACCACTACCTTATAACGTTAAATCATTTATGTGTGTACAGTGAAGCGAAATTTAGCAGTTCAATGGATAGAGTCCTTATATTAAATGAATACAAACGGCCCGTTTCTGACTTTTTCTACAGGCTAAGTTCAGAGTCTTCTACTTCTTCTATAAAAGCCTGAAAATAGGTAAAATTTGTTTTCCGGAGGCAGAATATTTCAATCTAATAATAATAAATAAAATAAAAATATTGAAAAGTAATTTTTTGCCATACAATTTGTTTGTAACCACGACCTTGAATAAGATTTTCAAGCTAAATAATAATTTCGGATACAGTTCGCCAGCACGTCCAAAAAAATATCTGAAAATTTAAATTTTCAATTATATTTCCGATGTAAAACATTTTAAGGGGAATAGAATCAAAATTTGAACCAAATGTCTAAATTCAATGATTATTTACCAAGTTCGACAACTACATTTTAGTCAATCTTCAATATTGTCTATGGCCTTCAATTAGATCGCCTCTTCTAGTTTAAAAAATTATTGACTACGCAGTTTGCTCTTCATGTACGATAACAAAAAAATCACTCAATGCCCAGTCAGGCGCTATGTGGGAGATGGTCCAGCAATTCCATGGTTTGAGTGCTTAAAATTTACTTGTATGAGCCTATGTTTGAAAGCCAGCATTGTCATTGTCGAAAATCGTCTGTGGTATCCGGTTTATTTTCCTCAATGCACCGAAGACTTCCGCCAAACGAATGATTGAGTACAACGATTCTCTAAAAGCTAGTTTCTCCTAAGAAAACAAGTGATCAATTACTTGATCCAAGAGCAACTTTTCTTGGTTTAAACTCATCATAAAAACTTATACGTTCGACTGAAGTATATTTTTGAGGTTATACATAATGGTCTAGGACTTCTAACTTGTTATGATTTTGTAAGTATTTTGTGAAGCCCCGCGATTATAGCTTGCACCAATCGACACGAGCTTTTCTAGCGATTGATAAATTAGAAGAGATGCAATGAGAACATAGCTTCTTTACATACAAATATTCCTGTAATGTATTAAATAAGCTGGTATTACTAATATCCAGGATTAGCTTGTAACGAAGTTACTAATTTTTTGGACATAAATATGTTCGCCGGGATTTTATTTATTTATTTTACATCCGAAAAATCTGATTCTTGTGGGAAAAGATTGCTAAAAGTTTCAATATTACCGGAATATAATTTTCCGAGATTTTCAGAGCGTCCGACTATAGTAATTGCGCGTCGCATACAGCAGTATTGTATGCGCGATCACCGCACGCCGTCACACGTCAGCGTAGTGGGAGCTCGGGCTGTCTATTTAAGCCTGAGCAAACCATTATTTCGCTGAAAACTGCACGTTCTCCACCCGGGTCAACAGTCCAAACGGACTGGACTGGGTCGCCTGCCGGACCGCGCCTTCCTTGTCTAGCAATGTAGGTGAGGCTAGGCTTGTGTGTATATGGTGTTTACCATACACTTCCTTCCTTACGTCATACCCCTCTAATGGCCAGCATTGCCGAGGACCCTTATAAGAACGGGCAATGTTGTGTCATCCTACCGTCACTGCCGAGGACCCTAATAAGAACGGGCAGTGTCGGTTCCTTTCCTAATTTCCTACCGCTATTGGTCGACATTGTCGAGGACCCTTATAAGAACGGGCAATGTCATTCCATCCTGCTGACGCTGTCGAGGACCCTTATAAGAACGAGCAGCGTCAGTTCCTTTCTTTCCTTCCTACCGTCACCTATACACACACGCACTGATGCCGTAAGTTTATTTTTGTTTCCGTATTCAGGAATGTGTTTTACCGCCAGGTGCCCTCCGATGTCCGTTGATAAGGGCGCTTAACAACTGTCGTCCCGAAGCTTATCGCCGCCGTCGCTTGTAAAGACCGTCGCCGTGTAGAGACGCCGCCTATCACCGATCGATGCCGGGTTATTTTTACCGCGTATACCGCTGTCGGTCGAAGTGAACCCGGATTTTAGATACGAGGCGCGATAATTTGCGTACGAGCCTTCGTGAATAGCGTCGCAAATTATATAATACTACAGCAACAGCTTTCTGAATATACTTCAAAAGATTTCAATCAAATTGATGAAGCCATTCCGAAGTAATCGGCAGATTTTTGGTATATTCCTTTTTTAGATACGACATTTCTGACAAACTAGCACAACATCTACTGATTTCAAAAAATACCTAAAATAGCTGTATAAAAATTGCAATAAACAATATTACATTATTAACATTTATCTGCTTTATACGGTTTCATTTATTACGTTAATGGTATTTTATTCCCCAAATAATAAGAAATATATATATATATATATATATATATATATATATATATATATATATATATATATAAATATGTTATATTCGCAGGCTCCTCCTCTCTGCCGAGTGCGATATATTTTGTTCTTGTATGCTGGTCTCTCGTGTTGATTTTTGTTGTTTTCTTTCTTGATTCTTTATTAATGTTTATAACATTTATAGCATCGTCCCGTTTATTTAGCTGTCCCGCTTTTTCGATTTCTAGGGCCTCTCTTATGACGCGTACCTTGTAGTTCTGTACTGGTGCTATTTCTTTTGTTTTTTCGAAGTCGATGGTATGTCCGGTTGTTTGGTAATGTTGAAATAGGGTTGAGGTTGTATGTTTGTTTTTGAGGCTCTTTTTATGTTCTTGGATTCTTGCTTATATGCGCCTGTTTGTTTGTCCTATATAAGTTTGATGACAATCTGCACATGGAATGTTGTAAACGCCATAATTTTCAAGGCTGGTCTTGTGTTTGAGATTTCCCAAGATATTGGCTATTGTTTTTTGTGGTTTAAATATGGGCTGTATGTTCTGTTTTCTTAAGATTCTTCCGATTCTGTCTGTTATTCCTTTTATATGTGATATTATCGCTTTGTTTCTTGTTTGATCTTGGTCTTTGATTTTTGTTGTGGTTTTCTCTTGTCTCTTTTTATGGCGTTCTTTATGTCTGATTGTGAGAAATTATTTCGTACTAAAGCTGTTGGAATGCGTCTTATTTCGTCTTGTTTTGTGTCAAGTTCTGTTAGGCGAAGAGATCTTGATACTAATGTGTTGCCTGCTTTTAAGAGGGATGATGATGTGACCCTGCATTGAGATATCGGTCAGTATGCGTGAGTTTCCGATATACGCTAAAGCCCAGGGTGTTGTTGAGTTTCCTAGTTAATAGCAGGTCCAAAAAAGGAAGTTTATTTTCTTGTTCGATTTCTAGCGTGAATTGGATTTTTGGTGGATATTGTTCAAGTATATGAGGAAATCGTCCAGGGATTCTTTTCCATGTGGCCATATTATAAAAATATCATCAACATAGCGTTTTCAAAATTTCGGTTTTAAAGGTGCCTTTTGCAGTGCCTCTGGTTCGAAATATATCATAAAAAGGTTGGCTATGACTGGTGAAAGCGAGGATCCCATAGGTGCGACATCTGTTTGTTTGTATATTTGGTTATTGAACATGAAGTATGTGTTCTTTAGGCAGTGTTCTGATAAAGGAAATGATTGAAATTAAAAAAGATAAAAACACTGTTAACGATAGAACAGATATGGGAAATTTGAGCCACATTTACACAAGCCTAATTTAAACAAAAATATTAAGTATTCGATCCTGTCAAATAAGAATCAAGAATTGAATATCCTCTTAAACATAAAACTAAACGTATACCTTATTTGTTTTTTGTGCGTTGTAAAATATAAAAAATATATAAAAAATAAAACCTATTCGCATTCCATGACGATGTAAAGATTGAATTTTATTTAGTAATAGAGTAACAAAATGTCAAGGTATGTACCGGTAAAATTATATATTTTAAAAAATTTAAATACTGGTTTTATAGTGTCTTGTTTGTGTTTTAAAATTGTAGATATGTTTTATGAGAATATTTTAATTATATAAAAATATTTTTAGGATGAAAAAATTTTGAAAATGCCTTAAATAAAGGGCGAAACGTCAATTTTTTGGATTTTTTGTTAAATATAGAACGACAAAATAAAGGAAAAATCATATATATATATATATATATATATATATATATATACAAGAGATATCCTTTACTGATCACCGCTCAATGCAAGTAGCTAAACCTAGAAACGTGGAATTTTGTGGGCACACCAATATGTAGAAACGTATTTTAGATTTGACCGACTGACTTATTACTACTCAGGCTAAAAAAATCGGCACAAAGTGCTGAAATTTTGGGGGTATGTGGTTTATATAATGTAAAAGTTCACTGAGAAAGAGATTTTGGAAGTTCCATTTTTAAAGAGATAAAAGAAAGTTTTCCAAATGTAGAGATGCTAGAAAAGTAAAAATAAGTATTTTTCTCTCCTCTGAAAATCAATACATATTACAGAACTTTTTGAACTTTCAGGGGAAAGAACAATAAGTTTCGTTATAAAAGCATCGCCATATGAGAAACTCAAGATATAACAAGGGTTAAAATTTACACTTTAAAAATAACAAGGAAAATATTTCAACAAGCAGTTTCTGAACAGTATCGCGGAGGGTAGATATTCTTTATGACGTTATTTTTCAGAAACAAAATTATTCCGGAATTCTTTATAGAAATATTTTTTAAAGCAGAAATAAGTGAAACCATGTTTGAGCAGGTCCGACTAATAATATTGCGAAAGGAGTACTATCATTTTTTTTTTCAAATAATGTCCATATTGCAAACAATACATTATTATAAATAAGAAACACGAAAATTTAAAAATAAATACTACCTACAATAATTCATCTGGCACTGTGGGGAAAGTATGTTTTTGATTTTTTTTCACAACCTCGGGAAATCGTATTGTGATAGTGTATTGAGACCAAAGAAAAAAATAAATAAAATATATATACCTCAAAAAAATTGCCAAAAGGGAGCGCATTTAAAACTGACATGGGAACTCTAATCGCAAATAATGAAAGGTTGAGACACGCTGGCTTACTATTTTAAAATGGCCGTCACAAATTCATCATTAAAATTCTGTAAAAAGTACTGCTGTCGATCATCAGTGTCAAAACGGAAGAAATCACAAAGAAAAGACTGTTTATTGTTTATTATAATTATTAAATTGTAGCAGAATTTCCTTCTCTTTATCTTTATTCAATGATTTATTTCAAGAACAATATCCTCAAATCAAATTATTTCACAAAGAGTCTTTTTAAGGTAGATATCTTGTTTCGCAATTTTGTATATCAGGTTTATCGGCCGTAAGGTTTAACGACCCAAAAAAGTTGATTGAATTCCCAATTCTGTGAAAATGTCGTAATATTGGCAAAGCATATAAAAGAATAATGGCAAAAAATGACTTTGGCATCCAAGCTTCGACAGCATGTGATGAACATACATACAACGTTTAATTGTAATGATGACTAAATTTGGTTTTAAATGCGTTTATGACTAGAGTGGTAGTTCTTTACTGGTCATTACACAGTCCCAGTATGGTAAAATCCAAAAGAAATCATACGCTCTTTCCACTTATAGCGATGTGTATCTATAGGCGTAGGTATTAAAAAAATCAATAAAAATTAATACGATTCGATTATCTATTGGTTTATCTTCGAGATTGGAATCACATTAAATATTTATTCGATTATATTGCAAAGTAATAAAAAATCAATTGATGTATTCGTGATCTCTGAAATTGGATGTTGTTGGTTTTTAGTGACGGTAAAGATAAAAACGTCAGTAAGACTAATATTTTTAAGATTTAATTAAAATAAAATTAATTTAGTTATTTATGGGTTGACTTTATAAATAGTAATGCCCTCTACAACTTTTTTAAGCAGGATGAAAATATAAAAATTATTTTAAGGCTATCGGGAGAGTTGTGGATCAATGTTCTGGATGAAGAATAAGAAAGAAATTAAAATTCATAACACTAAAATTCAAAACAAAAATATTGAAATTCCCGTTTAAATATGTCATAACAAAAATAGGTAATAAAGGCAAATACACATCTGTGAAGTAGTTAGAAATTTCTTTTAATTATATTATTTTACATCCCATGACGGTGTTGGAAGCTCAATATTACACTTATAAAGATGTCTATCTCTACAAAAGTTATTGAAAAAAATCAATAAAAATTAATATGAATCCATTATCTACTAGTTTATCTTTGAGATAGGAATCTGTATTCAATTATATCGGAACATGAATATGTATTCAATTATATCGGAATATGATTTAAAAAACTGGTACATTAGTGAGTGCTGAAATTGGATGTTGTCAGTTTTTAATGACAGTAAAGACATAACAGTCAACAAAATTAATATTTTCAAATCTACACCGTTAAAAATAACCTTAAATTTAATGAAAATTTAATGTACATTCTACATTAAATGTAACGATTTTGTTCCTTAAATCGTGAATAATTTACCTTTACTTTGAATTTAAAGCAAATTCATTGGAATATCAGTTCATTGTAAATTAAATTTGATTAAATGGTATTTTTAATTTTAATAAAGCAACTGACTAGATGTTTCAACTTTCTGTACATTAAAATTAATTCACATGTACTTTAACATCAAAGGAATTTATATCAGGGTACATTGCATGAGATTCCGGCAGATGGTGCAACTTGTATTGAACTTTTTATTTAGTCTGATATAAGTTGCTTAAAGGATTCAATTTTCTTATGATAGTGTTTGCCGGAGCTGACGGAAACCAATGAGTTCGAAGCCGGTGTACAGATGACGGTACACTACATATGATATCATGTTAATGTTGATGCATTTAATATGTGATAACATATCTTAAATTCAATGAACACTGGCTGTATATTTAATGTACATAGTCATCTTAAAAATTATTGATAAAACGTTAAATTTAGTGTATGATTACATTAAATTTAATGCATTACATTAATTGAATTGAAACGGTTTATGAAATTTGCTTCCAGCACATTTACCTTAAATTTAATGAATTTTCTTTTTACAGTGTCATTATATTTTTTGTTTAGTAGTTTTTGAAAAACTTAATCCTGATATATGGGTTTAAAATCATTTTGATTCCCTGAAAAAAAATGGAAATTCAATATACTGGAGAAAATAGTTACTCATTTAATATTGCTTGTTGTGCTATATTCATAAGGCGACCGACTATTCAGGGTTCCTAGTAAGCAGTTTAGTCAATTTTCCGGAATGACTGTTCTTACATGTGGCTTTAATCTGTCTCGAAAACTAATATATATTTTAAAACGTAATTATATTATTAGCTTAGTAGTTCATAAATGAATAATCTGCCATTATTCTTAACCCTGACCAATGGGTTTGAAATAATGTAGATATCCTGGAAGGAAATGAAACAGTTTATTGTCTTGTCGTCATGGAGCAACTGTTTAAAGTTTCCTTTACTCATTTAGTAACTTGGCCAATCCTCCAGAATGATTGTTTTTATATTTAGCCTTTATTGATCCAGGACTGACTGCAGTCCTGAAATCAGGGATATTTTGGCGGTCACTTTAATAATGCGGTCTGGTTTTTTCAACAAATCAAATTGTCTATAAAAACAAACGAAAACAGTATCAATTTTCTTGATTTAAAGGAGAATATTATTTGGAAAATTTTTGGAAAATTAATATTTTGTTTCAGGTTAGGGATCTCTTAAATTATATAATACACATTATCCACGAATGATAACACATATATCTATAGAAAGTGTTTTTAGTCTTATTCAGTGAGTAAAGTGAAATAAAAATACATACAGTTATTTAAATAAATAAAGTTACTCAAAACTTAACGCGCATTGTTCTCTAAATCACGTTTTTTATATTGGCTAGGAGCATGAGTCTAAGCATTTTTGTTCGATTTGATTCAAATTTTAACTGCATCTTCCAAATTAAATTTTCGAGAAATGCTTATACGATTTTGACGATTGGTTTGAAATTTTTCAAAATCTGTTTTTTTTTTCATCCATTATTTCTACTGGTTGCTGCAAAGACATTCACAAATAATTAGCCAGATTTTAGCCTCTCTACAGGCACTATTTTAGTCAATTTTGTTTCACAAAGCTTTCAAAACCATATTATTATTTCTGAACAGTTTACTGCTTTTTTTTGTTTCAGTAGATTTCAACTTCATTTACGTGCTATATTTTAGTGTAATATTTCAGGGTTACAAATAAAAAAACAACATGAAGGTCTTCATTTTCTTCCAACACTACAGTTCTGCATTATAAATAAGGAAAAGCATAGGGGTTATGACTTATGCTTAAAAGTGTTCATATATAAAAATGGCATGCCAAATTACTTTCTTACAACGTGTCGTATTTATGCCAATTTTTGCTTATTAAACAGTTTAATCCGCCTGTTAGATCGATCAAACACAATACAGGCCTGCAATTTGAGGTGTTAAATATCAAAAAATTACCGCTTTAATCAGACGGTTATCAAAGGAACGTATAATCATGGTAGTGATGTACAAGTACTTGCTGTCGTATGTTTAATGTTTTATTTATAGAGGTGTAATTCAAAACAGATGTTTTCGATATAAGTACTTTAGAAAATTATAAGACAGTCTACAACTTAACAATTTTGGCTGACAAGTTGCTTAGTTGGAACACAGTATAAAAGAACTAACAGCTAAACATAGAACATGGCTTTAATGGGTATTTAATCAATTTAATTAAAAAAAATTAGGTGAATATAAAAATATCAGTTCGGCTCTTTAATAATTTTTTATAAGATTCCAAGCTATTATCAGCAACAGTTGCTTGTAGGAATATCGGGAAAATAGTTCTTTCGAAGTAAGACGTTGTATGTCTAGCTCTAAAAAATTTACTGCTGATTTTTCAAAGCATATTTTTTACAAGTAATAGTAAATTATCGAATAATAGTAATAATTATTTGTAAGTATTCTGAAATAAAATATTACATTAGTCAATATGGTTTCAGCCATAGATATTAATAGTATTTAAGAAGAATACACTATGAGAACCAAGGGTGAAATAAGCGAGGACGTGGGCTATATCTCAGATATCGTTAATTGCACAACTTCTAAAAAAAATAGTAAGAGCGGCTCTGAAAATTTGCTAGAAATTATTTTCAAGTTTCTACGACGATTTCTTCAATAGTTGTTTACGCGAAAATCTTACAGTTAAGTAAGAATATTAGCAAAATTACCAATACATCAAAATGACTAGAGCCTAGATGAAAGTTAGTAATCGCGCTAGCGAGCAAATATGCCAAGCAATGCAGAAGCCTTCCGCGATGTCGATGAGAACCAACTTTCAACTATACTCCATAAATGAACTTTGAATTTGAATATAGATATGCAACTGAACATGTGCGTCAAATAAAATTCGCTAATAAATAATGAAAACATCTTAATGTGAATAATCGAATGTATAGCTGTATTGCTCTAAAATAAAATTAGATATGCTATAAGTAATATTTAATAAGTTACAAATTACAGTACCTATTGGCGCCAAAACATAACGTAAACCTTGTATATTCCTTGAACATGGAATTAAACGCTGTAAAATCGCGCAATGTCTTACAAAAATAAATGTTAATTTTTAGAACAATTTAAATTGCTAATATTAAAAACTAGAGAAAAAAGAAAATTATTAATAATAAGTTTGCATATTATTGCGATGGTAAGATTGCTAGTTGTGTTGTCTCTTACAAGTCTGGCTACAACGTTGTTAAAACGTGTAGTGGTGTGTAGGTTCTCGTTAAATGTCCGTGTTTATAGAATGAAAACTGAAAGTTAGGGAAAGTCTACGGAAAGTAGGGAAACCCAAAAAAAGTAAACAGTGACAAAAAGGTAAAAAAACAGAAAAAGAAGAGACATGCAGAAGAAAGAAATCTACAAAAAAAGAACCTCTTATCTAACTTATAAAAATTAAATTTGTTAATCAACTTTTGTTAAAAAGACAAGGAGTTATAATCAATTTCAGTTACTTTCTATTTTTAGTATTAAAAATAAATGAAATAGAACTAACCTGAACTAATTAGTAATCATTAAACAACTAATCAATTTATAGTAATACTCTGCTTAAAACTGATAAACGCAAGACGCAAGGAAAAAAGAGAAATATTTAAACAGGCAATAAAAGTCCAATATGACTGGGGTGTAACTAATATTTTGTTGAATATTGAATAAAGTAAAATATTTACTTTAAGAAATATCAATTACTTAGCTTAAAAAACCTTCACATAATTGGAAACGATAATAAAAATAAAATAGATAGTTATTGGCATTTGAGACCACTGGTTGTTACAAACGCTTCTTTCTATGAATACTATTTACTATTTACAAATCTGCTTCAATTTGGCAAAAAGAAACACTCTTTTAATCATGATCCAAAAATAACAAATCAAAATATAATCACATTATTTGCCATTATAATATGTATAAAGCTAGATAAAAATATATAAACTACTTGCTAGGAGCCCTTGCATTTTTAACTTAATTAGGCCAGCCTCAAGTGTCTAATTATTGCATGATAAGACAAAAAAAAATTCACACTGGAGTCAAAATTAAAAATATTTAAGCCATCGGACATATCACGATGTTACATTATTTTATTCTCACTAATTTTATATTCAAAGTGGGGTCAAAATATTTGATATAGTTCAGATTGACTTTAAAATATATAAGATAAATTAATTCTTCAATAAATTGGGGCTATCGTGATACTCCCAGCATTTTTTCAACACAACGTCCAAAAATCTGGATGAATTAAGGGGATTCGGGTACAGTATTACGGAAAGTAATTGAAATTTTACCTTTGTGACAGTTTCTGCCAGACCACCGAAAAATATCTTGCTATTTAAATAATGGTAAATTACAATTTAATATTTTTTATCAATATATGTCACAAATTTTATCAATAAAAATACCGTTTAAACTTCGTACTAATTTAAACTTTTTAGGAATTGTTTCTAGCCTTTACGAAACATAATCCACGTAATTAACCCGCAAAAAACAGCATCAACCGATGCAACATAGAATTTATATCTGTACCTCGTATCCTCGTAACTATTTTATCTACCATAAATCGTTAACGCCGATGGCTAACACATAGGTTACCTTGTCACAATTACCGATATCTCTTTTTTACTTGTATTTACTAATTTACAAATAGTGAATAGCCTAGTTAATCTTGTTCTTCTTTTTTTTCATTAACGTTGATTCAATTCGCTATTAAATAATTTTTAAATGAACTGATTTTTCTTAGAAAAATAGCATTAAGAGAATATTTATAAATATTTCATAGATACCTGATCATCAATTAAAGTGAAATACAAGCAATATTCATTTTTGTCAATCAAACAACAATAAACCATCAACACCATAAAAGTTTTATTGTAAAAAGATCTTCTTAAGACATTTCTAAGAGAAAAGAATAAATAGTTTGGAAACATCTGACAGCCTACCCAAATATTTCTTACACGCTATTTGGTTCGTGTAGTGGACTGTATGGTTAAATAAATTCGCAACTTTTAACAATAACAAAACTGTTTGTTTATTGAAAATAATTACTATAATATTGAAAACAATGTAACGTATTAGCTTGTCGAATTAAGGGTCGAATATAAGGGTCGAATATGGGTAGAATGACGGTTCGCAGCTCTTCGGCAATAAACGTCGGAACGCCTCGGGCTGCCATGGGCGTAACATAAGGTCAGGCCGGAACATGCCCCCCGCCTTGGAAGGTTAGCCTTTCAAACTGGAAGCGGACACAGTCGAACGACGGCTCGGGAAATAACACCATTTATTAAGTTATAAGTTATTAACAGGTTGTACACCGAAGAAATCAAGAAATTGACAGACTTTGTATTTCAGTGTATATTTGAATTATTACAATCGGCCAAGCGCTTTCGGTCTCTATCGGACCATCCTCAGGGCTCAGACCCTAAAAACGAGAGAATATGGTCAGCAAATAAGTTTACTCAGTACTCACCAACCACACTCACTCGTCAAAGGGCACACCTCAACCCTGCCAGTTTGAGAAAAGTCGCGAGCTTAGCCTCCACACAGGACAAGATGTATACAATTAAAAAATTTTTTTTAAAAATTTTTAGAAACATTTAAAATTAAAATTAAAACCAGAACATTCAATACACAGTGCACGTTGACATGATTAAAACAATAAACATTTTCAATAACAACCCAAAAGGGTGAGGTTATGCCACACACAGTCATAGTATAACACGGCAATAAAACTTTCCAAAAATCAAAACTACATACAAGTGTGTGAAAGCCTGAGTAGGGATTTTCTGTATGAGTTTCCATTCTTGAATTCCCTGTCAGTTGTATTTAAAATCAGTAAATTATTGGCAATGAGCAAAAAAGGGGGAAAAAGGCAGAAAGAAAGGGCATTAAAGTTTATTAATCTATAGCGTTACTGATATCGGCCATTCTGTGATCTATTTCGAACACTTGGGTTCAGTGGCGTGAAATAATTTCCATTTTTTAGGGTCTGAGCCCTGAGGATGGTCCGATAGAGACCGAAAGCGCTTGGCCGATTGTAATAATTCAAATATATACTGAAATACAAAGTCTGTCAATTTCTTGACACCATTTATTGTCTTTATTGTGGCCACTTGATTGATTCCATCCTTTCCTTCGATTAAATCCAGTATACGGCCCATGTGCCATTTCATCGGGGATGTATTGCTGTCTTTGATTAGTACTAACTGACCAACCTTTAAATTGTCATTTGACTTCTTCCATTTTTTTCGTTGTTGGAGTTCCGACAAGTATTCACGACTCCAGCGGTCCCAAAAATGCTCGTACAATTTTTGAATTAACTGATATTGGGACAGACGATTTGCTGTAAGGTGATTTAATGTTGGCTCTTGTAATGTAAGTAATGGTCGTCCAATCAAAAAATGTGCGGGTGATAGGACGGAAAAATCATCGGGAGTAGAACTGAGAGGAAAAAGTGGACGGGAGTTTAGTACAGCTTCGATGCGAATACGCAAAGTTTGAAAGTCTTGGACGAATAAAGTATGGTCACCCATAACTCTTTTCAAATGATGTTTTAAGCTTTTTATCGCGGCTTCCCATATGCCACCAAAATGGGGCGAGTTTGTGGGTATAAAATGCCATTTAATGCCCATATTGGATGTAGTTTCGTTAATAGAGGTTTCGTTCTCTTTTAGAAAATTTTCCAACAAATGGATTTCCTTATGCACCTTAACAAAATTTGTACCGTTGTCCGAATAAACATCTGATGGTTTTCCTCGACGACTAATGAAACGATAAAAGGCTTGGAGGAAATCATCAGTACTTAAAGATAATACTAATTCTATATGAACAGCTCGACAGCTGAAACAAACAAATAATGCAACCCAACTTTTTATAATTTTACAACCTCGACCGCGTCCATCCTTTAACAAAAAGGGTCCTGCGTAATCAACACCTACTCTAGAAAAAGGCAGTGGTTGAACTCGTGCGGCGGGTAAATCTCCCATGATTGGTTGAACGCTTCTAGGATTATATCTGGTACACGTTATACATTTCTGAACCATTTTTCGCGCCAAATTTCTACCGGCGATAGGCCAATAACATTCACGAACGTGAGCTAAAAGAAGTTGGGGTCCCGCGTGTAACAATTTTTTATGTTCATATTCGAAAATCAGTTTGGTAAGATAATGATGAGGTGAAAGTAATATCGGATATTTTTTGATATACGGATAGTCAGAATTTGATAGTCTGCCTCCAACGCGCAAAATACCATTTTCATCCATAAAGGGGTGTAAGCTTAGTATTCTGCTACTAGAAGGTAATGCTTTATTATTAAAAAGTAACGAATAATCTTGTGGAAACGACTCTTGCTGAGCTATTTCTGGATGCTCAGTTTCGCATTCGGACGCTATTTCGTGAAGGCAACATATGACTAAGAAAGATGCCGCCATTGTTCCGTATGTGACAGTGTTTAACTCTAAAGTTTTGAGAGATTCGTTAGCATTTGATCCCCATATGATTTTTTGAAGACTGCGCTGCTCGGGTGCGATGAGCACTTGCCTATACATCATTTTAATATCGCTTGATAAAACTATAGATTTCATTCGAAACCGTAAAATAATAGACAATAAATCTTGTTGAATGGTTGGACCTGTCATTTGTAAGTCATTCAAAGATAATCCGGTAGATATAGCCGCGGAAGCATTAAAGACAACACGTAGCTTGGTTGAAGTACTTGATTCTTTAAGCACACCATGATGAGGCATAAAATATTCGTATCCATTGTCGTTACCATCGTCAATAACTTCGGTTATGTGACCTAACTGTTCGTATTCCTTTAAAAAATCCGTATAAAGTTTTCGTAATGTTTCGTTCGACATAAGTTTTCTTTCTAGTATCAAAAATCGTTTAATTGCTGTTTCGCGCGACTCTTCGAGATTTTCCGGTGATTCCTTGAACGGAAGTGATACGATGAACCTGCCGTCATCAGAAGTAGATAAATGCTTAACAAAATGCGCTTCGCACGCTTGCTCTTCGACTGACAAAGGTTTTTTAGCGTCAAGTTCTTCTATTTCCCAAAACTTAGATAGACTATCCTCAACTGACGTATTTGTACTTAAATGACATTTCGAGTTACCTGTAATTTTAGTAATCATAGAACCAGCACCTATCCATCCTAAACGAGTATTTTGTAAGATAGGTGCATGCATTCCAAGATTAATTTGGCCGACGCTTAAAAGTTGCCAAAATGCATCTGCTCCGATTAAAATATCAACAGCTTGAGGTACGTAAAAATCGGGATCTGCTAGTTTTATATTAACCGGAATATTAAAATTCCCAATATCAATAGGAGTGTCTGGAAGATCGGATGTGATTTTGTCTAATATAAAACATGATAAATTAAACGAATAATTACTATTTACTGATCGTATGTTTAAATCGCATTTGTAATTAGCGTAAGACACGTTTTCGCTAATACCTGTTACGGCTAGTCTAAATTTCGTTTTGTTTAGTTTTAATTTGTCACAAAGATTAGACGTTATGAAGCTTGATTGTGATCCACAATCTAACAGTGCTCGGACTGTCACGAATTGTGCATTATTTGACGTATTACGTACTTGAACTTTCGCTGTGGATAACACTGCGTTGCGATTTGTTGCTAATGAGCAACCGGTAAGGCTGACACCAGAGCCGTTTTGACCGTTCGAATTTCCATTATCAGGAACGTTTTCTTGAGTAGCAGAGACCGCCGACTTTATTGTCTCTTTTGGTTCGTGTAAAACTGTATTATGCTTGTCGCCGCATACCTTACAACCTGACCATGTACAGTCTTTAGGCAGATGATTGCGTCTTAAGCAATTCATGCATAATCGTAACGCTTTAATTTTCGAAACACGATCTTTAATCGACATTTTAAGAAAATCGGGACAGTAAAATAAGCTGTGATCCTTTTTGCAATGAAAGCATGTATATTTCCCTTTGAAAGATTCGTTATCATCGTTCTTTTCTGCCTGACTTACAAGGCCTCGTGAATAGTTACCGTATTTAGATGTTTTCCGTATATCGCTTCGTTCGTTTCGTCTGTCGTCTGAGCCCTTAAAGTTTAACTCGATTGTTTCTAATACGTTCGCGCGTTTTTTAAGAAATTCTTTAAAATCGTCTAGTGTCATAGAATCCTTATTTGCTCTTTGCTTTTCCCATTCGTGAGTCGTATTTTTGTCAAGTTTACTAGAAATTATATAAATTAACAAAGTGTCCCACTTGTCAATGGGTTCCCCTAATTGTTTAAGAGTTCCTAAATGTTTATATAAATTTTCATACAAAAATCGAATTTTATTTGCTGAAGCTGCCGTAATGCTTTGCGTATTAAAAATAGCCCGAATATGATTTTGAATTAATAATTGTTTATTATTAAATCTATCGCATAAAGTAGACCAGGCAATGTTATAATTATCCGAAGAAAATTCTAATGCTTGAATAACCTGTGGCGCTGAACCAATCAGGGAAGCACGTAAATAATGAAATTTTTGAATGTTGTTTATGTGTTCGTTATCATGAATGAGTGACTTGAATATATCACGGAATTCCATCCATGTTTCATATGAACCATCGAATTTAGGTAAATGTATTTCGGGAAGTTTTACGTTTTCAAAGTGATTCGAATGAGATCTCTCTGTTTGAGCGGAGATGTGTGATTTTGCATCATCATTAGCATTAAATGTTTCCAAAATAGATGTAGCTTTTGCTAATATCGCATGAAACCTATTTTCAAAAAGTTCTCGTTCAACTAATTGTTCTTCGAGGTTTTCTGTGGCGCATTCGATTTCACTTTGAACTTCGTCAAAACTGTTTAACAGGGTTTTAGCATTGTTAATTCTTTGTTCTAGCTCTATTATTTCCAATCTATTTTTTGACGCTTCTGTAGCGATTCTTAAGGAATTCTCAAATGTCTCTAGGAATTTTTCGAAAAGAGTTAATTTGGCTTTGAAAATACCACGTTTTTTTGTTAAGGCTGGCACTTGAGTTTGTGACATTTTAAATGCTTTAAATTAGTAAAATACAATAACTAATTAAATGAAAGATAAATCAGAATTTTAATGAAAAGAATTCGAATAAATGGGCAAAATACTTTTTGGAGTAATACAAATGTTAAAAATACTTATATTTTAAAGTTAAATTAGGCTGTAAATAATGAAATAATGCTTATTTATTCACATAAACTGCATCGGTAATTAATAAGGGAAGGAAAGAAAAGGAACGGACTCACCCGGCATTTGTGGACTCGACCACCTCGAAGTGTTAAAAGTTTCTTGTTGCTTCTGCTGCGATACTTCACTGGACGAATGTTTCTTAATGGCTGTCGCACTTGTTTCAATTTTGTCGTTTAAATTTCGGAATTTTCGTATATTTTCGCTTAAATCGGGTTCGAAGGACCAATGGTTCGTGTAGTGGACTGTATGGTTAAATAAATTCGCAACTTTTAACAATAACAAAACTGTTTGTTTATTGAAAATAATTACTATAATATTGAAAACAATGTAACGTATTAGCTTGTCGAATTAAGGGTCGAATATAAGGGTCGAATATGGGTCGAATGACGGTTCGCAGCTCTTCGGCAATAAACGTCGGAACGCCTTGGGCTGCCATGGGCGTAACATAAGGTCAGGCCGGAACACTATTTAATTTTTCCTTCTTCTTCTTAGATTACCATATATGGACCCGTCCATTGTTTGATATTCCGTAGCCAAGAGATTTTTTTATGGCTCAAGTCTCGTTTTCCTTCTATCTTGCCTTTGATAATAAGTCCTTCGATTTTGTACTTTTTTCCTCTTAAGATAGAAGTCAGGTAATCCACGTTTCAGCATTTTATTTGTTGATAAAGTCGTCTACTCCTGCTCTACCCAGTATATCGTCATTTCATGGTCTATCCAAAAGATTCGAGTTATCTTTCTCGAAAGCCACATTTCATAGAATTTAATTTATTAATGGATGTAATTTTTGAAATCCATAGTTTAACTCCATAAAGCAACAGTTACCACACAACATTTTACCATCCTGTCACCGGTCGCAAAAAGTAAGTTTAGGTTACAGGCAATTCTTGTAAATTTCAGAAATGTTTGTCTGACTTGATAAAATATTTAGTATTCTAGATCCCATAAATGGTTTATAGATATTTAATATTCTTTATTGGTTCTGTTTTTATTGTCAATTTTGAGTCAGATGTTTCCGCATATGATCATAAATTTAGTTTATTCTTTATTCATAATCAAGCCATTTCTGTTTCCCATTTCATTAATCAACTAGAAATTCTGCTAATTATTTGCTAGAATGACAGTATTGTCCAAATATTGTAAATTATTTATTCTCGAACTGTTGACTTCTTTTCTTGCTTGCAACATTTTCCATTACCTCTGAGGAAATATTTTAACGTACCTCTAGCG
The DNA here is from genome assembly GCA_034092305.1 of Diaprepes abbreviatus. Classification (NCBI taxonomy): domain Eukaryota; kingdom Metazoa; phylum Arthropoda; class Insecta; order Coleoptera; family Curculionidae; genus Diaprepes; species Diaprepes abbreviatus. The sequence goes on along the minus strand of JASJET010000036.1, from coordinate 929,869 downwards.
AACACCTATTAGAACCTCGAATTTTTCTGTTATTTATCTTCGATTTTTCTTAATTTTAGCTCCTAAATATTAACTCAATATAAATAATAATTATTGAATGCTATTGATGTAACTTTTAGATTTGTTCAAGTATCAAATAACCAATGAACGCTATAAAAAATATTCATATTAAAAACCTTAAATAGTTTACAAGTTAAAACCGTAAATCTAAAAAGAGAAAAGGATGATCTAGGTAGAGATATTATTGAGGAATATAAGAAAGTTAAGCCTAGTAAAGAATCATCAACGCAATTATCAACGAGATCCTCCAATAGTTATATGATATCAAACAAATGTATTATTTGCGAGAAAACATCGTACAAAGAAAATTCTCAACTACATTAGAAGGAATCACGGGCATGTGCTAAAAAATTAAATATAGATTCCCGATTATTTAAAGATCACCTTGTTGCAAACTTAAACTATGTAAATTTTTTAACCAGAAAGTTTATTAATTTTGAAAATCAAATATCAAGCTCAATGTTTTATATCATATAAAAGAAAATATATGGAAAATATTAAAATAAAAAACTGATGTTGAAAAGTGACAAAATATGTCATTTTTCAAATTAGTGTAGGGGTCAGGGGGTCTGCAGTGGCCCCATTAATTTATATGGACCTATTCATTTTTGAGTCCCTGAACAATAATTTTTAGGGTGGAAGTTCGTCCGCGTGTGAATAAGATTGTTATAAAAAAATAATTGTTTAAACCTTTAAAAATGCAATTTTAGAAAAAATTGAGTTGTATTTTTTGGGTGATTTTAAGCAAAAAAGTCTTTACTAACTTTTACGTACGACGCTTAGTTTCCGAGATAATTGATGTTAAAAAATTAAAAAATGTAATTTTTGCGGTTTTTGAATACTATTAATTTTTGACTAAATGAACTTTTTTTAATTTTCTTGACAGCAATCGAAAGTTTGAATCAGCATCTACAAGCTACAATCAAATTCCATACGAAAAAGTTACGTCTTAATTGATTATTTTGGCAATAGGCAAATGGCTTTCGGCCGCTTAAATGCATGCGCCGTCCCATGTGGCGCGTGGAGGGTAGCCTACTCGCCGGCGCCTCGCGCGACCACGGACGAATACCTAATACATCATAACCGAAATAAGCCTGCAATATAGGTTTCCCACATTGCATTAGATTAGAGTTGCCATCGGTCCGGATTTCCTCGGATTTGTCCCAGTTTAGAGGGCGTCCGGGGAGCGTCCGGGCGGGGCTTCATTTGTAGTCCGGGTTTTAGGCTGCTGACACATTTATCGAGATTACAAGATGTACGATTCATCAGCTTAACTACTGATGCTAGTAATCACGGAAGCGTAAAATTATTTCCTCTTATTATTCAATATTTTGATGAAAAAAAACGGACCCACTACAAAGCTCCTCGATCTAGAAAGAACGGAAAATGAGACATCTGACACAATTACTTAACTGATTATAAAACAACGTAGCCAGCAAGATCTCTTGTCTAAGTTTATTGCGTTTGCTGGAGACAACTTTAACACAAACTTCGGTAGAATAGAACAAAGTGGAATCAACAACGTTTTCTATAAGTTTAAACAAAGTCTAAACCCCAACATAATTGGTGTGGGTTGCTTTACACACATCATTAACAAAGCAGTACACCAGGGATGTGATTTACTTCCAGTGGACGCTGAATCTATCATCTTCAAAATTTATAATTTTTTTCTACGTATACAGTACGAACCGAATCCCCTAAAGAATTCTGCGACACAGTTGATTTCGAAAACAAACAGCTTCTTTATCATTCCAAGACGCATTGGTTAAGCCTGTTTCCAGCTACCATTCATTAAAGGATTATTTTGAAAGCTTAGAAAAGCCACCTGTTTTATTAAAATGTCTTAAAACTTAGCAACCAGATTCACTAATAAGATTTAAGACTTAAACCCGATATAGTTTACATGAAATTTAAATCTTATAGTCAACCAGTTTTGTTTTGCTTACGATATTGTCATAATTAATATACAAGTAAATGCTAATATAGGGACATTAAGGAAAAGAACCTGGCAATAAAGCCTCGAAATACATAGGAGAAATAGTTGTAGCTCGAAAATAAATAAAGTTCCCCATTTTTGCCGGTTCAGTAATAAAATAATATGATTTTCTTATACTTGTATTTTTCTGGTTTAAAACTTGTCCGACTTATTGTTGCTCTTGTCAATTTAAATCCTCTGCTGTCAATTTAGGATAGTTTTAAAGTTAAACCATGTTAGTGAATCCGACTGTAAGATTTAATTCTGTTAAAAAAGTAAATTTCTGTTTTATTAAAGAAATTAAAAATGCAGGTAAAACTGCTGATAGTTTCTTAAAACTAAATTTTTGTTTCATTTAGAGAAATAAAAATGCAAGACAGCTAATTGTTTATCAAAACTTTAAGAAGATTCTGTTAAATAATTTAAGTTGTAAGAACATAAATGAAAAGTTGATTTCTAACAATTAAAACTATTTTTTCTTTTACTGATTAACTTAAAAAAACACTGTTGATATGTCCGGGTTTAGAGCTCCAAAATCCGGGGTTTTCAAGCTTCTTGTCCTGATTGGCAGATTTTAGAGATGGTAACCGTACATTACATGGAACCTAAAAACATATTTTATTCGATAATTTGAATGTTAGTAAATAGAAAAATGTAAATTTTTTTTAGTAGTTCCACTAACACCTTTGTCATATTCTATATGCATTAATTGAATGAATATCGTTTTGAATATGTATACATGTCGATGCTAATTAATAATTAATGAAATTTATAGAATTTTGGTAAATGGTGTAAGAGGCATTACATAAAGCAAAATCTATATTTATTTCAAATTGTGTTTATTATTGCAAGTTTGTTTTTTCATGCACGAACAAAATTTGCAGCAAGGTATGTCCCAGCGATTGCATTGACATACTTTCGCACTGCAAACTGAATAATTAGCACAAGCCGCTATTAATTAAAGACAGTCTGCTAAAAATGGCGCGTAAATAATAGGAAAATATAACGCAATGCGGAAAACTTATATTGCAAGCTTATTTCGGTTATGTTGTATTAACTGCCCGCGCTTGGTCGCACGAGACACCTACAAGTAGATTTCCCTGCGCACGACACACAGGACGGCGCATATATGTAAGCGGCCGAAAGTCATTTGTTTATAATCGAAATAAACAATTAAGACTTAACTTTTTCGTATGGCATTTGATTGCATCTTGTAGATTCAAACTTTCGATTGCTGTCAAAAAAATTGAAAAAAGTTAATCGCATTGAAAAATCGCAAAAATCACATTTTTTAATTGTTTTACATCAATTATCTCGGAAACTGAGCATCATACGTAAAAATTAGTAAGGACCTTTTTTTGTCTAAAATCGCTCAAAGAATACAATCTAATAGATTTGCAAATTGCATTTTTAAAGGTTTAAACAATTATTTGTTTATAACAATCTTATCTCCACTTGGACGAAATTCTACCATAAAAATTATTAATCAGTAACTCAAAATACATAAAAAATAGGATTGGTCTATATAAATTAAAGAGGCCACTGCGAACCCCCTGGTCCCTACACTAGATGGCGGACGGAAAAAACACATGAAACACTTTTTACTTATAATCGGCCGAGGAACACAAAAATACTTTTTATTTTAGAAAAAAAAAACAATTTTTTTGAGAATTTCTTGGAAATTTACCCTCGACATTTGTAAAGGGGGGGGGGTTAAAATACATATAAGAACCTTGGTGGACCCAGATCTTTTCATCGACTATACGAACCCACTGAGCTGCTCGACTAAAACATTATGTAAACAGTATACGAGTGATGTGAAAAAATCACCAATCATCCTAAAATTAATTTAAAAATAACTCCTTTAACTATTATGATGCCGATTTCAACAAAGTATCAAAAAAGTAAGTACGTCTATAATTATTAAATTAATTGCATTTTAAACGAGATGTTAATCTATTTTTTACTATTTAGCGTCTTTTTTAACAAGGTCGATTTATTTAAAAAATTATATATTACCTAATATATTAGTGTGTAGTTTCTGAGAAATATTCCCACGATAGGCGTCTTAATTTCAAAAAGTATTTCTTAATAGGTTTTCTAACAAAAGTACAATAATTTAGCAAGAATTGATGAAGGAGTAATAAAATTCTGTTCATCAGTATAATGTACAGCTACCTTCTAGGCCATTCCAATTCAAATTTAATTAAAGAAATAGATATATAAACCAATTTAGAGCTATTATACAAATTGGTACGTTTTTAGAATACAATTTTAGGGCTAAATGTTCTTTAAATTTTAATTAAGAGTCGGTACTTACTGTCTTAATAAATTTAACATTTAACACTTACCTTTATCTTTAAACAGGCGGAACTTTAGGTCTTATCTTATTTACATATATATTTGATTAACAGAAGTGTGAAAAATTAATTTAATATAGCTAACTTATAAATATATATTATAAAATTTAGTGGTTTTTTATTCACAGCTCGTAAAATCTAATTTTTTAAGCACTATGCATTTTAAAATTAATATTAGGTTCGAATATTAATAATATATATAATGTGCCGTTAAAAATGAGAAAATTAAATGGACTTCAGGCGGTTATAATACTAAAAACTAGATTTTTACTTAAAATATTGTTAGGATATTAATTAAAATAGTGTTACGATTTTCTCTCCTTATTTTCTTACTGGGTCCGAACAAAACGCAACACTTTTCACAACTAATTAACAAACAATTTACTAAGACTTCTTAACACTTTAACATTCAAATACAAACTAAATCAGCTACTGATATCCTACCCCTATCTATATACCTGTAGAATCTGATAGAATATACGAAAATACAAATATAGAAATTACAATAAATATGACCAACCAATGATGACTTATCGATATTATACTTCTATAAGGACACATCAAAATAATATTTTTATAAAGGCGCAACAAAAAATTCTCCTATTCCTTCGTTACAAGTTTCCCTTCTAACTCTGATCGTCCAGATCAACTTCTATATTTTCTCGGTATGATTTCAACCTATAAAGATGTACTACATTCATTTAGGCCTTGGGACTTCGCTGGATTCTATAAACAGCTAATCGATTCAGTTCAGAATATTATATAATCCTTCCTATGCTGGCATAACCTTAGATGACTTGCCTTTCTTCCTCTGTGGATTCCATAACCAAACTCTGTCGTCTTGCTAGAACCATGCTGAGTGTGCCTTGATGTTATATAAATTAACTAATGCCTTCACTTCCAGGTATTTACAGAACTCTTGTCCAATCTTTCGTAAATCATTTTCTCCATGCTCCCCTTTATTCTGGTTATTTGTTCGGTAATGGTTCTAATTAGTTTGGTATTACAATTCCTTGGCAGATTAAATTCTGCGGTGCTAAACTTTAGCATGTTAAGCTTTTTGCGAAAGAAAATCCATAAACTCGTCTTCTATGTCGACAACTAAAATCAAATCGTTTAATTTTAGCATTCCAAGTTGATGCTCTACTTGCATTTCCCAATCACATCAAATGCTTCGCCAATTACAGTTCTTAACGTTACTTTTCTGGATAATGGTATGATTTTAAATTTCCTAACAAGGCTTAACTCTATCAGAGATACTACAGAAACAGAATCAACAGTTATGGTAATAGGTATAGCATTGATTTTTCCTTTAAGTAAGAAATGGCGCTAGATCATAATCTTCATGTTGGTCCTTTTAGATCTGAGTTGTACTCCACCTTGAATCAACGTCAAAAGTGGCATTCTGAATAGAAAATCTTTCTCTTGTTTTATTTTGTTACAGTGCTTGTAGACTTTCTTACATCATCTTCTGAACAAGGCAAAACGCTGTTGTGCAGTCTTCCTGGTCTACATTTGATATTTAAATTGTATTGCTGCTGTTTTTCCTGGTTCTCTTCTGACTAAAATCTAGCCTTTTTCTCTCAAACAATTCCATATATATATATATATATATATATATATATATATATATATATATATATATATATATATATATATATATATATATATATGTATAATATATATCACTTATATACTTACAAAACACCCATTGTCAAAAATACAAGAAGTTAAACAGATATAAAAAAATAAATTCGTCCATATTATATTGAAATTTTATTGAAGCTATCGGTCATTTTATTATTAGTTGAAAACATTTTTAGGATATTTGACGTTTCAATTTATTTGTTTCTTAAACCATCTGCAAAATTAAAATTAAACACTAAAAAGGAATTCAAATGTAATTATTTTTTATATGTTACAGAAAATTTAAATAATAAATTGTGTTTACGCTGGTAAACATTACGTATCTAATTCGTAATCAAAGTCAGTGAAGCTATCTTCGCTCGAATTAATTATAATTGGTTCCTCTATCTCACCGATCATGAGATCGAGTTTCCACATTTTCTTTTATTCTTTTATTGTATGGATTTTTTCCAATTTTCTGTACAAACATTATTCAAAAAAATCTTTCAAAAGTTCAGTTAAATTACTAATTTTGTAAATTGTGTTATTTCCAGCAACTCTTCCTTTTACTTATATTTTCTTCTCCCGATCTTCTTTGATTTTAAATAGAATTTTGTCGACGAATGGGATCTACTTCTCATAATAATATGTATGTACAACTTCTTTTATTGCAGTTTACATCTCTTCTTCCAACGAGATTTTTCGTCTGGCTGTAATCGAATGTAGCTTGGGAGTACTAAAAATTCCAGGCGTTTTTTTCTCCTTCAGTATTCGGTACATAGTAGATTTTCTAACTCCTGTCATGTTGGAACACATCTCAACAGAGCTTTTAACATTATTATGTAGATATTGATATCTTAAGGCTTCATAAACATTCATCATAATAAGATGGAAGCCAAATCTTTTGGGTATTTCACTAATCTCAAATAATATATAGAAACAAGCACAAACAATATAAATCACTAAGGACACACTGTAAGGTGTACTTTGCTCACTGACAGAAATTAACTTGAACTATCAGAAATTTTGTTGTTGCAGTAAATTTATAAAAGCTTATAATATTGAAATATATTTAGATTTACGGCAGTCCTCAGTTACCTGCGGCACTGGAACAGGTATGTTGGAGGTTTCGGTAACAGTTTTATAATTCTCTCTAGTTTTTGAATAGAATATAGGAATGTGTATGCTTACGATCGCCCCTCCCCTTCCCAAGAGCTTTGAGTTCAGAATAATAGAACCGATTCTGCATTTTATATTAGGAATGTGTATGCTGCTGGCACCCCCCCCCCCTCCTGTTTACAACTTGTTTTTCTTGCGTGTTAGCCCTCCCCCAAGAGCTTTGAATTCAGGAAAATAGACCCGATTCTGCCTCTTATACTAGGAATGTGTATGCTGCTCGCATTCTCCCCGCTGTCGGCAACTTGTTTTTTCTTGTTATCGCCCCCCCCCCTCTTCAAGAGATTCAGATTTAGAAAAATAGACCCGACCCTGCCTTTTACACTACAAATGGGAATGTTGCTGGTGTCTCCCCCCCCCCCCCCCGGTCGACAACTTACTTTCGCTTGACATACTGTAATTTTATGATATCACCGCTCCCCCCCCCCAAAGAGAGAGGCTGGATCGCCCCTGTCCTGTATATTATTTTAGATATTGATTAAATATAATTTAGGCTTTTCAAAAATATATAATAAATTTATTTTATTTGGAAATGACTGCGGCACTAAACTCTACGTAGAAAACTCTATAAAAAACAGTTTTTGCCTCTTTAATAAATTAACGCATAACGGAAATAGGAGATATGCCGAAAAAATGAAGATTTTTAAAATCATCCTGTAGATTAAAAATTAAGAGAGCCATGACAAATTTGACACCGGAATCTTTCATTTCGGTAAAGAGTAGATCACTAAAGTGAAAATCGTAACACTCTATCTTTGATAATAATTCCAATACCCCTTAAAAGACTCGAAAATAGAACACCCCGTACCACCAAGAGGGGTTGATGTGCGGAAACTCAAACAAGAGAACATACTCCAGCAAACGAAAGAAAAAATAAACAACGAATTTAAGAGTGTATCAGAGAACAACAACCATAAAGCAGAAATAGAAGAGCTCTGGAACAAAATAAAAACATCTATAACTTCAATCGCACAAGAAAACCTGAAACCTGGTAGAATGATGAAAAGGCAAGAATGGATAACAGACACTATCCTGGAACTTATGGAAGAAAGAAGACAATACAAAAACAGAAATAATGAGAAATACAAAGAACTACACAAAAGAGTATTGAGAGCAATCAAAGACGTTAAAGAACGATGGCTATAGGAAAAATGTGTTGAAATTGAGATATTACAAGCGAAACACGACAGCTTCAACCTCCATAAAAAAATAAAAGACGCAACAGGAAGTTACCGTAAGCGGAGTCCTGGAATAATCTTGGACTCGGACAAAAACATCATCACCGAAACTGACAAAAAACTTGTAAGATGGAAGCAATACATGGAGGAATTGTTTGGAGATGAAAACAACAGTACTGTGAATACAGTCGTTGGCAGGGAGGGGCCTACCATCACACAGGCAAAAGTGGAATCAGCGATAAATAGACTCAAAAATAACAAAACCCCCGGGCCAGACCAGATACATGGAGAAGTTCTCAAATTAATTGACTCAGAACAAATAAAACTACTGACCACCCTCTTAAACAAAATTTACATGAACGGTCAAACCAAAAGACTGGCTACTGTCGACATTCATCCCGATTCCCAAAAAAACGCCACGCTTTAAAAGCTTTTCTTAACATCATTCAAGCACGAATATATAGAAAACTCGATGAAAACGTAAGTGACACGCAGTTTGGCTTCAGACAGGGACTTGGCACTAGAGAGGCCTTGTTTTCCATGGAGGTTCTGATTCAAAGAGCACGTGACATCAATGCCGACGTCTTTGCATGCTTCATAGATTTTGAAAAGGCATTTGACAGGGTGCAGCACAGTAAACTGATTTCAATCCTACAAGAGACAGGAATCGACGACAGAGACAGAGAGATAATATCAAAGCTATACTCACAACAAAAGGCTATTGTACGAGTTGAGAATGAGACAACAGAAGAATTTAATATAAAGAGAGGAGTACGCCAGGGCTGTATACTGTCGCCACTTCTATTCAACGTATACTCAGAACATCTCTTTAAAGAAGCACTGGGCAACATAGAAGATGGAATTATTGTAAATGGAGAAGTAATAAACAACCTAAGATACGCGGATGATACCGTTCTTATAGCCGATACTGCAGAGGGACTTCAAAGAATTATCGACCGAATAGTGACAGCTTGCAACAGATATGGTATGAAGATAAACTGCAAGAAGACGCAAACGATTATTGTCAGTAAAAACGACGTCGGCAATATACAGTTTTCTGCCAACAACGTAACTCTCACAATGGCCGAGACGATCACATATCTAGGCTGCACGTTGAATAAGGACTGGGACCACTCTCGAGAAATAAGAAGCCGAATCGAGAAAGCAAGAGCTACTTTTAATAAGCTGCGCAACATACTCTGCAACCTATCCCTCAATATACATACGCGGATCAGGATTTTGAAATGCTATGTACTCTCAACTCTCTTATATGGAGCAGAAGCCTGGACCCATACCGATGCTTCATGTAAACGTATAGATGCATTTGAGATGTAGTGCTACCGCCGCATGCTTAGGGTTCCTTAGATACACCACGTATCAAACGAAAACATTTTACAACGTATCGGTGGAGAACTGGAATACCTTACAAATGTCAAACGCAGAAAATTGGAGTACTTTGGACATATCATGCGGAATGAGAAATATCACCTGCTCCAACTTATCCTACAGGGGAAAATAGAAGGCCAGAGATCAGCTGGACGAAGACGAATATCATGGCTGCGCAACCTACGAACATGGACTGGAATGACATCAACAGGTCTGTTCAGAGCAGCAGTGCATAAAGTAATATGGACCAATGTGATAGCCAACATCCAAAGAGGATAGACACTTTAAGAAGAAGTATATTACAGGAAAGTAAACACTTTTTATTTTGTACAGTTGGCGAAGATTTTTTAAGGCGATAGCAGAGGTTCGGAAAATGGAGAGATATTACAAAAATAACGTTTGCTTTATTTCCATCCATATTATATAAATTTTCGTGGGTCGATTTGTAAATAAGTATTGATTGCCAAAATCATGTATGAATTTTACAATACTTTTTGCAAGCACAAATATCATTTATAGGATAATGTTATTGTCAAAACCTGGTAAAGAATAAATTTTGATCGTCGATCACTGACAACATTAAAATCAGTTTATCCCAACAATGAATTATATAAATGCACATGCAAAAAATAGTACTAATAACTTCGCTATAGTCCGAGATTCAGAGACTGTTATATCTGCAGCATATTTAACATAAACAGATATTTTTGATCTACTATATTTCAAATATTTGTAGAATATTACGAATATGTTTCCCCAAGGTAATATTTATATCTCAAGTAATCTTTTACCACCCAAATTTTATCTTATCTTTCTTGACAGATATACGCCTACGTAGTACCATAAAATGAAAATTTTATATCTTTCAAGAAGACATTAAGTAACAAATTGAAGACAAAAATTGAATATAACAGAAAATAACAAGACTGTCGGCCATATAGCTTTTACTAATGAACATGTCAACGTATTTTATAAGCATCGTAGTGAAAAGCGTATAGAATTGAACAAACGACTCGGTTTGGTTTTTATTTAAGGAATACAGCCGCTTTTGTCATACTTGATTTCACCCATAACGAGGCATATAGTTGGTTTTTTGTTCAGTTACCCACAGCCACTACTCATAACATTTTAACTGTTGAGCGATTCTTCCTTTCTATCGTATCCAACAAGTCAACTTTTTTACTGATAGTAAAGTACTATTTAAATAATATTTAAATTCGTCATTAAATTATTTTTTAAATGGTACTACCTATTAAATAATAGTGTTGTATAGGTACAGTAAAGTAAGCTAGAGAAACCATTTAAAAGTAAGGTTTTTAGGTTTTGTTAAATTATTTTTTAATATAGTTCATGTAAATAAAAAGTGTATCTAATTATTAATAAAAAGAAATTCAAAAAATAAAAAAAAAAACTGCACCTTTATATACCCTTAGAGCATATCAGAAGTAGAGACACTAAAAATGCGACAATTAGTTAAAGGTACCTTGTAAGTTTTGCAAAGAAGGTAATATAGTTTTAAGTTTTAAATAACATAACGTAAAAGTGATCATAGAATTGGAAATTATTATAGATTAAAAGTTACATGAATTATTAAACTAAACACATCAAAATTTTTCCCCGTCTTCTAGAATAAGGAGGTTTTTAATGCGACCACTATGTATTTGTTTAAATTCAGTATCGCAGATTAAAAATTTTATATCCTCTCGATTTTGTCCACATGTAGTACAGGGGGTTTTTCCAAAAGACATAAAATAGAAGAAGAAGAACGTTTAAAAATACTCGAATGAATTAGAAAAGTAATTCACGAGAAAAACCTAGAACTTGCATCAATAATCAAAGAACTCAAAGATACTAAAATAAAAATCGAAAAAGCCAAATACTGGATCAAATGTCAATAAGATGCAAAAAACTTGAAGTCAAAAATCTTCTTTTAAGCAGCCAAAATACCCAAATACAAATAGAACACACGAAAAATGAACAAGAACTCACAAGTAAAAGAGTCAAACCGTAAACACACAGAAGAAACAACCCGCCTATTGCAAGCTATGTAAAAAGAAAAAGGGTGACCTGAAATAATAAATCACACAACTACAGTATATACCGAGGAGGAAAAGAAGACATAATTGGGTGCAACAAGACAGCTCCCAAATTAGAGTTCATCCACAATCAAACAAACCGAAGACCCCACTAATAATTTCATGAGATAAGAAGGCATATCAGGTACCTAAAAACTAAATGCCAATAATTCAATATTACAACAGAATTTGCAAAAACATCGAATAAAGTTGTCAACATCTAACCTAAAATCATGGCTGAGACCCCAAGATAATCAAGAAAATACTGGAAACAAACAAGGTCCAATAACATACATATAAACCGAAAAGCGAACAACCATTGAAAATAGTCTTGAGACGAATTCTAGAGACATTGTCAGGGGCAGAGATCGCTGAAGATCTGAAGATTAAAGACCCAACCAAAATCCTAAGATGGTACTACAAGAGCGGGCACCTATGCTGATAGTCTTCATCGTAGTTCCAAGCTAAGAAAAGCATATATTATTCATCAATGGAATAATGGGCAATAACGTCACACCAGAGCAACAAATGTCCAAAATTAAAGTCTTTCAGTATTACAACTGCAGCAGCAAATAGATCCCAGCCACGTTGTGGCAGTTGTGGAGACAACCACATATATTCAGCATGGACAGGGGCGGATCCAGCCTCTCTCTTTGAGAGGGGGGGCGGTGATGTCACAAATTACAGTATGGCAAGCGAAAGCAAGACGGGGGGAAGACACCAGCAACATTCCCATTTCTAGTGAGGGCGATCACACGAAAAAAGGAGTTGCCGACAGGAGGGAAGGATGCGAGCAGCTTACACATTCCCAATATAAAAGGCCGAATCGGTTCTATTTCCCTGAACTCAAACCTCCGGGGAAGGGAAGGGGGGATTGCAAGCATACACACTCCTATACTTTATTCAAGAACTAGAGAGAGTAATAAAATTGTTACCGAGCCCCCCAACGTACCTGCTCCAGTGCCGCAGGTAACTGAGGACTACCGTAAATCTAATTATATTTAATTATATTTAAATATTATAAGCATTTATAAATGTACTGCAACAATAAAATTTCAGATAGTTCAATTTCATTTCTGTCAGTGAGCAAAATACATCTTACAGTGTGTCCTTAGTGATTCTTGTTTGTGCTTATTTTTATATATTATTTGAGATTAGTGAGATACCCAAAAGATATGGCCTCCACATCTATATTTATTCCAAAATCGTTAAACCAGGACAGTTTTCCCAAACCAAAAACTTATTACGATGAATTTTTATGATGCCTTAACATATTAATATCTAGATAATAATTTTAAAAGCTATTTTGAGATGTGTTCCAACATGACAGGAGTTGGAAAATCTACTATCTACCGAATAATGAAGGAGAAAAAAACGACTGGAGTTGTTAGTACCCCCAAGCCACATTAGATCACAGGCAGACGAAAAACCTCAATGGAAGAAGAGATGTAAACTGCAATAAAAGGAGTTGTACATGCATTTTATTATGAGAAGCAGATCTCAGCAATCGACAAAATTCTAACTAAAATCACTAAAGATCGGGATTTACGTAAAATTAAAAGAACTGAGCTCTGGAAATTGCTCAGAGAACTTAATTTTTGCTGGAAAAAACTAAATAGGAAATCTGTTCTTATAGATCGTCCGGAAAATGTCCGCTGGAGGAGGAAATATCTGTCTCAAGTAAAAGTGTACCTTTTACTTGAGTTGCTAGAAATAACACAACTTACAAAATTAGTAATTTAACTGAACTTTTGAAAGATATTTTTGAATAAAGTTACTGCAGAAAATTAAGAAAAATCCATATAATAAAAGAATAAGAGAAAATGTGGAAACTCGATCTCGTGATCGGTGAAATAGAGGAACCAATTATAATTAATCTGAGCGAAGATAGCTTCGCTGACTTTGATTACGAATTAGATACGCACTGTTTACCAGCGTAAACACAATTTATTATTTAAATTTTCTGTAACTTATAAAAATTAATTACATTTGAATCCCATTTTAGTATTTAATTGTAATTCTGCAGATGGTTTAAGAAATAAATTAACTAAAACGTCAAATGTGTTAAAAATGTTTTTAATTATTAATAAAATGACCGATAGCCCCAAAAAAATTTTAATATTATATTGACGAATTTATTTTTTTTTATATATGTTTAACTTTTTGTATTTTTAACAATGGTATTTTGTAAGTATTTAAATTACAACTTAGAATTTTTTGAGAGAATAAGGCTACGTTTTAGTCTGAATGTGCGTAAAACGGCTTCTATGCCAAAATTTAAAAAAATAAAAATTCAGTTGTGATTTGTGTTAAATATGTCAAAAGTATCTATATTTTCTAATGTATGTGAATTATTAGAAATCATAAGAAATAAAATAATAATATTATAAAAACTTTTTATTTTACGTTTATTACCGAAATGATATTCTATGCCATAAATATTTAGTGATAAAATAAATCTCCTTCAGACACCTATGACAAGGATTAAAATCCTTTTTAACACTTCACACATGCAAATATCTATTGTTATCCAACCCAAATAGTCCATTATTATAGACCGGTATTTTTGATTATAAAATTTCTAACCCACACACAAAATATATGAGTCTAACAGATTTTGCCAAAGACACCAGACTAAAGAACATAAGTAGTTTGCTAAGAAAAAAAAAGGTAAAAAATGATTTATTACTCTCTCTAGTTCTTGAATAAACTATAGTATAAGAGGCAATCGGGTCTATTTATCGAAACTCAAAGCTCTTACGAGGGGGAGGGGGGCGGTCGCCCCCCCTCTTGGATTCGCGCCCGAGCATTGATATACTCGAAGAATAACCCAGCAGTGGAGAGCACTATTCATTGTTTAGGGGATGCCCCGAAAGACCTCAATTTAGAAAGAAAGCCGCACACTCTTTTATTTAACATTATCAAAGAAAGCACATGAACAAACCATCACCACCACACACACCCGAATCCCAAAACCACACAGAAGACCAACCAGCCTTAGAAGCCTTCTTCAGGAACATGATGATACAGTTCCAGAACTTCCTACTGCCGGTGATGCCCAACTCAGCAACTGGGAATGCCCAGAGATCAGCAACACAAACCGGGACCACCCAACAACATGCACGCTCAAACCTAATTCAGTAATATGGGTCCAATATGACGGACTAAATATTGTACATCTTTCGATTTTATTGGGGCGTATTTAAAGGTGTAATTTATGAATTTAAATTTATTTTTAAAAAGTTCAATACGGCGGATCCAGTATAGCGAATTAAAAATTTTACATGTCTCGATTTTGTCCAGAATTGGCATTTGGGGTCTACATTACAAATTTAAAATTATATTTGAAAATTGGACATCTCTTAATTTTGTTCAAAATTTATTATTGGATGATTTCTAAGGGTGTAAACGACGAATTTTAAATTGTTGTTAAAAAAAAATAATACGCAAGATACAATATGGCGATCTAAAAATTTTATATTTTCGCATTATGTCCAAAATTGGTATTGGAAGGTTTTCGAAGGTGTAGATTAAGATTAAATTAAGAGTTTATTTTTTTTTTTTAATTTAATTTGGCCGATCCAATGGTGAATTGAAAACTTTACGTCATTAACATTTTTTTTTAAATTGGTATTAGAGGATTCCGGAATCGTAGGTTACGAATCTAAAGTTAATTTTTCACAATTTAGGGCACTTTTGGCAAAAGTAGGTACAATTAAAAAAAATATTATACCAAAGGTTTAGGCATTATGATGGAGGAAGAAAATTATTTCACAATATGTAAGTGAAAAAATTTACAACCTCGAATTACAATTTTTAAAATAACCTTTCCAATTTTAAAAACTATAAACAAAATTTTCACAATAAACACCGAAACTTAAGAACAAAGGAAAGTTATGGAACAAATTCTGGCTTAAAAGAATACTGTTTGCAAAGAGAGAATAACATGAGAATTTAGATTGTATAACTTCATATACTAAATAAATTGTTCTTATTTTAAATTATAAAAGAAATACAATCAATTTTTATTATCTTTGTTTTCAGAACCATTTTTATACGTTTTATATATGATCCTATTGATTGTATGCATCAATTTATAAACTAATTTGAACTCATAGCCGTTCTTCTAAAGAAGTAAATTTCACATTGTTCTATATATGTATATGAATCAATTTTAAAAATAATGTATGATATCGTTTATAGTGATGATTCATCAAAAATTTTTTAATCGTTGAATTTTTCCCGAAGCTAGAGGAATGCAACTACACCCCTTGACACACCCCTCCCGGCGCCCCTGATAATGAGTGAGAAATATCATAAAAGATTCGAAAGGGACATGAAAAAGGCCAAAAATAGTTTATGCTACCACTGCAAAATATATGAACAAATCTGTATCTTTCGTACCAAAGTGGATAAAAGGTATGATTAACAGAAAAATGGCGACGATCTTCCAGATCCTGGATTAACGAAGATCAAGAGAAGGCAATTATTCAAATATTCCAATTCACATCTTAATCTGTGTCAACGGCAAAGTGTTTTAGCTCGAAAAGGAATAACCTTTGGCCTAAATATTATTCAACTTGATAAAAATGGTATTAAATATAGAACACAAAGGCATAAAACTGTACTGTCTGAAAAGCACATCCAAAAACGTTTCACCTGCACTGTTAAAAATAACCTTAAATTTAATGCAATTTAATATCCAATCTACATTAAATTTAACGATTTTGTAACTTCAGATCGTGAATAATTTACATTTACTTTAAACTTAAAGCAAATTCATTGAAATATCAGTTCATTGTACATTAAATTTGATTAAATGGCATCTTAAATTTCAATAAAGCAACTAAAAATATATTTCAACTTCTTTACATTAAAATTAATTCACATATACCCTAATAACAAAATAATTTACATTATTATTCAATATACATTGCATGAGATTCCGGGAGATGGCGCAACTTGTATTAAATTTCTTGATTAGTTTTATATAATTTGCTTAAAAGACTCACTTTTCTTATAGTGAGGTGTACTTGTTGCCCCGTATTGACGGGAATCAATGAGGTTGAAACTGCTCTAGATGGCGGACACTACCAATGGGAAAAATGTCCACCTTTTTCTGGTAGTTTCAGAATATCTTGAACTCATATTAATGTTGGTGCATTAAAATATATTTAACATATCTCAAATTCAATGAACACTGGCTATATATTTAATGTACCTAATCACCTTAAAAAATAATGACCAAATTTTAAATTTAATGTATGATTACATTAAATTTAATGGAATAAATTGATTTAGATTAATGTAAATTATTAAATTTACTGCATTACTTTAAAAGCATTTAATAAACGTTAATAAAAATTGCTTCCAGCATATTTATATTAAATTTAATGCATTTTCTTTTCACAATGCATGTCAAAGTTAATGTCTGGAGATGAAAATAAATTATGAAAAGTTTTTTTAAGTCTGTAGAACCTGATTATGATCAATCGATACCACAAGAAGGCAGTGACCCGAAGCACCTTAGTCGTCGTCTTTGTAACGACTGGAAAAGAGAAAAATCAAAAAGGTCCGCGTCTTCGCCTGATGCCAATCCAATTGAAAATGTGTGAGAAGAATGAATATTCAACTTCGTAAAGAACGTACATGCACTCTTTAACAAGTAAGTATAGAAATACGTTGAATTTGGAAAAATTTATTACTGGATAATGCGGAGGAATGGGTTAACAGCATGCTTCAACTGGCCATTGGATCCAATATTGAGATGATTCTGTTTTAGACTCAAAATCAATATCTCCCAAAGTTTAAACCTGTTTTTGTCAACACAATTTTATTAAACAAATTGATTAAATCTTCAAAACTAAAAATAATGCTTTGTATACCTACTTACATTGCTAATTTACAGGGCTTTATTAAAAGATATGTTGAAGAATGCACTACTGGATACAAGTTTTACTTTGTAAATTTTATTCCAGCCAAAAAAATTGAAAATACCGGCTTTTAGTAAGCATTATAGATCCCGGTTGCTACATTTCTTTTTGAGACTTGGTCCAGGCCTGAAGTTTTAAGTTTTAATTGCATTTTCATGTTTTTATGAAGCAAATTACGATAAGCATGTTTAAAAAAATGTATATGTTAGTTCAGGTTATTATATTCATATAGTTACGAGAGATTTCTTAGTCTAACAGCGTTAAGGCTCTAAAGTTATATCTTATTCTTCTTTATTTTGTAAAATGACTCATGCAATAAATCTGTGACATTAGTAACGCTAATAAAGACTTCTTCCTTCTTCTTTATCTTTAATGAACCTGAGGACAAGGTTATCTTTCGTTGTGCCTGTGACGCGTAAACGAAAAGGTCATTTAGGTTAGAGTGACTCACAATTAGCTAAAGATGCCGCCGGGATGAAGAGAGGTACCATTACTTATTTAAATAACATGTCCCGATGAAAATATTACAACGATTACTGCGTAAAGATTAGAGTAGACGGAGAACTATACCTAAGCATACAAGTTCTAGGGGCTCATTTGTAGTCATTGGGTTTTTTACTTTTTATATACCGTATGGAAATGAAAACAATATTCGTCTAAAATTGTTCCTTTAGTGACAAATTTACCCATGTTTTTTTTTCTTATTTTAACAAATCTTAAGTTACACATTTATTTAATCTAGTTTATTTGATTTATATACAGGGTATCTCAAGGTGACCGTCTATTAGAATATTTCGGGAAGTAATGCGCTTTGAATCCTGCAAATTTGCATTATAGGGTTTTCGATGACGCTCTCTTCAGATATTGTACCAACGATCTTGTGCGACCTCCGGTTATACCGGAAGTTGTCCCAAACTTACTTTTGTTAAATGAATCACCCTGTTTTTTTATATTCCTTTCTTAATTTCCGATAACTTTTACTCAAAGCTTTTTTGCTCTACTCTAGTCGTTTTTGAAGAAAAAAATATTTTTTCAAAATTTTGTCCTTTAGCAAAGTGTCGCCTAAATTTGAATATGGTTTCAAAATTGAAATGGTGAAATTCAGAGTTCGAGTTATGACTTTAAATATTATTGGACTTGACAATGAATTGCCAGAAAATGCCATTTTAGATATAGAGAAGAGGAAAAGTAACACATTTCTTTAGATCTATAAATAAAATAAAAAAAAAACAAATTTTTTCACATACAATGCTAAGTTGTTGATTCATTTAGTAGATAGGCAAGAACATTCTCTATCTACCTCTATAGGGTATCCGCATACTTAGCTGGAACAGTTTTCAACTTATTTACGATTTTTCGCAAAATCTTCCAAATATCAAGCAGTATTAGTGATTTTTGGCAAGAAGGCCATAATAAATAATCTAATACTACCTTTGTATTGTGAAGCGTGTAATTATTAGTTGCAATTAATTATTTTTCAATGCTTTGGTACCGTGTTTTCTCGCGAAAAAAATTGGCGAAAAATAGAAAAAAAAGTACCAGAAATTGATTTATTCAGTTATTACCTAAGCATATAAGAGTTAAATGCTCAAGTAGTATAGTGAATTTGAAATACATCTGTAAATCTAAAAGAACATTTAATTACAATAAACAAATGTATGTACAAAAATTAAATTCTTACACTAATCAGACCTTGGTAAGGACTCAAAAACAAAGCAATAACATATCAAACCGAGACCAAACATTAAAAAACACATATTTCACGGGTTAAAAGCGCCTTATTATTAAAATATCAACTCCAGGTTTACAATATTGATAGTATTCACTTGTATTAATCCATTAATAATTGAGTTTAAGGTTACAGTCCAATAAATTGCCAATAGAAAATGAATATTGCTACATATTGCAATGCCCAAATGTTGAGAGGAGATGAACGTTTGATTGAACTTGAAGAGGAAGTAGAAGACAGGACCTGGAATATAATAGGAATAAATCAAGTAAGAAGAAAACAAAAATTGTGTACAAAAATTACCATCGGGACACACGTTCTACCACACTCAAAGTATAATTGAAAACAACATAGCGGAGTTAAAATTTATAATACACAAAAGATCTGAAAGAAGAATAAAAGAATTCAGAGAGTTTCATCGATAGTGGCATACGTGATAAGATACATAACAAATAGATATAAGCTAAACATTATCCAGATTTACGCCCCCACAATAGATCAGGACGAAGAAGCCGTTGAAGGATTTTATGAGGATATAAAAACAGCAATAGAACAGTACAAAACATATTATCATATCATAATGGGAGACTTCAATGCAAAAGTAGGAAAAAGAAAAGGGAATCAAAACTCAATAAGATTATATTGGAGTAGAAGAAATGAAAGGGAAGAAATATTAGTCATATACATTGTGAACACATTCTTCAAGAAGAAAGCACATAAAAAATCAGACATCGAGAGCCCTAAAGGTAAGAACGTAAGATAAAATAGACTTCATAATAATCTCACACAAATATATCAGTGGAAGCGATCATAGAATGGTCTGAGCAAAACTAAAGAAAAGGTAAAAATTAATAAAAAAAAAGCAACCGAGATATTGATAGGGAGACTTTAAGGGAAGAAAAGGATGAATGTGAAAAGGAGTTACGGATAAATATATGGCATGAAAAGTTTAGGGAGGACAATACAATAGAAGAAATAAATAGGAATTTGAAGACCGCAAGTGGGAAAGAACTTACCAAATCGAACCAACAAATATGGAATGGAGAAAATCAGTTCAAAGACTCAACAATTGTTGGATAATCTGTAAATGCTAGCAGATCAGGACAGAAGAAGAACAATAAAATATATAGAGACAAACAAACTAATAAGAAAGAAAAATCAAGGCAGATATTTAGTAGAATATAGATTCACTGATAGAGCGATTAGACCTATGCAATTACAAGAAAAACTATGAGCAAATGAATGGAAGCCATAGGAAGAAAAGAGAAACCCTAATCGTCCCCAAATTAGATGGTACGACGACATACGTAGAGCGGTAATGAAAAAATGGATGGCAACGGCACGAAATAGAGTAAAATGGAGAGAATTAGAGGAGGCATATATCCAATCATGGTTCAGAGATGCTGGATAGAAAGTGACAGAGAGAAATTGACCAATATAAAGAGCTAGTCGTCCAGAAAATACTGGCAAAAATTGGTATACTTGCATGTTCTTTCAATAAATGGCATTTTTTTATTTGAATCTCAATTCCTCAAACAGAATACTTAAAGATGATTTACCCATAGACATAATATCGATATTGATGAATTCAGAAACATGCTTTTCTAAAACTAAAAGAGACATTAAGATTGTTAAATATAAAACAACGATACAACAATCAAGGTTAGCTTATACTATAACAGAGATTGAACTCTTACTTCCTTGCTACATATTATAGAGTTTATTTTGAACTTCCATCTTGGTGCCTTCTGGAAGATCTGTGATTTTTTGTTTTCGACGAAGTTCAATTTTTCCAGGAGAGGAAATAATTGGATTGTATTATATCCTTTTTTTATGCTATTAGGGTTTCTCTTGAAATTTTAGGAGCAGTGGTTACTGTCTAGAAAAATTGATACCTTAGTGAAAATAGGTATTTCTAAAAATAAAATTATTATATTATTTACCTCTTTGATAGATGACTCAGATTTCACAGGACCACCATTTTTCTTCTTCAACTCAAAATACTCACACAAATTAAGCACGAGCTGTGCTTGCCCCTTGAGAGTTTCACAATGTATTATTCAGAAGAACAAATGGAATCTCATTACTTTATTCTAATTTTTAATGAGTGCGGAAATGTTTTCCAATTACGTACAAAGTATCAGACATTTAGACATCGACAACAGATGTGAGATTTAGAAATATTTATGAATCTGTGTATAGGTTTTTAATAAAAATAATACATATTTGTCGGCAATAAATTATAAAATAATATGTTTAGGTTTCATTACTTTTTAGTTTAATTTTACTCGCGTTAAGCGTGAAGGATAGTCAATAACTTGACACATTTATAGGCCCTCGCGCATTTGGACAAAAATATAAAAAGGGACAGAACATTAGTAGTAGTATAGTAGTAGTCGTATAATATTGTACTCGATCTATTGCACGTCCCTCACGTTATCGAAAAGGCTTATCGTTTTGCTCTCAAATATATTAACTCTCGCCTCAAAAACTACACCAAAAATATAGTGACAGTGTCCCCAATACCTGATTCCTGTATTGTGAAGCATGGGATTATCCTAGTGGCCACCAAGAAGGAATTAGTGAAGTGATTTCTGCTACAAGGTAGGCCATTTTAGTATTTGTGCCACGCTGAAGCCGTATTTTGCATTTGCTTATTATTTGTATAATTTCTCATCTCCACAACCAATCTGTATACAGTCCACTAATTACTCTTTGCCTCAATCCCCTTAACAATAGTTACAAGCTTTTATATAAAACAATCTTCTGTTTTAAATTCATTTAAAAGACCAAAATTTCTCAGAAACACAATATTACTAAATTTTTGAAGGATGACTGTCAATAAAATAATGTTTTTACTGAAGTTAAAAGAAAGTTCATATTCATACAATGAAATTACTCGTTTGTCTCTTTTTATTTTTCTTTATCCATAATAGTAGATTCTTTGCAATGCATGGATTGGCTTAGAAGAATTATGTTTTGTTTTCTGTTCTTTTATAATTTATATACAACATGACATGAACATGTCTCAAAACTGACTTTGATATATTTGTAAATTGGTGACGCATGGGTATACCCTAAATGGACCAACTCTATATACTTACTGTATAAATCTGAATTAACCTGGCTCATACTTATTATTGTTTGAGGAAGTATAGTTTTATTCTAAGTTGAGAAATTTGACTCTTACCGACCGAATTTCAGAACACGTTCTCTAATAACCTGATGTACCACTCTGTGACGTTACTGACATTTAATTTCGTTCATGTTCTTTTTAAAAATCAATCTATTAATTTTTTAATATTTAATTTTACGAGAAAAAGAGTAGAGTGAACCATTGAGTTGCTATTAGAAGAATTAAATTTTCATGATCGTTGAACATTTGGCAATAATGTGCGAATTTGGCCGATATATTCAAAGTTTATCAAGTTTTTCTTCGTCTTGATTTTTAGTGTTTTCTGCTATATTTAATTAAAATCTTTTGTTCAATTTTTTCCAAAATGTGCTGTATTTCAAAATTTGCAAATGTGTTTGAGTTAAAGTGACAACATTTACAGGACTAGGACAGAAAATAAAGTATGAAAATGATTTTTTTATAGAAAATTGAGGCGTTCTTTGCAAAAACTCCATATGTCTGTTTTTTTAAAAATTGAGTAAATACTACAAGTGTATAAGAGGCGCCATTAGCGTTATCCCCTATGAGAAAAAATTCCGCTAAAACCCTAGTAGTCCATAATATAAGCTTTTAAAATATTACGGATTCCGCATAAACCCCATATGTCAAACCAGTTTCTTGCAAAAACGACAGATGTCACTGAGAAACGGGATTTTTGCAAGAGCGGTTGCTGAGCAGTTGTCAATGCTGATAGTATTAATTTGAGTGTAAAAACTAACGTTTGGTTGAATTCGATGCGGAAATCTTTTATTTTCATAAAGTTGTAAAGTAAGAAAAAAAAATAAATAAAAAATGATAGTTAACACTATAAACAAAATTCTACCAAAAATGTATCATTAAAAAAGAAAAAAAAAGATACTAAAACATATGGAAATAATAGAAGCAATAACTAAAGGACAAAAATAGGTAAATTCCAGAGGAAAAGAGGTTTTGAAAGTTCAAAAGGACCAAATTGCAAGTAAGACTTTCTCAAAAATGTTTTTAATTACGGAGGTTGAAAGATTTCTTATTTTCATGCAGTTTTACTGTTTAAGCAGTAAATATAAACAAGAGAGTCATCTGGCTGGTATAAACAGTCACTGTGGTTTTATTATAAAGTTTCAGAAAAATATAATTTATTTTTTAGGCTTAATATCATACCATGTTCCAAACCAGAGTCGAAGTCGTTAGACTGTTGAGCAGAGCGATATTTTACAAAATGAAGTAGAAGACGAAAAAATAGCAGTGCTCAAGAACCTCTGTCATTACGCGGACGACACTCTCCAGCATTCATTTATAAAATTCGTTTAAGAGGAAAAGAAGAACAGCTTCGTGCCAAATATTTCTGTCGTTTTCATGGCGTTACATAGAGAGAGTTAGACGAATAGAGAAATATTTATTTACAAAGGAATTAACACAAAAGGATCAACGTTGAAGACATTCCAATAGACCAGATAATATCCAGATTTTAATAGAAAACCATATTAGATCATTTAATAAATTATTTTTAAAAAAATTGAACCGACTTCGAAAAGTGCGCTAAAAAGTGAAAAATAACTATAAATTTTTATATGCAATTGAAGTCGGTGCCAAACTAATACCTGACAAGATGTGATTTGCATAAACAGATTAAAAATACTTTATTTGTAATTGCTTTCTTACCATAATTTGAATATATTAGTAGTTATTTGTTTAATTTAGAAATAACTTGGTGTCGACTTCAAAAACTTCAATATCATATGGAAATTTATAGTTATTTTTCACTTTTTAGCGCACTTTTAGAAGTCGGTTCAGTTTTTTTACAAAAATTTTATTTTTCGATTTTTAGTTTTAGAATTCACTATGATATCCATAAATTATTATAACTAAGTACTAATCGAGATTAGTGTACCTCGCAATGACTCCAAGTTGGCAAACAAGTACCCATTTTTATCTAAAGTTGTAAATCACCCTAAAATGAACCACTAAAAATTCTTTGGTTCTTAGAGTTTTTCAAATACCAGTAAAATTATGTCAAACAAATATTTAGTCTGTCATAGTAAATACACTATCTTAAATTTTAAATTAATTTTAGATTGGTAATATAGGTCCTAAAACGTTCCAATATCAATGTTTAAAGAACCTGAGATGTAAATTTCTTAGCTTGATATATTTTATAGTGCATGTTGAGTGTTTATACGCCTCAAGAACCCCACAATATCAATTTTCAATATTTAAAGAACCTGAGATGTAAATTTCTTAGCTCGATATATTTTATACTGCATATTGAGTTTGTATACGCCTCAAGAACCCCACAATATCAATTTTAGGTAAAATCGGAATACGTAAAATTTTCTCTCCCTCATATTGTATCTTATCAACCTAATAATTGTAAAAAATTCGTAATACACGACCCCGAAAACCCTCTAATATCAAATTTGGAAAAATGCGAATAAGGTAAAATTTTTAACCCACCATATTGCATCCGCTATATTGAATTTCAATAAAATTATTTTTAATCTTACTCTAATCTAAATTTAAACCCTTCAAAGCCCCTAGTATCAATTTTGGATGAAATCCGTAAATTTAAAATTTATATTCTCAAAAACGATTCAGTCCCACCTTTGAACACAATCGAAAAATGTAAAATTTTTAGCCCACTATATTAGATTTGCCATATTGAATCCTGAAAATATACTTTTAAATTCATAATTTACACCCTCAAGGACCCCCTATGTCAGTTTGGGAGAAAATCGAAAAATGTAAAATTTTTAGGACACCATATTGAATCTGCTAGATTGAATTTTTCCAAAAACACTTTAAATTCTTAATTAACACTAACAAAAATACCCCAACACTGATTTTAGATAAAATCGGGAGATGTAGAATCTTTAATCCGCCATCTTGGATCCGCCACATTGAATTTTTAAAAAATAATTTCAGATTCGTAATTTGCGACTCTGAAAACTCTCCTGTACCACTTTTGAAGAAAATCGAACAAAACTGATTTTTTCGTCTGCCATATTGGATCCGCTATATTGATCTTTTTAAAAATAATTTTAGATTAGTTATGTACGACCCTGAAAACTCCCTCGTACCAATTTTGGAGAAAATCGGACAAAATTAATTTTTTTGGCCGCCATATTGTAAGCGCCATCTTGAATTTTACTATACCAATTTCATCTAAAAAAATATGGGACTACTGCAAGGACTTCCTGAATATAACGTAAAAAATTTCATTCAAATCGGTGCAGCCGTTCCGGAGTAATTGAGGACCTCCTTTTTTTAGAAGTCGGTTAAAAAGAGGCAGTCGCACGTTTCTAGAAGAAAAAACCCAAACGCCTATTATCTCCCTGAAACATTAACTCTAAAGAAAATGTTTCATATTATTTATGATTGAACATCCAGGCCTTAAAGTATCTTAAAAACTATATTGACAAATATTTAATCACAAATTTAATCTTATACTTGGACTCCCGAGAAGTGATACTTGTGGCACTTCCGGTAAATTTAAAAGTCGTCAGATCTGCTTAGAAAATTCTGATGACATATGTAAACTTAACAACGAAAAGAAGTTTGACGCCAAAAATTACACATGTCTGTCGTTTGACTACATACAGAATGTTTCTTTACTGCATACCCGCACGAACCCAGTTTCTTATGCACGACAACTCTGATATTATGGGTTCGACGTCCACAACGATGGAGAAAGTAGTGCCACTATGCATTGTTACAGTGAAATTGTTGGAAGAAAAGGTCAAAATTAGGTAGCGTCCTTGTTATTCTACTATTTTCGTTCAAGCGAAGTGACATCAAAAAATCTAGTTCTAATAAGCGACGGCTGTGCAGATCAACAAAAAATAAGTACTTATGAAATTTTTGTGCATGTTAGTTCACTGCTTGCACATGTTCGAAATTATAACTCACTTATTTCCTATACGAGGACATGTGTTTTTAAGTTGTGACCAAGATTTTTCTTTAATACAATAGCTTAAAAAGACATTTATTATAGAAGTTTCTGAGGAATGAGACACTATAATAAAAAGTGCTAGACACAAACCATCTGCTTTCAAATAAACCAGTGTTAACCAATCCATAATTTTCAACATTGGAAATATTACATTGTCATATTTCCTTAATTCAGGCCAGCCTGAAAATTAAAACTGCAAGAATGTTACGACATTCTATTATGGAAAAGGGAGTTGTTTTAATCCACCAAAGTAACTGAGAAAATCAGCTATACAAAACAGGAGCGAGTTACCGACTGAACATAACTTCAAGACAGGGGCGGATCGGATCCAGCCTCTCCCTTTGGAGAGGGTGGCGGTAACATCACAAAAGTACAGTATGGCAAGTTAAAACAAGAAGGGGAGGGGCGGAAAAACCAGCAACATTCCGGCAGGGTCTGGTCTATTTTTCTGAATTTGAAGCTTTTGGAGAGGGAGAG
This sequence comes from Diaprepes abbreviatus, assembly GCA_034092305.1. Classification (NCBI taxonomy): domain Eukaryota; kingdom Metazoa; phylum Arthropoda; class Insecta; order Coleoptera; family Curculionidae; genus Diaprepes; species Diaprepes abbreviatus. The sequence continues at coordinate 902,791 of JASJET010000036.1, read as the reverse complement.
GGCGATCACAAGAAATAACAAGTTGCCGACAGCAGCATACACATTCCTAGTATAAGAGGTAGAATTGGGTCTATTTTCCTGAATTCAAAGCTATCACTTGTCAATAGAGGGGGGGGGGGGTGCCAGCGGTATTCACATTCCTAATATAAAAGCAGAATCAGAATTTTCCTGAACTCAAAGCTCTTGGGAGAGGGGGGGCGATCGCAAGCATGCACATTTCTATACTCTATTCAAGAACTAGAGACAGTAATAAAACTGTTACCGAAACCTCCAACGTACCTGCGCCAGTGCCGCAGGTAACTGAGGAATGATGTAATTCTAATTATATTTAAATATTATAAGTTTTTATAAATTTAATGCAATAATAAAATTTCTGATAGTTCAATTTAATTTCTGTCAGTGAGCAAAGTACACCTTACAGTGTGTTCTTAGTGATTTATCTTGTTTGTGCTTGTTTTCATATATTATTTGAGATTAGTGAGATACCCAAAAGATATGGCTTCCACCTCTATATTTATTCCAAAATCGTTAAACCTGGGCATTTTTTCCGAAACGAAAAACTTATTACGATGAATGTTTATGATGCCTTAAGATATCAATATCTAGATAATAGATAAAAGCTCTGTTGAGAGGTATTCCAACATGACAGAAGTTCTACTATATACCGAATACTGAAGGAGAAAAAAACGACTGGAATTGGTACTACTTCCAAGCCATATTCGATCACAGGCAGACGAAAAACCTCGTTGGAAGAAGAAATGAAAACTGCAATAAAAGGAGTTATACATATGTTTTATTATGAGAAGCAGATCCCAATCGTCGATAAAATTCTAACTAAAATCAATGAAGACCGCGATTTCCCTGAAATTAAAAGAACTGAACTCTGGAAATTGCTCAGAGAGCTTAATTTTCGCTGGGAAAAACCAGACAGAAAATCTGTTCTTATAGATCGTCCGGAAACTGTCCATTGGAGAAGGGAATATCTCTCTCGAGTGAAAGGTAGAGTTTCTAGAAATAACACAACTTACAAAATAAGTAATTTAACTGAACGTTTGAAAGATTTTTTTTGAATAAAGTTACTACGGAAAATTGGGAAAAATCCATATAATAAAAGAATAAAACAAAATGTGGAAGCTCGATCTCATGATCGGTGAGATAGAAGAACTAATTATAAGTAATTTGAACTTCTCTGACTTTGATTAGGAATTAGATACGTAGTGTTTACCATTGTAAACACAATTTATTATTTAAATTTTTGTGTTTGTTGTATTTTATTGTTTAGTGTTGTATATATATTTTAGAGTGTCCCACTCTTTAATTTTATATATATTTAATTCTAATTAGCAGTAAGTTTTTTATTAATGTATTTATATCTTTTCGTTAAGCGTGTAGAATTACCATGTTTATTTTATTTTTTTGGGGTTATCGGATTTCCATATAATAAAGTAAATTAAATTAATATATCAATACAATAGAAATAAAAATGAGTAGATCTAATTTTAACTGTAACATATAAAAACTAATTGCATTTGAATCCTTTTTTAGTGTTTAATTGTAATTCTGCACATGGTTTAAGAAATAAATAAACTGAAACGTCAAATGTCCTAAAAACATTTTTAATTAATAATAAAATAACCGATAGTCCCAAAAATATTTTAATATTATATGGACGAATTTATTTTTTTATGTGTTTAACTTTTTGTATTTTTGACAATGGGTATTGTTAAGTATTTAAATTATAACTTAGAATTTTTTGAGAGAATAAGGCAACGTTTTAGTCTGAATGGGCCTAAAACGGTTTCTATGACAAAATTAAAAATAATAAAAATACAGTTGTGATTTGTGTTAAAATGTCTAAATTATCTACATTTTGCAATGTAAGTGATTTATTAAGAAATCATAAGAAGAAAAATAATATTATAAAAACTTTTTATTGTAAGTTTATTACCGAAATAATATTCTATGCCATAAGTACTTAGTGATAAAATAAACCTCCTTCCGACGCCTATGCCAAGGATTAAAATCCTTTTTAACACTTCACACTTCCAAATATTGTTATCCAACCCAAATAGTCCATTATTATAGACCGGTATTTCCGATATACAATTTCTAACCCATTCCTATGAAAAATATATGTGACTAAAAGATTTTGCCAAAGACGCCGAACTAAAAAACACAGGTAGTTTGCCAAGAAAAAAAGATAAAAAATGATTTATAACTCTCTCTAGTTCTTGAGAAAACTATAGTATAAGAGGCAAAAACTGGGTCTATTTTTTGAAGTCAAAGCTCTTGGGGTGGGGAAATCGCTCCCACCGCCCTCTCCCCTTGGATCCGCGCCTGCTTTAAGACTTTATACAGTGAACCGTTACCAGTTTCTCGAGGAAAAATTGAAAATCTTTAAATGCTAACCCCGTACCTAATAAAACCTGATGCCAGGACCTTTTATAATAACTAATGTAAGATGGAGAAAAATAATCCGCGACTTGATACGACGGAGCCTGATATTGACGAAGATGAGAGAAGATGAAAAAGTGATTTTAAAAAAAAAAACAGTTACATTTTATTAATAAAAATGTTTTTTTTTCAAATTTTCTATCATTCTGTTAAAAAACATACCTTTTACAAGGATAATAAAGAATTATCCCACAAATCCTGTATGTCAATAGAAAAAATATATAGACTTTAAAAACCATTTTCTGCAAATTAAGCCTATTTCATTCATTTATTAAATAATCCTGTCAGGAAAAGAAAAAATTTTACCTATGCAAAATTCAAATTTTTTGACATCTGAAGTTTCTGCAAAGAACGACTTAATAATGCGCGACTGCCAAAAAAATTCGTATTCTACGATTCCAAAATAAGAGGTATGAAAAAAAATCATCTAAGAATTCGGTACTACCAGTATTATAAATAATTATAGAATTAATTAACATACTTCGAATTATTCATTGTAGACATATTTAAACTGATAATAAACGTAGCTCAAAAAATCCTTATAATAGTAAAATATTTTACCTAAAACGTTCTCTCATCATGTTTTTAACAAATGTTTTAAATTATTTGTAAATATATTACATTAAAGCATTTTTAAAATGGAATTTTATTAATATGGCACATACTAAAAGATCAAAAGGAAACAAACACATATTAAACAATATATTATTAAGAATCCACCATTAAGTCACATTAAGTACCTACTGCAGAACTGCTATTACATGCTGGTATTCATGTAATATACTGCAAAATAAGTTATTGGTAGTTTGCTGTTTTCTTTTTCAACCGCCTTGCTGTTTTATTAGCATAACAGCAAGAATATAATGAAAATAGCTAGCGTTTCTCCTGCAGAAATGCCAGAATCGTTTCCCTTAGAATGTCTACTTGTAATAACTAAAGTAAAATATTAGATCGGACAGGCTTAAAATACGGAAATTATTTAAAAAACGAAAACGATGTTGTGACAAGCGTCTGATTGTTATTGGTAACGGAAATTCTATTTTATGATTTTAATCCGACCAGTTTATAGGATAAAGGAGTGTAATACATTTTATATTTTGGCACGTTATTGCATGCCCTCCATGACTGTGAGAAATAAAATTACTGAAGAAAAAAGAGGTTTTTTTTGTTTATATTCATTTATAAGTTGTTTACTGTATTATTCTTATTTTCTACAAATATTAATCAATGTAAAATTGCTAAGGCTTATTGTGAATATAATTTTAAAAGTAGTTTGTATATAGTGCTCGTTTTAAAATCAATCATTAATTTTGAAACGTTGGTTAATCAATAATCTCGCTGAATAGGAACTAACAATTGTAACTTATTACTAATTTATATATTATTCGATGAATTAAATAAAATCGGAATCCATTTAAACATATTTATGAATATAGAAAACAAATAAAAGCCGACTTAAGAAAATACCAAGAAGAACGCATAGAACAAATAATAGAAAAGAACCGAAGTCTGAAAGGAATGAAGTCTAAAGTAGGAAAGAAGATAATTCTACTAAAGAACCGGGGCGATAAAGTAAGAGATAGAAAGGAGATAGTAAAGATAACTGAACACTACTATGAAGATCTATATAGCCCAAGAAACCCTCCCTCGGCTTCTGAAGACCTGCCAGATATTACAGAGGATGAAATAGATAAAGCCATACAGGATATGAAAAGAAATAAAACAGTGGGAGATGACAAAGTCTTAATAGAACTTCTTAAGGAAGGAGGAAGAAAAGCTAAGGAATATTTAAAGATCTTATTCAACAGATGTCTTGTCGAGTGTAGGATACCTAGTGGATGAAACAACGCTAACACAATTTTGATATATAAAAAAGGCGATCCGGCGACTCTAAACAATTATTGGCCTATATCCCTTCTCTTCCAGTTATACGAAACCTTCATGAAAATCATAACTAGCAGATTGACGAACAAATTCGACACATATCAACCTGTTGAACAAGCAGGATTCAGAAGGGGATATGGAACATGCGACCATCTGCATACACTAAAAATATTAATATTAACCAACGAGTATATTCTGCCTCTGTACATGGCCTTTGTTTACTACGAGAAGGCTTTCGACAGCGTAGAACTATAGGATGTTGAAGAAGCTTTAGTAAATAGCAGAATAGACTCCAGATACAAAAATCTCTTGCATGATGTCTATCTAGACGCAACGATGACAGTACAACTTGATGACGAGCTAAAGACGAACCGCATCCCAATCAAAAGAGGAGTAAGACAGCGAGATACAATCTCGCCCAAATTATTTACAATGGCCCTGGAAGATCTGTTCAAATCATTAAATTGGGAAAATAAAGGGATAAACATTAATGGTAGATTCCTAAATCATCTGAGATAGGCAGATGATATACTCTTGATCACATCCGACTGGGAAGAGCTGCAGTCAATGATAAACGACCCCCATGAAATATCGCTCCAACGAAGATTAAAGATGAATCTCAGAAAAACAACAGTAATGTCAAACTCAGACGAACAACAAGTTATAACAGTAAATGCAACCGATATAGAACAGGTGAATGAATATATATATATATATATATATATATATATATATATATATATATATATATATATATATATATATATATATATATATATATATATATATATATATATATATATGTTTATACGGCTTTCACGGATTCTTCCGTGCGAGTTGCAATAGCAGTGGATACATCCACATTATGCCGTTGTAGTGCTGAAATCACATTCAGCAAACGTACAACTATATGCAACTTCGTGTATAAGTGAAATAAAATGCAAACAGTAAATGCAAACTTCGTTCCATCATATCCTTTCCGTGTTAGAGGTTGCACAGTTTGAATCGATTGCTACAGAACATAATCCATCCAATCCCACCACCATCGAGATGATGGCCTACCTGTACCTGTAGCAATCGATTCAAACTGTGCAACCTCTAACACGGAAAGGATATGATGGAACGAAGTTTGCATTTACTGTTTGCATTTGATTTCACTTATACACGAAGTTGCATATAGTTGTACGTTTGCTGAATGTGATTTCAGCACTACAACGGCATAATGTGGATGTATCCACTGCTATTGCAACTCGCACGGAAGAATCCGTGAAAGCCGTATAAACATATATACGCCATCCGACGGGAGGTCGGCGAAACCGCGTTCAGTATTTGCATGCTTCTTTCCGATCTGTCCTTTGCACAGCCAGGTGCATGTCGGTACCCTGATGAGTCTAGTAGAGATGAAACATGTGCCTCTGCCGTATCACTCTGGCGGGGAGAGTAAGTTTTGACTTTCTTCTCGGTATGGTGGTACAGGTAGGCCATCATCTCGATGGTGGTGGGATTGGATGGATTATGTTCTGTAGCAATCGATTCAAACTGTGCAACCTCTAACACGGAAAGGATATGATGGAACGAAGTTTGCATTTACTGTTTGCATTTTATTTCATATATATATATATATATATATATATATATATATATATATATATATATATATATATATATATATGATTCAGTATTAATCCGGGAATACATCCGTTCGTTGGTTTGGTGTCTTGTAGAAATTTGCAGACGTTTCGCCAAAATCCCATTTGGCATCTTCGGTGCTTGGTGGTTGTAAGTCAGCGTGCAGCGTGCTTTATACGCGGTCGCAGATAGTAGCGGTTGGTTGGCGTTGGCGTTGGCTCCGCCTCCCTCTCGAGCGCCACCGTTGGTGTCAGTTTAAGCGTGGCACGCGTGTCGGTACCATGGTCCCGCTTGAAGAGAGTTTTCCAAGTAGATGGCAGATTCAGTGCATCGTCTCTCTTGTTCAGAGTGCCGTTCTTTTCAATTTCGATGGATTCACGAATCAATCTTGCCTTGTAGTGTCCTATATTAGCGATTTGCTGGCCGGTGTCAAAATCAATTTTGTGTCCTGTCTCGTGCTGGTGTCGAAAAAGCGCCGATGTTGTCTGTTTGTTTCTTATACCGAGCTTATGTTCTTCTAGTCTAGCTGATATTCTTCTGTTGGTCTGGCCTATGTATGTTTTGTTGCAGGTGCCACATGAGACTTTATATACGCCTTGATTTTCTAGACTGATTTTGTGTTTTGGATTTCTTAAAGAAGAGCCTATTGTTTTATGTGGTTTGTAGGTTGTAGATATGTTGTGTTTCCGGAGTAATCTGCCGATTCTGTCTGTTGTGCCTTTTATGTAAGGAAGTATAGTGATTTGTCTATCCTCGGCAGGTGGTCTTGTTTCTTGCGTTGGTTTTTGTTGCAATTTTATTGCCTTATTTATTGTTGGTGCATTGTAGCTGTTTTGTTGGAGGGCCCTTTTTATGTGTGACAGTTCCTTTTCTTTTCCTTGGTCATCAGTTAGGCGGAGGGATCTTGATATTAAGGTATTGGCTACGCCCTGTATTTGTGAGGGGTGATGGTGAGAATCAGCATTCAGGTATCTGTCCGTGTGTGTTGGTTTTCGATATACTGTGTGTCGTAGATCCCCATTCATTGTTTTGGTTATGAGGACGTCTAGAAACGGAAGCTGATTATTTTCCTCTAGTTCCAGAGTAAACTGTATCTTTGCGTGTATAGAATTGAGGAACTCATGGAAGCAGTTGAGCTGTTGTTTGCCATGAGGCCATATTACAAATACGTCATCAACGTAGCGACACCAAAGTTTGGGTTTGAGGTGGAATTTATCAAGAGCTTTCGTTTCGAAATAGGTCATGAAAAGATTTGCCACGGCTGGAGATAGTGAAGAGCCCATGGCAGCGCCGTCTCTCTGTCTGTATATCTGACCATCAAACAGAAAATATGCGTTTTTAAGACAGTGTCTGGTGAGATCCATGATATGAGTTGGGAAATCTTCTCTTTGAGCGATCTGATCCAGTGCTTCATCCATCGGTATGCTCGGATAAAGGGATTTTACGTCGAAACTTGCAATGATGTCGTCCTTGTCAATTCTTATGGAGTGTAGAATGGTTAAGAAGTGCTCCGCCTCTTACGTCAAAAACTCGGAGCACTTCTTAACCATTCTACACTCCATAAGAATTGACAAGGACGACATCATTGCAAGTTTCGACGTAAAATCCCTTTATCCGAGCATACCGATGGATGAAGCACTGGATCAGATCGCTCAAAGAGAAGATTTCCCAACTTATATCATGGATCTCACCAGACACTGTCTTAAAAACGCATATTTTCTGTTTGATGGTCAGATATACAGACAGAGAGACGGCGCTGCCATGGGCTCTTCACTATCTCCAGCCGTGGCAAATCTTTTCATGACCTATTTCGAAACGAAAGCTCTTGATAAATTCCACCTCAAACCCAAACTTTGGTGTCGCTACGTTGATGACGTATTTGTAATATGGCCTCATGGCAAACAACAGCTCAACTGCTTCCATGAGTTCCTCAATTCTATACACGCAAAGATACAGTTTACTCTGGAACTAGAGGAAAATAATCAGCTTCCGTTTCTAGACGTCCTCATAACCAAAACAATGAATGGAGATCTACGACACACAGTATATCGAAAACCAACACACACGGACAGATACCTGAATGCTGATTCTCACCATCACCCCTCACAAATACAGGGCGTAGCCAATACCTTAATATCAAGATCCCTCCGCCTAACTGATGACCAAGGAAAAGAAAAGGAACTGTCACACATAAAAAGGGCCCTCCAACAAAACAGCTACAAGACACCAACAATAAATAAGGCAATAAAATTGCAACAAAAACCAACGCAAGAAACAAGACCACCTGCCGAGGATAGACAAATCACTATACTTCCTTACATAAAAGGCACAACAGACAGAATCGGCAGATTACTCCGGAAACACAACATATCTACAGCCTACAAACCACATAAAACAATAGGCTCTTCTTTAAGAAATCCAAAAGACAAAATCAGTCTAGAAAATCAAGGCGTATATAAAGTCTCATGTGGCACCTGCAACAAAACATACATAGGCCAGACCAACAGAAGAATATCAGCTAGACTAGAAGAACATAAGCTCGGTATAAGAAACAAACAGACAACATCGGCGCTTTTTCGACACCAGCACGAGACAGGACACAAAATTGATTTTGACACCGGCCAGCAAATCGCTAATATAGGACACTACAAGGCAAGATTGATTCGTGAATCCATCGAAATTGAAAAGAACGGCACTCTGAACAAGAGAGACGATGCACTGAATCTGCCATCTACTTGGAAAACTCTCTTCAAGCGGGACCATGGTACCGACACGCGTGCCACGCTTAAACTGACACCAACGGTGGCGCTCGAGAGGGAGGCGGAGCCAACGCCAACGCCAACCAACCGCTACTATCTGCGACCGCGTATAAAGCACGCTGCACGCTGACTTTTCTTTCAGTTGATCTACAACCACCAAGCACAGAAGATGCCAAATGGGATTTTGGCGAAACGTCTGCAAATTTCTACAAGAAACCAAACCAACGAACGGATGTATTCCCGGATTAATACTGAATCACATGTTCCCATCCGTGAAACACTACGCAACAACATATATATATATATATATATATATATATATATATATATATATATATATATATATATATATATATATATACTTAGGACAGGCCATAAGAACGAGTAAGGACAACCAGGCAGCCGAAATAACACAAAGAACTCGATTAGGTGGATGGCGTTCGGAAAACTCTCCTATGTTTTGAAAAATCAGAAAATTCCTTTATACTTAAGAACCAAAGTATTCGATTGTTGTATATTGCCGGTTCTAACATATGGAGCGCAGACGTGAACCTTTACAAAATCAAATTTGGACAGAATCCGCAAAACTCAAAGGGCTATGGAACGACACATGTTAGGAATATCACTCAGAGATAAAAATGAATGGATAAGAAGAAAAATCAACGCAGTTGACGCTATAGAAAGAGCAGCATCACTAAAATGGAAATGGGCAGGCTATAACGAACGAATAAAAGACAACCGTTTGAATTCAGAAATTGGAAAATGGCGCCCATATGAAGGGAAAAGATCCAGAGGCAGGCCACAGATGAGATCGAAGGACGACATAATCAGACATGCGGGCTTGATGTGGCAAAGAAGAGCCCAGAATAGAGAGATTTGGAGACAAATAGGGGAGGCCTATATCCAATTTTGGAAGGACGAAAACTAGGCTAAAATGAAATGAAAATAAATGAATATTTTGATTAAACAATTAGATTTTTTTCCAAAATTAAACCTTTCGTTTTAAATGAATTTTAAAATATTTTTAAAATTCCAACAATTGAGAATATAGTTCCATGAGACGTTCCTCTCAGGAGTTTTTATCTCAGTCTATGTATATTAACAGGAATAAACAGAATACACTACTTTACAGCCAACTTCCGACTGTAATGTAAAAGTCAGTCTTCGGTTAATTTTTGGTCTCTAAATGCGAAAATGCCGGTAAAAACTTCCTAACACGTAAAATTTTTGAGTTATGATTTTTTCAGCAAAAATTAATGAGTATTGTAAGCAAATTATTTTAAAAAGTAATTTGTAATATACCGGAGCGCGACGTTGCCAAATTTACGTTTTATATAAGTTACAGAAATTGTGCATAATCTGGCAACACCACGTGAGGGTGTATAGAGATGGCAAGTCAACCACAAAGTTGCGACTTCCTAGGGTTTAAATTAATGGAAGTACCCATTTAAACCCATACAATTCCAAATTTCACTCTGTTTCGTACCCGAATCTACTTATCGATGGTCCTTGAATATAAGACGTACCCCGTCACTTTTTGAACTTCCGATATCCGATGTTTCTAGAAAATACCAGAAGTACAGAATGGCTATAAAAGCAGCGGTCCGGCAGTCGCATCATCAGTATTGGTTTAGCACAAGTAGTAGTCAGTATTAGATAGAAAAGCGAGGTGCGCGAACAAGCCAACAGTAAGAGCCTTATCTTTGTGTTGAATAAAGTTAGTTGACGCCTGTAAACGTAGTATCACATCTCTGAAGCGACAGTACAAAAATGCCTAAAGTACCTAAACGTGACTGTGTTAATCTGGCGGATAGTTTTTGCTGCATATGTGCTTAGTTTACCCCTAAATCGTAGAAAAGGACAATTAACAAAATGACAAAACTAGCTTATTATTAGTATTTTCGATGTTTTGTTGGAGATCAAGATAGGGACTGGGCTCCTCACATATGTTGCCAAACCTGTGCAGCAAATTTAAGTAACTTGTTAAATGGCAAAAGCTCTTATACGCCTTTTGCAGTTTCAATGATTTGGCGAGAACGCACAAAATATTTTAACGACTGTTACTTTTGATTGACAAAAGTGTCTTTTTCAAAAAATATTGAATATCCGGATATTCTCTCAGCAATATAACCGGTTCTTCATGGAGAAGGTTTGCCAGTTCTACGCCCCCGGCAAAATGGGAGGAAGATTTAGAAATTTATGATGATAAGGGAAAACCCAATAATGTATCAGAAAACGACGATTCTTATTTTTCCGAAAGTGAAGAAAAAGCACCCCATTTATACGAGCACCCTCAATGAAATGACATAGTTCGGGACCTCAACTTGTCCAAAGAGCATGCTGAAATTTTAAGGTCTAGATTACAACAATGGAATTTACTAGCCACTGGAACCAAAGTTACAATATTTAGGAACCGTAACCAGGAGCTATCGTAATTTTTTACTCTGCAGGATAAAATGTGTGTTTATGTTAATCCAAATAGTGTTATGAAAAAATGAGGATTTGTACATAACCCGAAGGAATGACGTTTATTTATAGATTCTTTTAATGTAAGTTTAAAAGCAATTCTACTCCATAATGGCAACAAAGAACCCTCTATTTCTCTTGCACATACAGTTGACATAAAGGAAACATAAGAAAGTATGTCACTTATTCTAAATGCAATAAGCTCTGATACGTAGAAGTTGCAAATAGTCATAGGACTATTACTAGAACTTTAGGGTGAGTTTATGAAGTATTAATGTTTTCTTTGTATTTGAGACAGTAGAGCAACACAGAATCATTACCAAGTAAAATAATAGCTTCCCAGAGGTCATTATATTCCACGACAAGCTAACGTAAAAAATATATCTCTTGTTGATTGCAAAAAAGCACTGTTGCCTGCATTACACATTGAACCGGGATTGATTAAAAATTTCGTTCAAGCGTTAGATATGGAGGGCAGTGCGTTTCAATACCTTAAACAAATTTTTCCTAAACTAAGTGATGCCAAGCTTAATGAGGGAATATTGGTTAGACCACAAAATAGAAAACTACTAAGGGATCATCAGCTTGATTAAAAATTAAGTGATGTTAAACTAGCTGTATGGAGTTTTTTTTTTTTAAACAATTGTTTTAGAGATTTTAGGAACCAAAAAAGTATAAAACTATGAAAAACTTGTAGTAGAACTACTTGAGAGCTACTGCAAAATGAACTGTCGCTTGTCTCTTTAAATACACTTCTTGCATTCCTATTTAAACATTTTCCCTGAAAATTTGGGTACGGTTGGTGATGAGCAAGGAGAAAGATTCCACCAATATATATTAATAATGGAACAACGCAACCAAGGCAGATGAGATTCAACAATGATGGGGATTATTGTTAGTTTTTATTAGAGAAAGCCATCAGGAATATAAACGAAAGTTATCATTTGCAAAAAAGTTCTGTACAAAAGATTTACTATAAATGTATTTTCATGTGTATTTTTATAAATAAATCCTGAACTTATGTATAAATATTATATACAAATGTCGTTATTAAATAAAAATAACTGATGCATTCTATAACTCAAAATCAATACGTGGTGGAAAATTTTTATTCTTGAATTAGCAGCCAGGATGTTTTAAATTTCCACCGATAGTCATTTTGACATCAGTCGCAATTTATTTTTTGTATTTGTTGACTGGTAATATTATTCACAGACGTTGATGATATTGTTTAATGTGCAATATTCTTCTCATTTTCTAAGACTATTCTATTCTATTTAAGTCTCAATTATTGTTGAATATTTTCAACCTCTTTATTAATGCCAGGATCTGCCTGTTATGCAGCTGACTAAGAAAGAATGCAATTATAGAGCCTAATAGATTTAGAAATGCTGCAAATGGGCAGGTATTCTTTAAAATGTATTGGTTTCAACTAAATACTCAGAATCTATTGTTATTACAAAGGCATGCTAGGATAACGCGAAAATATTGAGACAATAGCAGGAAAAGGTTGATTCTATTTGACATATAATGAACTGATATGGAAAAATCCAAAAAAAAATCTATATTTATCAGCAGATTTGTTAATTTATTTGATGAAAACCAAACGAAAGATAATATTTTATAAACAATAGGCATCTGTGTATTTTCTATGGCAGCCTATAACAAATTATTCAGCAAGAGTACATAATATTAGTAAGTTTTCATGCCCTATATTTTTATTGTCACATATTTTACACCTAATCTCAATTGGCAGAGTTTTTCTGTCTTATAAGCTTCAAAGATGTCCATAATTAAGAATGCTGTCATTGTTAGATACACTTTGTGCTTCCCTCAAAAATTCTTAGGAGAACGATAGGGAATTCAATACTGATAAAATGAGACCAATAATAGAACAAACATATCTTCCAATTAGTATGATATGACGGTGTATAAGTTTAAGAAGGAAATATACTGACCAGCAAAAATTGTAAATACAAATCAACTCTTAATGATATTTAAAAACGGCAATAAAGCTCTAATATCTTAACTGAAGAGTCTAAAGCAGGGATCGATATTGGCGGACCGGGGTCGGGATCCAGACCATGAAGAGTATAAAATTGGACTTGCCACATCTATCCGCTTATTTCTATTGCACAATATGCATGATGTGATACATCCTACGCTTCCATTTTGGTATACAAATTTGCTTTTAATTTTTTTCTGGACTATCGATTGAGACATTTTAATCATCTGGACCTGACTTGAAATTAATTGTTGACTAGAGAGCTCTCAGAGACGATAAAATTAAATACAAGTAATTAAAGAATGAGTGGAATCAGTCATCAGTGCTTTTCAACATTATTAATTAAAGGTTTATTAGAAGGCCTGGTATCAATGACACGGAATAATAAGGGCTAAATTAGCGAATTATAGAGGCTCTTAGACGCCGTACAGTGAGCTTTAAAAATGGTGAATGAGATTTCACCGAAACGTCAGCTGCCTTACAGTCCTGAGGGGGATACCCGAAAACTTTCGATTACGCATCACACCCGTGAGAATATCCGACATAATATATATATATATATATATATATATATATATATATATATATATATATATATATATATATATATATATTGTCGTAGTAATGCCCCTGATATTAAGGGCATATAACTAACGAAATATTTTGACTACCGTCAAAACGTTAGGATGTTTCATCCCGGCATCGGTGGTGGACTCATCAGTTCCCAGACATCCTTGTCATGCTTACCACAACTTGGAACTCCTACTTAAGCCAAATTTGTTGGAGAACAACGGTGGGATGTCCTTACCATAACATGTCCCCCTAAGGCATTTGCTTGTCCGACTTTGACTATCGTAGAAAGTCCAATCTGTAGAAGCACAGGCCTAGTATGAGAAATGTGAAACGGGCATCCTAGGTGGTCTTCCAAGTCTCGGGTCAGGCTTAATCAAAGCCAACGGCGGTTTAGACCCTTGTCTTCCGCCGTCCCTGCTCGGGCACCATGTCGTAGTAATACCCCTGATGTTAAGCGCATATACCTAACGAACTATTTCGATCAACGTCAAAATGTTAGGATGTTTTGTCCCGGCATCGGTGGTGGATTCATCAGTGGGTTCCACCGATGCCTTTCCCAGACATCCTTGTTCTGCTTACCACAACTTGGAACTCCTATTTAAGCCAAATTTGTCGGAGAACAACGGTGGGATATTCTTACCACAAATATATATATATATATATATATATATATATATATATATATATATATATATATATATATATATATATATATATATATATATATATATATATAAAATCAGTGAACAAGCGGGTTAACAACTTTAAGATACAAAGGAGTATTCAACAAGGAACTACTATATCAACAACACTCCTCGACTATACTTTTAATAAATTTAAGTGGGAAAACATTGATACTAATTTATTTATTTATACAAGATGTCCGAAAATTCCGTTCATGTACTTTAAAGGGAGATTCATGTAAACATAGGTCCGCAAATGCGTCATATATGGCTGTTTTAAAGTGGCTCTGGACCACAGGTTTTTATTTATATCTTAGAAACATTTTTAATCTTAAGAGTGAGCGGCAAATTTAGTCAGTGGCGTTCCGACAGGGAAGGTATTTTTTTTAACAGGTGAAACAGAAATATCCGGCGGTTTATCATATAAGTATTTAAGAAATTAATACGACTTGACATGGACTTTATTTGATAATGTAAGACATATGGTACAGAAATAGCACTAATACAAAAATGTTAATTAATAAAATTTGGACCACATAGCAGTTAATGTTGGGCAGACAGAATTCTCAATAGTGCCATAATATTTTTATATCAAATACATTGCACACTAATAACGAAATCTAAATGGTATTGAGGCTAATCATATGGAGAGAACAGGTGACAATAGATAGGCGATACGCCTAGTAGAATGACGACCCTGAAAGAAAGTCTGCAAAAATCAAGAAATACCTTTCATAAGATGAAACGATGATATAAGATATTAGAAAACGGATTCAAACAGCTTAAGATGAAGTAGAAAAGATTCAGCAAGACCTACGTCTAATTGTGAATACAAGTAGCTGGCAAATTTTTATGTTGATAATGATTGTGTGTTACATGTTTTCAAGTTTAAGTAATATTCTAAAGAATATGTCTATGGCATTTTCAATTGCTTCTTTGATTTATTAGGTAGATATATTAGCTTAATACATTTCGAATATTGGCTCATTTTTCTGGCAGTTTTCGTGCAATTGCAAAGGAAAATATTTTTTTGTCACCAAAAATAACACAACAGTGTGATTTTCAACATCTTTTTTCCCAATAAAATTGTTAATTTTGCATTTTGCCATAAGTGTTGTATGGTGGGTGTGTCAATTAAGAGTGTTTTTATATTGCTCGGAGATAAGGACTATAAAGTCGGAAGTCGTAAGAAAATATTACAAAGCAAAATAAAGTAGCACTGTCAGGACTAACATTACATGTAACCATTGTGGTCTGTGAGTGTTGTAAAGAAATTTTTAAAAAACTGGATTGCGACTAAAAGCTACCATTAATAAGATACCAATACGAAAAACAAGGATCATAAAATTTCATGCCTTGATAAAAATTAAAAATTCCCGACACAAACGCAATCCCAACCTCGCTTGGTTAATTATCCTAAAAACAATTAACATACCGCAAAGGAATTTTCGGTACAATAACGCGTGCTTTGTCCGAAATCTCTTGAAACGTATTCAGAATATTAATTCGGGAATGATTTTTAGCACGATGCACCCAGTGACCAAGCTCATGAATTTGTATGCACAAAGAAGAACAATAATATTTTACATGAAATGATTTTTTGTAAATGTAAGATTACTTGTTAAAATGTCACCTGGTTTAATTGCATTTTTTTTCAAAATGTCCGTGTTACTGAATTAACTACTAATTGATTTAATCTTTCGGATGAAGAGAAGTAATAGTTAAACTTCTAACTATTCTTTATATTTATTTTCAAATATTCATCAACGTCTATTTATTCTGTTACCTGTTACATCCTGAAGTATATGCTATATATATATATATATATATATATATATATATATATATATATATATATATATAGGCTGTTTGTTAATTTGCTGTAGTAATTTCAGCGACTAAAGAATTGATTTTAAAATTCAACCGCAATTATTTAGGAACCAACAGAATTATCGCTAGTAGAAAAAATAGAACGGAGTTGGGTAAGACATTACTAGCCAGAACCACTAAGAAGGTTTAAGACTTAGACCCGATCTAGTTGCCTTGGAAATTAGATTTTCTAGATGACCAGTTTTGTTTTCCTTATAATATTGTTTTAATTGTATTTTAAAGGTTTAAAACTTGCTTGACTTATTGTTACCCTTGTCAATTTAAATTATCTACTGTCAATCTAGACCAGTTTTAAAGTTAAATCATCATTAGTAATACAATAATTTTTTATTGCAAAGATTTTTTTGCCCTTTTACTCCAGCAAATTTAATAAATATAAGTTGGTAACGAGAATTTATTAACAAATATTTGACTTTTCACATATCGATATTTTTGAAGCTTAGTCATAGTGCCTTTTTTTTGTGTAAGGCATTACTCCTTGCAATGCTGTTGGAAGTATTAACTCTATAAAATGTGTATGTATAGAAAAACAGTAAAATAAATGCTGTTATATTCAGTGAACTTCTGCTTACTAACTTATCGCCCTAAGAACGGGGATATGTCTTTTATTTTATTTAGCAGAGCTCTGAGTCTTACATACAAGTGTTTTTAAAAAGTAGTATTTTGAGGAGATCTAAACATAAACTTTTTTGATTAAACCCATAATAAAAAAACACGTATGTCACATAGTTCTTTTGAGCCAAACTCACGACAATAGAAGCAACAATATTTACTATTTCTACTGACCGCACTAGTGGGAGTTCAACTGGTTACTTGGCTATAAATATATCTGAGTCTCTACTCAATTTCGAGAATATTAATCCGTATATTAGCGATTATTCTGGACGCGTTTTCAGCTATGATTGGTAATTCAAGATTATTATACCAGACCGAATCTTTGCACAACATGAATTCTGCTTGGATTTTTTTATTCATTCTGGTGCATTTTGTTTAAATGCATTTTCTTTCTATCATTGAATATCTTCAATAAGAAAAAAAATCTCACACGACTGTTATAAAAATGATATGGTTTATAGTAAAAGTCATTTAGATAGTCTTTATTGTCTTAAGATTATTACTCATCGGAAAGGTGTAGCGCATATATATATATATATATATATATATATATATATATATATATATATATATATATATATATATATAATGCACAAAGAAGTAACACTACTAAGAGTGAGTTGTTTTATAAAAAATGATCCAGGTCCACTGACACAGCATCTCGTCATCGATTATTGTTTTTTATTTCAGCTTGGATCAGGATGAATATATGTCAACTATATTTTTTCATTTATTTATAGCCTTCGAAAAAATCAACAGGACTTTTCTCACTTCCAAACTTAATAACATAGAGATCTGTAATAATTTATTACTGTGGATGGAATTAAAGGTAAAGTATGGACCAGCTCTATCATCATCGAAACAAATTAGAATAGGAATTTATATGTTAAATATCTAGTTAAGAAGTTTATTTTTAAAAGAGCATTTTATTCTATCGACAACTACATGAAATAAGCCTTTTTACCATTCTGTTCTATGCTAGGTCCTTTCCCTCCGCTTCTTCCCCTATTTTATCTGTCCATCTTGTCGACCTACGTCTCCCGTATCTTCCTGACACTTGCGTTTCAAAAAAATATTTTACAAATTTGACTATAGTTAAGCTGTTATTTTTTTAACAATTTTATTGCATCATGAATGAATAACTGAATGAACGAAGGTTAACTGAACTTGCCTAACTGCTTCCGGTAACAAAACTGTATCTCCAAAATATCTTTGTCTCGATCCGTTGAGTGGCAGGCATTCTTTAAGGACATGATCAACTGTTTCATCCTCCTCCAGACATTATTTGCACGTCGGGTCATCTACGACAGCGATCTTATGAAGGTGACTCCTCAAGTGGTGATGTATTGTCAACAATGCCACCACAATTCACAACTCTTTCCTTTCTAAGAGAGAAGCTCCTTAGAAAGCCGTGCGCTAAATCCAGTTATATGTTGCTTGGAACACTCCATTTCAGGAGCTCTTCTCTACGATTTAGTAAATTTGCTCTTCGGCAACGATTTTAATTCCCTTTTACCAGCGGCAATTGAGACAAGCAGAATTGATTGTCCATGAAGTTCAGTTGTAATCCCCAACTTTGCTAGACGATCCGCTTCCTCATTCTCGCGTGCACTCGAGTGACCCGGGACCCACGCATGTCTGGTGGTGTAGCATTTCCTTGTCGCACTGTTCAGTAAATCCTTGCAGATACTAGTCGCGAAGTCACGCCACTGGACTCCAATTCCATTATCGCAGCCTCACTGTCTAAACATATGTTTATTACCCTATTCCTAATTATATCTCACTCACAGAGATGGACACTCTACAGATTAGCATAAATTTCCGCTGAAAAGATCGTCGCCCGTTATCCAAGAGAGTAGAACTTTCTTACTCCCTTACTCCTCCCGTAAACTCTGGGTCCAGCTCTCTCATCTTGTCGAGATCGATCTGTAAACCACTAAGATCTATTTCTCGGAAGATTTTGCTCTCCCTCCTAATCCTCTCTATTTCTTCAGAGTGTAGTTGGGTTTCAAAAGCGGCACATCGTTTTCTACTCGTCTGTAGTGGAGAGGAGGAAGGTTCACCAACACTTTCGGAGCTCTGGTAGAGGCAGTCCTCATCGCACCCAATAACCCCACACAAGCCATTCTTGCAATCATATTTAAATTTTCTCAAAGCTTGATTTAATATTAAACCAAGAACTTTCATGGCTTAAACAGAGCTTATTTAATTTCTTGGTTAACATCACGAGGCTAAAATTACTCAAAACAAAATTTGGGCGAGTGTTTTGATAGTATATTGATTAAGATAACCCAGTTATTTTGGACATCACAAATTTTTTGTGAAGAATTGACCATAAATTGGATTATTTTAATGATATGGATAATTTATTATCAGCTGTTTAGTTTAAGAAAATTCACATTTTTTCAATCTATTAAATGAATTAAAAAACCAGTAAATAAACAGCAATTTGTAAGAATAAAAAACAGATAGAAGAAGAGTTCTGTAGATGAAAACCATATTATATATTATTATAATAAAAAAATGTCGCGGTATTTATTTTTTAAGGAAGTCAGTAAAAGACCATAGAATTAGTTAGTAACAGCACTTAAATAGATTTTTTCGATAACTTTTGTAGTGACTTTCTTGCTATCATATTGTGCACTTATTTCCAAATTTTATATATGATGAAGAATATGCTTTACTGCCTTTTTTGTGTGGAATAAAATACTTTTCTAGAAACCTCATTGGCTTTATCTTCGTCTTCTCCTTTGCATTTTGTAAAAATTTTGTTGAATTTTTCAAATTACAAGTTAGATCATAGACATAGGGATAGGACGTAATAAAATGTAAGGTTGAACTCACGGAAGAAAAGAAGAATTATAAGCATTGCCAAGTTTTTTTGGCTTAAAAAAGCCCACCTTTTTTCCTCCTAATTTTCTTTCTGGTTCTTTTTTAATTTTTTGCAGTATTTTTCAGTATGCAAAAAAGATGTATATATCAGTAAGGGTACATGCGTCATCTTAATTTCTCACTCTTACCCAAAGGACTAAAATATCAAATAATTTGGTCTAGTCTAGATGGTTGTAGAGGTAAGTAAAAATTTTACACTGAAACTAATATTATGATTACACTAAAGCAATAAAAGTTATTTACTCATTTTGGTAGATAAACACAACCGAAAGAAATTTTTTGCCAGCCACAAAAATTTACCAAGTAAATTGTCAATTTCAGATTTAACTAGCCAAGTGACACACATGTCTTCAACATATTCCGAATGGTAGAACAACAAAATGACACAGACATGCGCCAGTGGAAATCTTTATCTTAGATGCCACTTTTTAGACCCAGTGTGAAGAACCATTTTGATCCATCTAACGTTGTCAAAGCGTCGTCATTTCTAGGAAGTCGATAGCTGTCTTTCTCAGTGATGTCATTAAATTTCTTATACTGAAGCTACCAATACAACATAAGATAGCCAATGACTAGACTATCCTTCTATAACTCCCTCGTCCAGCATTTTGTCTAGGAGTAACTTCACTTTCTGACGTTTGGCTATAGGAAGTCTTCTAGGTGGCTGACATAATGGTTATGAACTGACAGTATTTATTTCCTGCTGGATGATGTTCGTCCTACCGGTATTAACATCTTTTCCTCTAAAAACATCATTACGCTTCCTTATAAACATCTTGGCTTCTTAAAGTTTCTTCTTCTATGTTTCCAGTTCATCTTGAGCTGTTTAATTAACCCGCTATGTGACGACTTTGAATATAGCTTTGCAAGGTTGTGAAGATTTTACCACCTAGGCTCGTAAAATGCTCCTTCGTCACTTTGTTAATTTTGACATGGGAAGAATATTGACTACTCTTATTATTATGATGTCATCTGAATGGATTAAAGCCTTCACTATCAGATATTTACAAGGTTTATTGGGTATTGAACTAATCCCACGTGGCTTCCAAAACTCTTATCTAATCTTCCGTAAATGATTTTCTGTGTACTTCCTTTCATTCTCGTTGTTTATTCGGTAATGATCTTGATAGGTTCGATGTTAGGGTTCTTTACCAGAAAACTTTGGGATGTTAAGCTTGTTATTGAGATCCATACTCTCAATAAACTCATCTTCTAACCAAATGGTTTAATTTTAGTGTTCCAAGTTGAAACTCTACTCCCCAATCACATCGACTGATTCTCTAGTCATAGTTTTCAATGTTACTTTTCTGGAAAATGGTAAAATTTACAATTGATCAACAAGGTTTGATATTATCAAAGATACTGCTGCACCAGTGTCAACAATTATAGTAATAAATGAAACCCTGGCCTTTCCTTTAATTGTAAGTCTGTCGGCGGTCCTTTCTAGGCTACAAATAGAGAGAATTCTGGGGCTTTTCTCGATATTGGTCAGCATAGGCCCCTTATTGTTAATAATTGTAGTTCTCCTGATTTTCTTCTGCGCGGTCTCTGGATGGTGGACGAGGCTTTAACTGCATCCAACAGTCTCTTCCCATGTGTCCAGTTCATCTAAATCTCTAGCACTCTATCCGATTTCTTCTATAACGTGAAATATCACTTCTTGCGTTTAGTTTCTTAATGATATCAGATAACATTTTCTTCATTATATGGTTCGATGAGTCCTTGTTTTTCTCTATGGTGACAGCTCTTATTTTTGGCCTTGACGCATTCACTTCAATTTCCACAGCCCTGTCCAAAGCTCATACCATATAGCTGTAATTGTAGGTTTTATATTCTATCAATAAAATACTGGATTGTAAGCTTCTCTCGGAAGTCTTTCCTCTCTTCTAGGTAGGTCTCTATAGATATGTATTTCATATTCTTGCAAATTATTTCTATTTCTCTGATGTCTTTACTTGAATTGTGACTGATATAATTGGCACCGATATTAATCTCCAAATCTTTTTTCCATTGCAGCATTAAGGATTTCATGGTCTTTTTGTTGGTTGTAGCAATAGTTTGCGATAACTATAGTGTTAGTCCACGGAGTGCAATTATTAACGCAGTAGCCATCTCTTCGAAGTTTCAGTTACTTGTAGTAGCGGCAGCTTCACATTGACATTTGTACATTATTCAAGAGGTTTGATTGTCTTAAGTTGGAGGTTTGATATTCTATCCGGTGGTTACTACTTAATACGAAGGGCCATGATACTTTATTTTATGAATTTTTCTCAGAAGGTCCCCATTATAGATTCTATAATTTCTACCTCTAGTCGCACTTCTCCTGTGTCTTGTCTCACTTCGCCTACCTCTTTTGCTTTTTTCCCAAATGTAATTTGATAAAATTTTTTGCTGTTATTCTACAATGTCCTATTGGAACTATTTGCAAAGTTTATCTTTATCTTTGTTGGGACGTTTTTCTTCGTTTTGACAACGTTTTTCTTCGTCTTGTTTTTCTCTGAAATGTTGTTCTTCTTGTTTTTGGTGACGTTCTTATATATGTCCCATATATATCTTCAAATATCGGTTCTAAACTTCTTTGTAATAACAAATTCGATGTTAAAGTCACTTTTTAGCTCTCTTCAGGTTCCCTAATAGAACATTCTAGATTTTTGTCAAAAATTTGGTTCGAAGCTTCTTTCTTGATGATAAATTCGATGATAAAGTCAGTTTTTCGCTGTTTTTTCTAGTTACCAAATACAATGATCTAGAAATTTGTCAAAAATTCGGTTCCAAGTTTTGTTCTTCATGATAAATTCGATGGTAAAGTCAGTTTTTGCTTTCTCTTCTAGTCTCCAAATAAAATTTTCTGAAAACCCGAATTGTAACATCACTTTTCACTAATTACTTTCGAATGTTTAATGGCAGTTTGTTTAAACATTCTCTATTAATTACAATTAGCTAATAGTTCAAACTTAACCTACTTATATATACCTATAGAACATACCAGAGTAAAAGTCTATAATCTACCTAAAAACATTACTAATAAAAGTTTTAGATGATATTTTTATAACGAACAAGGTCGTATTAGAGTAGTCTTCGTTAAAATTCTTTTACAATTTGATCAGGATAACATATTTTAAAATTGGGACAATAACAATAATATCAAATTAGATTAACTATGGACATTTTGATATTGGCATTTAGTGTTCTGAACGCCATATTTTATTGTAGGAAAAGTCAATAACGTACATTATTTTCGGTTTCTCTGTAATGGAGAAAGCCAATAACGACTGAAATAAAAATATTTCCATTTATCAATATATGTATTTAGACAAGGTTTTCTCTAACTTCTTTTCTATTGGACGGTCAAATAACAACTTACAAGAATTTTGAGATTATATTAAAACATGTTTTAAAGTAAAAATAAGGGTATAGTCACGAGAAGTGTATCTAAATATCACGGTTTCTATAACAATTTCTCGGGTTCACAGTGATATGATGGGATTCAGTTATTAGTGGATTTTGAAGAACTTCTTATCTAGAGCACTAGTTTATTATTATTTTGATATGAAAATGCATCAAACTTTTGCCAATTTAGGTCTCCGAGTCAAATTGAAAATTTTGGGAAGTAATATATCCTATAAATTAATAATTCGTCACCTTCGACTCTTTAAATTTTTATTCATACTAGATAAAACAACTTATTCTTATTTCGAATCACTTTGGATAAATAATATAATCTGTAATAATTTTCAGTTTTTGTTATCGATCACATTAAACTTTTTAAAGCTTCATTGCTTGTGTGGGAAGGTAAAAAAACAGGAGAAATTTTAGTTTCTTTTGTCATTTATTTTTAAAATCATTTCTTTTTACTTAATGTACTCACCGTGTTTTTCCTTTTGCTTCGAAAGAATGCTGTCCACGCACAATACCAGGTAATTAAGTATGGATATGAGAATAACAGAGGTGCTAGTCATTTAGGATGTGATGTCGGTAACGTTCTGATTTAGCAACTTGTTTTGCCACCAGTCGATAAAAAATGCCGCTGCAAACTCATTTGTACACAGGCGTCATGTAATAAGCCGAAGTGAATTCGCAGTTATCGTTATGGGTACTGTTAAAATATTTTTATACATTAACATAACTTTATTTTACAGAAATTATCTACCATTGTAAATTGGACTTTATATTTAGCTACATAATATAGGAACAATATCTAAAAAAATATATTGTTTAAAAACAGATAGACCTTCTTCTTCACAAGATTTGAGTGAAGTTTTACGGAGTACGGATCAACTTTTGAGTTATTTACCAAATATTCCTCTCTGATAGTTTGGGTGGGAGCATTGTAAGCACTAACAATGGGTATTAAAATGAAATATTGCTTATTTTTGGAAGTTTTGTGTACCTGATGGATATATCTCGTGATATTAATTTTCCTTTTTTTACATGTTTTAATAGTGAGTCCGGGCTTTTCATTGTATTAGAGAGTGCAGAATTTTTCTCTAAGTATATTTAATAGCTAGTTTTTCTTTCGCGGATGGATACATATGATTTTCTACTTGTCCTTTATATATATATATATATATATATATATATATATATATATATATATATATATATATATATATATATATATATATATATTTATATATACAGTGCCTTCATTTCAAAACGAACCATCTTTAATAACTTTGTTAAATAGAAAAATTTAAAAAAAAGAAAAAACACGTCAATTTAGATATACAGGGGGAAGTTTAATTTTGCATTTGTTAAAAGTCTGTCAATCACCTCCTCACCTCCAGCTAACCTCACTTTGATATGTTAAATGGGAACCCCCACCTTGTGACACATCATTGTAAGCAGCATAAAATTGTCTATCCAACCGTATAAAAAAAATTAAATTCATTGCAGTCTAATCAATCTAGTGTATTTATTTCAATGATATTTTTTGCGGTACCTGATAGGTACAAAAAATCACTGCAATAAATAAAATTTTTAAGATCTTTAAACACCAGTTGTTTATTATTGTTAAAATTGTCATTGTGACGCCTAGTTGAAACGTGAATATAAATGGTGTATACGCTAGCCGAAAGAATAGAAATAATTTTTCTCTATGGAGCTGAAGATCGGTGCGCTCGTAGAACCGCCAGAGCATTTAACGAGAGGCATCAAGACAAAAACGTGGGCCATAAATATGTACTCGAATTGGTACGAAAGTTTGAAGAAACGGGATCCGTTTGTAATAAAAAATATATTGAGAAAAGGGTTGTAGATGAAGCATGCCAAATCGAGGTACTAGGACAGTTTGCAATAGATCCAACTTTATCCATCTCAAAGGTCGCAGATTTAACCAACATTTCTGCTGGCTCTGTGCATAAAGTTTTAAAACAAAATAAATTTTTTCCCTACAAAATTCAAATTCTTCAAGAACTCGGAGAAGACGATTTTGATAGGAGAATTCAATTTTGCGAATTAATGTGCCAACGAATTGACGAGGACCCCCATTTACCTAAGAATATCTGCTTTAGTGATGAATCAACTTTTTTTCTAAATGGACTGGTTAACAGACATAACTGCAGATACTGGGATAATGAAAATCCGCACCTTTTCCGAGAAGGGCATACTCAATATCCCGAAAAAATTAACGTGTGGGCAGGAATTTATGGCAATGAAATCATCGGGCCATTTTTTTTGGAAGATAATTTAACTGGGCAAATTTATTTAAATCTTTTAGAAAACACAATATACCCTGCCATTGTGCAATCTTTAGAAAATCAAGTGGATGAAAATGCTGTTATGGTACTAAATGAAAATAATTTGCATTTCCAGCAAGATGGAGCTCCCCCGCACTACGCTTTGGCAATTCGAGAGTGGCTTGATGAACATTTTCCAGGGACGTGGATTGGCAGACGTGGTGCAATTGAATGGCCAGCACGGTCTCCAGACCTAACCCCTCTAGACTTTTTTCTTTGGGGGTATTTAAAAAGCAAGGTTTATAAAACCCCACTTGAAAATATTGACGATTTAAAAGATCGAATTGTTCGGGAATGTAGAGGAATTAGCAGAGAAACTCTTGCCAATGTTCGTGGGGAATTTCAAAATAGGCTTTTTTATTGTCTCGCTAATAACGGCGCACATTTTGAACATTTAATAAAATAATTTTCTTCAACTGAATAAAACTGAATAAACTGCTTATATTTAACACACATTTTTGCATCCTAATTGCCTATAACGTCTATTAACTTAATTTTTTTTGACATCATTGGATAGCAGATCGTACGTCCTTTAAAATGATGTATCCCACTATAGGGTAATCATTTGACATACCAAAGTTCGAGGCCGATATATTATGCATTATTACAAGACATTTTTGCACACTATTCGCTTGTACGTCAACCGATTTAATTTTTTTTATACGGTTGGATAGACAATTTTATGCTGCTTACAATGATGTGTCACAAGGTTGGGGTTCCCATTTGACATATCAAAGTGAGGTTAGCTGGAGGTGAGGAGGTGATTGACAGACTTTTAACAAATGCAAAATTAAACTTCCCCCTGTATATCTAAATTGACGTGTTTTTTCTTTTTTTAAAATTTTTCTATTTAACAAAGTTATTAAGGATGGTTCGTTTTGAAATGAAGGCACTATATATATATATATATATATATATATATATATATATATATATATATATATATCTTTTGTGAAAACTCGCAAACGTTTGTGCTTACTTTTGAAGATCAACTGAAGATATTTTAAGTATATTGTGCTGCTACATTGGAGGAGAGTACACTTTCATTTATAACTGTAAAAGTTTGCGTTGGAGACTTTAAATGTGGTCATAAGAGCATTAAATATACTAAGAGTCCTGAGAGATCAATAAAAGCATTAAATATTCATTAACTGAACCAAAGAAGGTGGTGGGATTGCAGCAATATCAAAATAAAAAGCTGAGAGTTCTGAGAGATCAATAAAGGCATTAAATATTAATTGACTGAACCTAAAGAAGGTACTGGGATTGCTTGCATACCAAAATAAAGAGCGCATCATATCCCAACCGATATTTTGGGAATAAAAAAATTTTCAGCAACATGCTGCAACCTTTGCTGTCTCCAAACTAAAACTTGAAACGCATGATTGTATCAGATCATCAGACTTTTTGTCTCGGTGTGTTTTTATTTGCTTCCTGAATCAACCAATATTCTCCTGAAACCAACCAACAAATAAAACAACTGATTTTTGGAAAGCTCAAAGAATCATGTTGGTAGATTATTTAAGAAAATGCCGGAACAGAAAATAAAACTACATTATCATCAGTTCAGATTGCTGATGGAAGCAATGCGGAAAACTTGGACATTGGTAATAATAATACTCAAATTACTCATATTAGTGAATCAGTGACCAGCCTAACAATTGCATATTCTAATTCTTATGTTTTGCTTTCTACAGCGAATATTTATATATAAAATAAAAATGGACAGCTCGTTAAGTGTAGAGCACCGTTAGATTCTGCAAGTCAGTCTAATTATATTACTTATCATTTGCTTAACAAGTTAAGTTTAGACATTTCAAATGTAAATGTAGCTGCAAGTGGTATTAAAATATTATATATATATATATATATATATATATATATATATATATATATATATATATATATATATAACATTCTACAGATGCAAAAATAGCCTGAATAGTTTCTAGACTGAACTTAACTTCTTAGTTTTAAATAACAGAAAATTTGCCTAATCCTACTTTTAGTAGCGATGTTGTCAAAATTCCCAAAAATATGCAACTTGTTGATCCTGACTTTGATGTTTCTAAACCTATAGATGTTCTTTTAGGTACCAGTATATTTTGGTCTCTACTTTGTGTAGGTAAAATAAATATAGGTAAAAATATGCCTAAACTACTAAAAACTCATTTGGGATGGATCATTTCTGGCTCTATAAGTTAATTTTTTAAAGTTAATGATACTTTGTGTCATTTAAATATAAATAATTTAAATGTTGAACAACAGTTTGAAAGATTTTGGAAAGTTGAAGAGTGCTCTTCTGATTCTAAATGTTCAAAGAAACAGTTGGATTGTGAAAACAACTTTAAAGAGAATACCATATGCGGTAATGACTGTTAATTTATTGTTAAATTGCCAACTTAAAAAATAATCATAATCTCGGTAAATCCGAGGAATGTGCAGTTAAAGATTATATGGTATTGACAAACGCTTACTAAAATATGAAAAATCTTAAAAATCTATATCATCAATTTATGTAAGAGTATATTGACCTAGGTGATATGTCCTTAGTTAACGAAAATGACGTAAACTCTAATGAATTAAAATATTATTTACCACATCATTGTGTAGTTAAATCTTCTAGTTTGACGGTTAAGTGTCGCGTTGTCTTTGACGCTTCAGCTAAAAGTTCAACGGGAGAATCACTTGAGAACTGTTTAAAAATTGATTCTACTATTCAAGACGAGCTTTTCTCTATTATACTAAGATTTCAAATTCATAATTATATAAGTACCGCAAATGTTGAAAAAATGTTACATGCTGGTCCCCAATTTGTCTTGTGTACTTTAAAAGAACAATTTTGGGCCTTAAATAGCAGAACATTGGTAAGAGTTGTAATTTGAAAATGTCTGACCTATTTTAAAGTAAATCCGGTTAAAATTATTCAAAAGATTGAAGATGTGCCATTAGAAAGGATATCACCACCGATTAATAAAGTCGGTTTAGATTTTGCGGGACCTTTTTTTGTAAAGGATGGAAAATCTCGTTGTAAACCTTTGGTAAAGGCATATTTATGTATTTATATATGCTTCACTACTAATGCTGTACATTTAGAGTTAGTAAGAGATCTTTCATATCAGGCTTTCCTCCATACACATTCCTAGTATAAGAGGCAGAAACGGGTCTTTTTTCCTAAACCTTAAGCTCTTGTTGGTCTATCTTCAAGAATTTTATAAAGTAACTTACGTGTTTGTATTTCAGTGATAAAAAAATTCAGTGACACTTCATACCGCCACACGCGTTTCATTTTGGCGGGACCTGGGAGTCATTTGTCAAGTCATGCAAATATTAGTTCAGATTAAGGCGATACTTAATTCTCGTCTTGTAATTCCGCTATCACAAGATCCTAGTGAACTTGAACCTTTAACACCGTCTCATTTCCTTATCGGACGAAAACTAACAAGTTTGCCGCATCAAGATTTGGAAAATATGGAGCCAAACAGACTTCGGCAATTTAAAAAAATGCATGAGTTAATCTAGCACTTTTGGAGTCGGTGGCATCTCGAATATCTAAATAATCTTCAAGCAAGTTTTAAGTGTATCTCACCGAAAATGGTACATTGGTTATACACCAGTGTTGTGAGACCAGCCATCACTTACGCAGCGTTGGTCTGGTGGCCCAAGGTAATGCAGAGAGCAACTATGACAAAGCTGAGTGGAATACAAAGGGTCGCCTGTTTATGTATTACGGGGGCCATGAAATCAACGCCCACTTCGGCAATGGAGTGTATTCTGGATCTGCCTCCGCTACACATAGTGATTCAGGCAGAGGCAAGAATGGGACTAAACCGACTAAATCACTCAACAGTAAAATCGCAAATGACGATGTCAGGACATAAAAACATATGTAAAAAAATCAGGAGCCCTGAGTTGGAAATGGACACGGACCATATGAACTCGAGCTACCGTTATAATATACCGTTTGAAGTCACAATAGAGGATCGAATGGCAAGTAAAAGAGAAAGACCGGAAACATTCTCGGGTGCAAGTATCTGGTACACTGACGGTTCAAAAACTAGTGAGGGTACTGGAGCTGGGATATACGGGTTACAACCGAGGAAGGAACTAACCCTTCCCCTTGGGAAATACCCAACAGTGTTCCAGGCAGAAATATACGCAATCTTACGGTGCGCAGATGAGATAAATAGGAGAGCTTACAAAGGGAAGCAAATCCTCATTTACTCTGACAGCCAGGCAGCCCTAAGGGCCCTCAACGGCCAAAAGGTATCATCGAGGCTTGTTTGGGAATGTCAGAGCGAGCTGGAAACTCTGACAAAAGACAACAGAGTTATGTTAAAGTGGGTACCAGGACACGAAGGCATACATGGATAATGAAAAAGCTGACGAACTAGCTAGAGCAGGGTCAGTATCTCAATACATTGGTCCAGAACCGGCCTTTGGGGTGCCGCGGTGTGCAGCACGAGAAGCAGTCAAAGAATGGATCAAAAGAGAACATAAAAACCACTGGATGACCAGACAGGGTTTAAACCACAGCAAGCTATTTATTGGGAATCCGGATCCGAAACTGGCAAAGAAACTACTACAAATGAGTAGAAACCAATTAAGGACTATTACAGGTATAATGACGGGACACATGGCCGTCAAAGTACATCTGAATAGAATGAATCTATATAACGGAAACCTCGACTGCAGACTGTGTGGACAAGCCGAGGAAACGGTGAAGCATATCATATGTGACTGTGAGTCACTGGTGAGATTTAGACAACAAATTTTCGGGTCAGTAAAATTGGAACCGGGAGAAATACTCACTCATTCCTTAGCAGGACTGTACAGATTGAGCCAGGGGGCTAGGTTGACAGAGTGACTGTAATGTCTAGGGTGAGCACAATAGGCCTACTCTGGTCGCAGTGCATCCGGCTTTAGGACGGACCCGGGAATATAAAAAAAAAAAGTGGAAGCATTCAGAATATATCCTGAAGCCCGGCATGATTGTTCTGATAAAAGATGATCACGTTCCTCCCTTTCATTGGAAGAATTTTTTTATCCAGGACGTGAAGGGAGCCATTTTAGTGCGGGTTGTAAGCATTAAAACTGTGAAAGGAATATTAAATCGTATTGCTGTTAAGGTGTAGCAAAGGCCCATTGAAGAATAAGGTGCTGAAAAGTACCTACGTATTTTCAAGGGAGCCAATATATTTGATCACAGATGTTAAAATATGCAAGCCTTCAAATTCCTAGGTTTTAAGACTTTAAAAAAAGTGGCAACCCTGCGCGCGATCCTTTATTTTTCTACCCCTATCAAGATGGACTAGGACAGTCCACATTTAGTTTATACTTTTTCTACGGAAAGAATGTAAATTGAGTTAAATAAAGTTTAAAAAATTGAGAGATAATTGTTGATTTTTCTGTGATCTGGAGCAAAAGAACCAGTTTGGTTAATACGAGAGCTAACCTTCAAAAAATTTAAAAATTGACATGTGCGTGTATACGGCCGCCATGGAAGTAATCCTAAACCTTACATCTCTACATATACTTATAGAGAGTATTGCGAAGAGGAAAATTTAGAGGATGATGAGAGATGGGATCATAAAACGAAAGCCTAATATCTTATCCAGAAATCAACAAATTTGGGACATGCTCGAAGATGAAATAAAAAAGAAATTCAACTTTGTGAAAACTTTCAGCACAAAGTTGAATCGCAAAAGCGAATAGGCTAAAAACACCATTGAAAAACTCAACAAGAAATCCATTAAGTGGTATACAGAAAGCTGTAAAGCAACGGAGGGAACTGGAATATAAATGTATGGACCCAGCACCAGAGACTACGAAAGTTTAGGTAAGTCGCCAAGCATTTTCCAGGCAGAAACGAATGCAATTGGGAAATGTATTCAATTTAACAAAGAAAAAAACTATCACAGCCAAAAGATTATCATCACATCGGATAGTCAAGCAGTCATCAGTGCGCTGAGCTCTCAAGTTATCAGCTCCAAGATGGTCTAGGAATACCTAGAGGAATTAAATGATTTGAGTAAGAATGATAAAGTTACCCTCATGTGGGTACGGGAATACATCAGGATAGAGAGGAATGAAGTAGTAGACAGGCTCGCGAGGAAAGGGACTGAGATACCATTTCTGGGGCCAGAGCCTTTCTGTGGAATCAGTAGCATCGTACTGCTGGAAGTACCAAACTGGGGCCATCTGAAGGAATACCTCAAGAAACTCGGAGTACTAAAACGAGAGGAGTGCAGATTCTGTGAGGAGATGGACGAAACCTCTATTCATATCCATTTAGAGTGCAGCGCTCTAGAAAACCCTGGGAGGCGGTTCTTGGAAACATACCAAAACGAAGAAAGGGAGCTACGTACCTTGGAGCCGTCCAACATCCTTAGGTATCTGAGGAAGAGGACCTGCTCTAGCCGATAAAGTAATTCTTACGACTTGGCATACGTAGGGGGCACAATGGATCTACCAGGTCGCAGTGTACAGACCACATTCCTACACACATACAACAGACAAGTGGGTTTCAATATAAACCGTCCAAGTATACTTATATTTTATAAAAAATCAAAACTACAAGGTTTTACTAATCAAAACATTAAATAATATGTTGTTGAACTGTTGAAATAACTCCAAGGAATTTATTTATATATGTGAATAAAATGTATGATTAAAAAATGTCGACAAAAATGCCACATTACATTTGTTTGCATATTAAATTTTTACTAAAAAAGATTTTTAATTATTTTTATACCTTATGATCAGGCTCTTATTTCTCTAGAAATTTTTTCCAATAAGGCATTCCCGAGTAGGTTGACTGTCTTTCAAGGTTGGTGTACATATTCTCGGCCTCTTAGGACATTCGGTATTTTCTATGACAATACTGGATGTTGACGGCTAGGAGAAATCTTCATCTATAGTTTCTCCAGAATGAAATACTTCTTAAAATTTTGAAGATTCAACATGTAAAACATGGTTCCATCTATTTTGATACTAATAAAAGCGATAACGGTTAATACAGAAACCTATTTCTATTCGTTTTGTATTAAATTTTTCTAACAAAACTTCCAAATTTTTTAAATACCATTAGTTTTATTACTGACAAATAAATAAAAATTGCAAGTTAGGTTGCTTAAGTGGCAAATATAGTATAGGAAGAGCAATTCATTTTAAACCCCTTTTTGTTTCTTCTACAACACATTGTAAGAGAAAAAAAATAATAAATAAATAAATCTCTAAATGGTCTATAACTCACCAGCGACAAAGTTGTTATAAGAAAAATTTAAAAAGATAGTTGTAAGATTGGACGAAATGTTTATCTAAACTTGTCAGGTGACTCTGTAATGGTCGCTACCTTTTAGGGCTCCCCCCGGCTAGCTTCCAAGGGAACGGAGAGTGGTGTAGGTGTATGCGCCACCTGTTTTAGTGCCCTAAAGGTCAAGGCAGAGACCGATCTAACAAAAAAAAAACAGGAAATCTAATTTAAATACAAGAAAAACACCTAAAAAATATTAAAAAACAAGTATCTATATTAACGTGCTTTGGTGTAAACGTAACCACCGAGAGTGGCCCAGCGCTTCTCTGTTTGAAGGAAGAACTTCGGACAGTGAGCTGGTTTTTGACAATTCAGAACTAAATTAATATAATAAAATGAGCAATTTTACTTTAATCAGTGTTTTGGCTATACTACTAACTGTACAAAAGCGATTTGATATAAATGGCAACTATATATATAATAATGATAGTATTAAGTGCACTCTACCCGCGTAAATGGGGCTGTTTACCTGAGTTAACAAATGTGCCCTTTTACATATGTGAAAGACATCAACTGCATATGGTTGCAAGATTTGATTAATTGTACCATACGAGGAAACACAATAGATCTTACCAAGGTAAGTACACTAATTATTCATTAATTTTATATTCAAAATAAAAAGAAAAATACAACGGCTTTAAATTTTAGAGGTGATGCCGAAGGCACTAAAGTCTATGATACCCTGAAAACGACACAGACACATAAAACCTGATTAACGGCGGCTTCTTGATGTGCTGATGTTGAGGCTCTGGATCACTCGGTGTGGTGGTATGTAGCATGTAAGGCAGGTGCTGTAGAGGTATTCGCAAGAATGGCCGAGTGGTCTGGTATGTACAGCAGCCAAGGCAGGTACCGTTGAGAAGTCAGCAAGAAGGCCCCGATGATGATTCCAAATGAGGGCAATGAAAGGAAAAAGAAAAAGGGGAAAAAAAGACCTAAAACAAAAGATGAACTTAGAAAGAACTCAACCTTTTATGTTACGAGTGAGGTAGGTTACTCATTCCTTTTCTTCTTAAACATACCCACAATTATTGACATTTGAGCATTAAAACAAAAATTAAAACAGACTTACCAGTGATGTTATGTGGCCTTTTCGTGGTGGAACAGAAAAAATAGCAAAATTTGATGTCGGGTTTGTCCCCCGAATTGACCAAACTAAATGAGCATACAGCTGTTAACAACACAGTTACTATAAATTTGGTCAGGGATCCGAAACTTTCAATTAAAAACCAGCAAAATTGGCAAGTGACCTTTCCGGTGCAACTCTGCAAGGAAAGTCCTTATCACTCCAAGATTTTTTTTTCATGTCCCCAGAAAAACGTCCACGGAAACGGCGGGAAAAGATACAGAGATCTGTATATTGACTAACAACTAACAAGCTTCAAAACAATAAAAAATAGAAATATGAAATTTTAAAATTATGACACGAAATTTTATTAGCAAGTAACCAGGAAAATTGTGGTATGTTCAAAAATTTGTAGCAATAAACAAGCTTTGTTGAAGTGAAACTGAACAAGAAAAGTCGAGTAGATTCTAACCTTAACTTTTATTTACATTTGACACTAAGGTAGTTTTTCCGTTTTTAGCTTAATAGAATCTGTAATAGTTATGATAACTGACACTGTAGGGGGTTGAGACAAAGAGTGGACTGTATATAGGTTTAATTGAGGAGATGAGAAATTATACAAAATACGGCGACAGCGTGACACAAATACTAAAATGGCCTACCTTGTAGTCGAAATCACTTCACTAAATTCTTCTTGGTGGCCACCAGAATAATTCCAAGCTTCACCATATAGGAACCAGGAATCGGGGACACTATCACTGTATTTCGGAGTAGTTTTGAGGCGAGAGTCAATATATTTGAGAGCAAACGATAAGCGGGAGACGTGCAATACGTCGAGTACTATACGATACGACTATGGTACTACTACTGCTGTTCTGTCCCTTTTTACATTTGTCCAAATGCGCTAGGGCCAGTAAAATGTGTCACGTGTGAACACGAGTAAAATTGAACTAAAAAGTAATGAAACCTAAACATACCGCCCACCTAAAATGAGACATTTTATAAACAAAAAAAAATATTTCTGTACCATCCAAATAAAAAAAAACTTAAAGTAGAGTAATAAACCAAAAAAAAATATAATTTTAATTTTGAGGTAGGGGACATATATTAGTTAAAGGTCTTTTGAAATTACCTTGCGCGGTACGCACAGTCACAACGCACGTAACTCCGTCCGCACCCGGATACACCTCTAACACCCGGCCTAAGTGTGATTTTAAGGGCGGCGCGTGTTCATCTTTGAGCAACTCGAGAGTATCCTTGAGAATAGGAACTGACGACTCAGTCCATTTGCTGCGTTGCATCAAAGTGTGTAAATATTCTTTGTTCCACCTTACCCAGAAATGCTGATGTAAGGCTTGTAGTAATTGAAAGCGAGATAATCGTCCGAGCGTAAACGAGATCAAGTCCGGTTCCATAAAGGCGTTTAAAGGTTCCAAATTTAAAAAATGTTCCGGTGTACGAGCTTTAAGATCGTTTAAACGCAAACTTAAAAGGTGTCGAAAATTTACCAAAGTTTCAACTAAGACTAAAATCGTGTTACACTCTGTGTAAGAGAAAATCTGTGTACCAACAAGGAGAGATAAATTAAAAATAAAAAGAGGCTCAGGAACACCTTCCATAGTAGGCTGAAAAGAGTTGAGAATGGTTGTTATATACTTGTAACAACGAGAAAGCAAGCGAATAGGTTTCTTAGGATATAAAATCCACAATTTTTGAGCAATCAAATGCAGTAGGGTTGGTTGGCCAGGATGTAACTTTCTAAAAGATAGATGGGAGTACGATTGTTGTCCGCTCACCCTCAGGATACCCGGTTCAACAAGAAA
Source organism: Diaprepes abbreviatus (assembly GCA_034092305.1). NCBI lineage: Eukaryota > Metazoa > Arthropoda > Insecta > Coleoptera > Curculionidae > Diaprepes > Diaprepes abbreviatus. Next base: position 866,999 of record JASJET010000036.1, on the reverse strand, counting down.
TATAACATTGCGAATGTACTTAAATAAGCACATGAGAGTTCCGGAAAATGGTTCCGAAAGAGTATCTTGCGTTTTCTTATTCAAGATTAAACGCAGAAATCTGTACAAAATGCGTAATATTTTATCCAAGGAGGAAAATCTATCAAGAAGATTTAAAAAGAAGTCCCTAGGTGGAACTAAGGTAGACAGAATGGTCTTTGTTTGCTCCAAAGCAGTTTCCGTGAACTTGAACGCTCGACAAAAATCTGGCCAAAGCTCTTCTGATTCAGAGAGAAAAAAGAACCCCGCCCACCATAGCGAATGGTCAAACAATTGAGAGGGTAATAAGCTCCGAGAACCACAATCAGCCGGATTGTGTTCGAAAGAAATATAAAACCAACGAGTAGGAGCAACCTTTTCCTGAATATGAGTAATACGATTAGAAACAAAAGTATTATACTTATGAGGAGACGATTTTATCCAGGATAGAGTTACAGTCGAATCTGACCACGCATAAATCCGCCGAAAATCAATCTTGTCTTCAAACGCAGACAAAACCGAAATCAAGAGATCTGAAAGGAGTACGGCTGCACACAATTCTAAACGAGGAACAGAAATCGTTTTCAATGGCGCAACACGAGATTTTGCAGCTACAAAAGAAGTTTTTATTTGATTTTGGGACGTTTCGTATCGAAAATATATAACGGTTGAATAGCCGTAAGAGGAAGCGTCACAAAATGCATGAATATCACAAAACAAATAATCAAGAGAGAGGAGAATACGAGGTAATTGAAAATTAGACAGTAGAGGTAATTCACCCTTAAATTTGCGCCACTTAATTACAATGTCTTCAGGTGGGATGTCGTCCCACTGAAGCCCAAGTGCCCAGAGTTTTTGTATTATAAGTTTACCGAAAAGGACAACTGGGGTTAAAAATCCTTCAGGGTCAAATATGCGAGCTAAATCTGACAAAATATTACGTTTTGTACAGGAGGTTTCGCTAACACTTACGTTATACGTAAAGATATCCCATTTGGGTTGCCACTGAAGTCCCATATTTTCCTGATCATTATCAAATGAAAGAGGATCAATTTGCAGCCAAGACTGTGGTAAATGAGTCAACAACTGTGGATTGTTACTGGCCCATTTTCTCAGCTCGAAACCACCAAGTCGCAAGAGCTCGACGAGCTCCTGTTGAAGCTGTACAGCTTCGCTAACAGTATCGCAACTGCAGATCAAGTCATCAACATAAATAGAATTTTTCAATGCTTGACAGGCTAGAGGATAATTTGCCTGGTAATCACTAGCCAGTTGCTGAAGAGTACGAATCGCCAAAAATGGAGCCGAAAATACACCGTAAGTCACTGTTAGTAAACGATAATCTTTAATAGATTCGTCTTGGGAGAAGCGAAATAATATTCTTTGATAATCACAGTGACTTTTAGTAACCAAAATTTGACGATACATCTGCTTGATATCAGCTGTAAACCCTACAGCGCCAAGTCTAAAGCGCAGTAGCAGAGTGAAAATATCTAACTGAAGTTTGGGGCCAATTAAAAGAGTGTCATTCAATGATATATGATTTGCATCTTTAGTAGAGGCGTCAAAAACGACCCTTAATTTAGTCGTCTGACTCTCTGGGCGTAAAACACAATGATGAGGAATATAGTAAGAGTGGGGTGCTTCTAAGGGATCTTCAATAAGTTCCATGTGTCCAGCTGATAGATATTCTTGCATAAAATTGCAGTAGTCTTGATAAAGCGAGGGATTATTTTTCAGACGACGCTCCAAGTTCACAAATCTACGAAGAGCGATGTCGCGAGAATCACAAAAATTAGGAGAAGAGGAATTTTTGAAGGGGAGAGCTACTACGTATCGACCAGTGTGAGTTCTATCATGAGATTCAACAAACATATGTTCAGCAGCATTCTCCTCGGGAGAAAGCTTGGGGGTTTGAGCTACTTGATCTAGCTCCCACAGTCTTTTTATACAATTTTCAATTTGAGTTAAAGTACAAAACGTACCTATACGATAATTATTTTCAAGAGATACTTTGCCCATAAGTATCCATCCAAAAGACGTATTAACAGCGGAGGGTTTGTGGTGATCAAAACAAATTGATTCACCTTTCAATAAAGAGCCAAAAACTTCAGCACCGATGAGCATGTCAATCGAAGAAGAAATATTAAAATTTGGATCAGCTAAGTTTAAATTCAAAAATTCTTTAAAATGTTTTGCTGGTAAGTCAGCGCATGGCAAATCGGCACAGATTTGCGGTAAAACAACAAATTCTAAAGTTAAACAAGGTTCACAATGAAAATGAGGACGAACTGTGCAAGCAACACCTTGCGTAGCCTTGGTAGCCATAGGTCCTAACCCACCTATGGAAATATTTAGAGAATAAGAATCCAAACCCAGTTTTTTACAACACTTTTTTGTAATAAAATTAGCCTGACTTGCGGAATCCAGTAATACACGGACCTTTTGAAATTGTCCCCACGCATCTTTGACTTCTATGACCGCGGTGGACAAGAGAACAGTATGGTTACGAGGTAAATTAGCAACGTAAGAGTTAACATCTGGAGAATTATTGTTAGGCAAATTGTCTTTATCTGAATGTGACTGCAATGCACCTGTACCGAGAGAGCTTTCCGCCAAATGGGAAACTTGAGTAGGCGCATGCGTGGTTGAATGAGAAACAACTTGAGAGCTCTGAGGATGAGAAACAACAATTTGAGAAGATGAGGGCTTAAATTCTGAACCAAAATGTAAAAGTGTATGATGTTTTAGAGAACATTTACGACAAGTGCGAAGAGAGGTACATGAAGGCGAAAAGTGCCTTGTACCTAAACAGTTTATACACATTCTTTTAGTTTTAACAATATTATACCGTTCCTGAGGGGATTTTGATAAAAAGTCTTGACAACTATAAATGGGGTGCAACTTATTACAAAAAGGGCATGGTTCTTTGCGATCGATATTATTCAGAAATGTTTTTATTCTATTTTTAGGAGGTTGTGCTTTTACCGAAGAAGAAGTAATAGAAACAGCATCTAAAGCGTCACAATGTTTTTGTAAAAAGTCCTTCAAAATACCAAAATTATTTGAGCGATTTGCTGGGTTTTTTAATTCAGTATGACAATCAATTTCAAAACGTGTAGCTAAACTGTGATTTAACCGTTCCATTAATATATTAAATAGTACAAAATCCCATTGTTTAACTGGGTAATGCAAATTATTTAAAGCAGCCAAGTTTTCTTCAAACTTGTCCACGAGATTTCTCAAAGAGCTGACCGAATCATCAGACAGTTTTTTAGTACCCTGTATTTCTTGCCAGTGAGTTATAGCAATAAGTCTAGGGTCTTCGTATCTATTAACCAGAGCATTATAGGCAATTAAATAATTTGCATCACATAAAGGTGTACATTTAACTAGAGCAAGCGGGGCTTTATCAAGAGAATTTATCAAATAGCTAAATTTTTCCACGTTGCTCAAATTGGAATTAGTATGTATGAGCGAGTTAAATAAATCATAGAAGGTTTTCCATGTTCGAATATCACCAGAGAAAACCGGTATTTCCAACTTGGGCAACCTACCATTATTTTGGGATGGCGCAGAATGAGAGACATTTAAGTTGACAAGGGGTTCAGATTCAAAAATACTATAATAAATAGCCTGAATTTCAAAATAATCAAAATCGACAAGTTCCCTAAAAGTGGCTTCGGTTTTTAAAAGAGCATCTTTGTTTTCCACGCTTGCTATTAAATCAACGATATTCGAATGATTTTTATCAAAATCATCCTTAATATTTTCTAACATTTTATAGCGCATTTTAAAATGTAAACGTACATTTTGATCTGTTTGAGCTTTTTCCGCGATATTCAGTAATTCTTTAATGCGAGAATTAGCAGCATTTCTGCGAGCAATGTATATATCCAGTTTTGACATTTTCAAATCTATTATTTACTTTTCTAATCGATCAATATTTAATAAACAACAAATCAATAAACGATATTGTTATCTTTCCAATTGAGAGCCAGTTAATAAAATAAATCAACAAAAAATATTACTATTTTTTGTTCTTTAAAAGTACGCGATTTCAGTAGCTTCCAATGCGTTAAAAATTCAAATATTTTATGCAGCGGTATGGAGGGAGTACGACCATGAAATTGCGTGTGACAGGTGCGCCTTCGAGACTTTTAAAGGGCCAACGATAAAATTCTAGAGATGGTACATTCTCAAAGAAAATTTTGCAAAATGTTAATTAATTAAAGAAAATTTTTAATTTTGTGAATAAAAAAAAATGAAGATCCGGCTCGAAGGACCAAAAAATATGTAGGGGGTTGAGACAAAGAGTGGACTGTATATAGGTTTAATTGAGGAGATGAGAAATTATACAAAATACGGCGACAGCGTGACACAAATACTAAAATGGCCTACCTTGTAGTCGAAATCACTTCACTAAATTCTTCTTGGTGGCCACCAGAATAATTCCAAGCTTCACCATATAGGAACCAGGAATCGGGGACACTATCACTGTATTTCGGAGTAGTTTTGAGGCGAGAGTCAATATATTTGAGAGCAAACGATAAGCGGGAGACGTGCAATACGTCGAGTACTATACGATACGACTATGGTACTACTACTGCTGTTCTGTCCCTTTTTACATTTGTCCAAATGCGCTAGGGCCAGTAAAATATGTCACGTGTGAACACGAGTAAAATTGAACTAAAAAGTAATGAAACCTAAACAGACACAATGGGAAAATTAAAGTGCTTAGAAGACATAGAAGATCCAACAGTATCCAGAGAGCTTCCACTCAGAAATCTGTCGATCTTGCAGCCAAATGATTATCTGCTCACTCGAGGTCTCTCGATGAAGGTAACAATTACCGTAAAAGACAATTTAACTTAGGAATTTCTGACCAAATATTCTATACCGAGCCACTCTGTACAATACTAATACCTTTTTATATTTTAGGTACTAAGGAGAGAAGCCTTAGGAAGTCAACACAAGGACTATCGAACAGTTACTATGGATTATAATATCATAATTGTGAACCTAATTCTAATAAACAAGATATATTGCCAACGTTTTCTTTCATTTGCAAACATGTTCCCAAACCAAAAAAAAAAACAAAACACATAAATGATGAAGGAGGTAAGCGTAAAAATTATTATATTTTAGATAGAAAATTAGACAGGAAAATTAAAACCGTAACAACATTCCAGGGTAAAATGTTCGTTACATATTCTCTAACAATTATAAACTCTGGGAGGTTCTAATGATAATAATTCTCCTTTTTGTTTGTTTATTTTTATACTGTTTAAATATTTGTGGGTTTGATTTAGAAAAACGATGTTTCTTAAAAGAAAGGTCATTAGTACGTCCAGGTACACAACACTTTGTTCCAGATATAATTGAAAAAAAATAAGAACGAGAGAAGCACACAAATTTAACTTTGCAAATATAAAAACACAATCAAAATCAAATATGGCCACCGAGGTTACGGCTTGTGCAAGCGTAGATTAGATTCTATTTAGAAATATGGGTAGGACTGCTTCTCAAGTAACGTTAATGCGTCGACACTAGAGATGGAAAGTAACGATACTAATAGTTACAAAATAACTGTTACAAATCAGTCACTAAAAGTAACGAGTCCTCTATTTAGAAAAGACTCGTACCTTGGCAATTCGTTATTATACCGAAACACCCTTAGTCCGGGACGAGAACCGAAATAACTAAAGAAATATAACTACTATTTTATTGTCGTGAGTTCAGGCCGGCATGGCGGTCTTCTGTATAGTTACGAAATCGTTGACTAGAGGAGTAGATGAGGAAATTCGAGGACGGCTCCGCTAGGCACTGGATTATTTTACCTGTTTATTAGGCATTTGAGTTGTCGGTGATTTCGAAGTTATAGTGGTTTTTCGAGCGGCAATCCACAGGACAGAAGCGTTTTTTGAGCTTAGATGCAGGAGTCGACAGATTAAAAGAATTTTGCCCAAATAAGATAAGAAATAGTATTTCTAATAGAAGGGATGAATCTTATTCTTTGTTGACGTTATAACCATTATCATATTTGATAGTTCAGTTTTGAATTTGGAACGTTTTACGTCTGCTACTTTACGTTTGTTATTTACTTGCTACTGATTTCAAGTATGACATATGGATTAAGAAATGAAAACGCAGAAGGGAAGTTCTGTTTGGATTCATTTTACATTATTATCTGATGCCAAAGTAAAGTGTAATATTTGCAAATCTATATATTCCTATAAAAACGGCAATATTTCAAACTTAAGAAACCATTTTAAATCAAAACACCCAACAATGTCATTAAGTGAACACTGAAAAACAAATCACTCTTTCAGAAGTTATTCTCGTAGTTAAAGGGCTCATGTCAACGTTGGAGGGAATTAAACTTAAAATTACAAGTCAAGTGAAAAATGATTTGATAATTTGTTTTGGATTCACTTGCTTCTCCTTTTGAAGACCCAGAAAATAATACAACAATGATTAAAACGACTTTTCATGATCCTCGTTTCAAAACAAGGGGTTTTGTTAAAAAAGATTGTTTCGAACGAGTAAAAGATGAACTTCAGATTGAATTAGTTACTATAATAAAAAAGAAACATGGACAATTTGCTGTAGACTAGAGAAATGAAATAAAAGTATCTAAAGAAAAGACAATATTAGAAGAAAGTCAAGATATTATTTAGCAAGATTTTGATAATTCTATAATATCTTTCGAACCTGTAAGCAGTTCAACCGCTTCAGCAATTGAATAAATACGCATGTACATAGACGAGGCTATTTTGTATAAAAAAGACCCTCTAGTTTGGTGGCAAGGCAGAGAAAAAGTACACCTTTGGCTATCTCAACTGGCAAGAATATATTTATGTATAGTTGCCATATCCGTACACTGCCAAAGTTTTTTTTTAAAAGCTGATTAAGTCATAACTGAACGAAGGAATCCTTTAAAGACAAAATACGTCAAAAAAATGTTGTTTAAATCAACATTTTTGTGTGTATTTCAAAATGTATATACTTGTTTTTGTTACGGATTTAAGAGTTTTTTCTAAAAAATGTTTGTTTTATTTTATCCGTTTAAAATAAAATCTGGTTATTCTTGAATGGTATATTCTTTAATTTGTATATGTGCTTCTATATTTCCATATATTACCTCTTAACACTAATAATTAAAACCAATACATACTTAATATACAGTATTCAATTTCATATTTACCATGGAATATAACTTATTCAATTTAAGGCCTAAACTCATTCAAATAAAAGTAACTAAAATAACGATTCCAAAGTAACTAGTCCTAGAGACGAAAGTAATGAGTAGTTACAAGTCCTTCAAAGTAACTAAACTTTCCATCACTAGTCGACGCCAACGCTTACGTGGATGGACTCATCCCTAATATAACTGGGCACACGCACATTCAGTAAATCACCCCATTATGACAATGACATCATCAAATTTTTGTTAAGTCCTGTCCTGCACCTACTGAGTCAGTACGGTATAGCCGCCTTTAGCCGAGTACAGCTATACATGCGCTAAAAAGTTCTTTTTACGGTATTGTCCTCCCGTTTACCCTCTCTAACTTCCGTGCTACCAACCACAAACCAATTTTTTCCAAAATTCATGAACTGAAGTTTAAATTTGTTCTGCAGTGCCCTCGGTCTCTCCCCAAAGCTCAAAAAACTCCTTGCTGGGAAAAAGAATGTATACGATTTTGGAGTTATCGCAACCTATTGTGACAGTGAATAGAAATGTCTTTGAAAGTAAATTATGTAGAAAAATAAAGCAATTATGTATTATAATTTTATATAAAGGGTGTTATTTCTAAAGGTATAGAACTTTTAAATGGAATAAAACAAAGATGAATTTTTTAAATTGACATGAAATTTACTTTATTCGAAAGATAACCTTCTGGCATTATAATTTAAATATGACTTCTGGCATATGACCGCCACGGCTGGCTCTGACGTAGTCTAATCTGGAGGTTCAATTTTCGATGACTTTTTCCAACATTTGTGGCCGTATATCGGCAATAACGCGGCGAATGTTGTCCTCCAAGTTATCAATCGTTTCGGGCTTATCGGCGTAGACTAGCGACTTCACATATCCCCACAGAAAATAGTCTAGCGGCGTTAAGTTGCACGATCTTGGAGGCCAATTCACGGGTCCGAAACGTGAAACTATGCGGTTACCAAACGTTTCCTTCAATAAATCAATTGTGGCACGAGCTGTGTAACATGTTGCGCCATCTTGTTGAAACCACAGCTCCTGCACATTATGGTTGTTCAATTGATGAACGAAAAAGTCAGTAATCATGGCTCTATAGCGGTCACCATTGACTGTAACGTTCTGACCATCATCGTTTTTAAAGAAGTACGGACAATGATTCCACCAGCCCATAAAGCACACCAAACAGTCAGTTTTTCTTGATGTAACGGTGTCTCAACATACACTTGAGTGTGCTTCATCGCTAAACGAAATTCGCTTATGAAAATCGGGATCAACGGCAATCTTGTTTTCGGCCCATTCACCGAATCTACGCCTTGCTAGGTGATCGTGTGGCTTCAATTCTAGCACGAGTTGGATTTTGTAAGCACGCAAACCAAGATCTTTCCGCAAAATCTTCCATAAAGTGAATGGACACATATTCAATTCCTGTGCACGATGGCGGATAGACTGATTCGGGTCTTCCTCTACGCTACGCTCTACAGCAGCAATTACTTCTTCTGTACGCACTGTACGACATCTCTTTGGATGCGTATTATCATTTAGAGTAAACGTGGTGCGAAAACGTTCCATAGTTAATCGAATTAATTGCTCTGATGGACGATTATGCTGACCATAAAATGGACGTAGTGCGCGATACGTATTTCGAACAGAACCATGATTTTCAAAATAAATTTGCACAATTTGGGAGCGTTGTTCAGGCGTCAGTCTATTCATGTTGAAATGCCAAACCAAACTAAACATAAATCACTTTACATCTGACAAAATGGCCGCCAGTTAAAAAAGTGTTGCCAACTTAAAGTTTTATACCTCTATAAAAAAACACCCTTTATTACTAGTTAGATCGGAAACTCTCGAATTCACCGTGATCTTAGTGCTAGTATGATTTTATTTTAGTCCAACTTCGAAATATTTCAGATGAAAATTCTTGTGTGTCATTAATTTATGATTACATAGAAATTGTTTGTAATTTTAGATTTCATTTCCCCATCTAATTGTTAGAATTTGGTATCTTTTGAAATAAATGTTTTTGCTTGTATTACTATATCCATCTACAAGAATATACTGAATGAGCAGTAATGATAATTACTTTATCCACTTCAAATATATCACGACTAATTTAATTAGTTATGTAAGTATTAGCAATCCTTTATCTTAATTGTTCAGATATAAATTTACAAAAAAGCCGTCTCACCCACATTTGATCGGCATCTTTAAGGTAAATCTGACAGACAATGTAGTGGGAGGCGTACTGACGCTTCGTACAAACGAGCCACCTTATAAAATAATAAACAAGTGGGTGGGACTGATTTTATCGAGTTACGCAAAGTCAAAGTCTTAAAACGACCGGTGGTATAATAATAAGTAAAACAATACTACCACGCGACTATTATGGTCGAGGTAGACGGATAATCTTTCCGAACAATGGTTATGGTAGGCTCCTTTGCGGATTACAGTAGCAAGGTTGAAGACATTCAAGTATTTTTCTATTTTAATATGGTTGAATAGCCTTATCGTATAATTGCCTTAGCTATAAATAGTATGTCTATCAACACTAACCTATTTATCCGTCCATTTACTTTTTAGTTAAACTCGATATTTTTTTTCTGATAATTTTACCCCTTTTGGTTCTCTTAATGATGATATCTTCTTAAATGGTGTTATAACAAAAATTTTTATAAAAAAAATTGAACCGACTTCTAAAAGTGCGTTGCAAAGTGAAAAATAACTATAAATTTTTGAAGTCGGAACTAAACTAATACCTGACAAAATGTGACAAGCGCAAACAGATTAAAAATACATTATTTGTAATTGCTTTGTTACCATAATTTGTATATATTACTAGTAATTTATTTCATTTAGAAATAATTTGGCGCAGACTTCCACAATCTCAATTTAATATAAAAATTTATAGTTATTTTTCACTTTTTAGCGCACTTCTAGCATTCCGTTAATTTTTTTTATAAATATTTTATTTTTCGATTTTTAGTTTTGAATTCATTATGATATCTATAAATTATTTAAACTAAGTACTAATCGAGATTAGTATACCTGCCAATAACTCCAAGGTGGCAAAAAAGTACGCATTTTATCCAAAGTTGTAAATTACCCTAAAATTAATTACTCAAAATTCTTTGATTCTTAGAGTTCTCCAAATACCAGGGAAATTGTGTTAAACAAATATTTAGTCTGTCCTAGTAAATCCACTATCTTAAGTTTCAAATTAATTTTAGATTGGTAATATAGGTCCCAAAACCTTCCAATATTGATATTTAAAGAACTGATGACGTAAATTTCTTAGCCCGATATATTTTATACTGCATATTGAGTTTCTATACGCCTCAAGAATCCTGCAAATCAATTTTAGACACAATCGGAAGATGCAAAAATTGTCAGTCCTTCATATTGTATCTTATCAACCTAAAAGTTGTAGAAAATTAACTTTATATTCGTTTTACACGACCTCGAAAACCCCCTAATACCAAATCTGAAAAAAAATGCGGAAGGTAAAAGTTTCAATCCATCATATTGTATCCGCCATATTGAATTTCAAAAAAAATAACTTTAATGTCTTAATCTAATCAAAATATAAAGCCTTCAAAGCCCCATAGTACCAATTTTGGTGGAAATTCGGAATTTTAAAATTTTTAGACCATCATATTTCATTTGACATTCGCTATTTACATCCTCAAGAACGATTCAATCCCACCTTTGAACAAAATCGAAAAATGTAAAATTATTAGTTCGCTATATTGGATTCGCCATATTGAACCCTGAAAAAATACTTTTAAATTCATAATTTATACCCTCAAGAACCCTCTATATCAGTTTTTGAGAAAATCGAAAAATAACTGAATTTTTCCAAAATTATCTCAAATTCGTAATTAACACTAACAAAAATCTCCCAATACTGATTTATGGAGAAAAACGAGACATGTAGAATCTTTAATAAGCCATCTTAGATCCGCCATATTCAATTTCAGAATGGTAATGTGCAATCCCAAAAACTCCCCCATATCAATTTTGAAAAAAAAATCGGACAAAATAAATTTTTTATCAGCCATATTCACTACGTCATATTGAATTTTTTAAAAGTAATTATAGCTTCGCTATGTGCAACCCGGAAAACTCCGCCATACCAATTTTGGAGAAAATCGAACAAATTAATTTTTGGTCCGCTATTTTGGATCTGTCATACTGAATTTAAAAAAAATAGATTCGTTATGTGCTCCCCGAAAGCTCCCCCGTACCAATTTTGGAAAAAATAAATAAAAATTAATTTTTTGTCCACCATATTGGATCCGCCATACGAATTTTTTAAAAATAATTTTAGATTCAATGTGTACGATCTTGAAAATTCCCTTATGCTAATTTTAGAGAAAATCTGACAAAATTAATTTTCTATCCACCATATTGGATGCGCCATATTGATTTTTTAAAAATAATTTCAGATTCATTATGTGGGACCACGATAACTCCCCCATACCAATTTTGGAGAGAATCGGACAAAATTGATTTTTTCGTCCGCCAAATTGAATTTTTTAAAAATAAATTTAGATTCGTTATATGAGACCCTGAAAAATCTCCAATAACAATTTTGGAGAAAATCGGAAAAATTAGTTTTTTTTCGTTCGCCATATCGGTTTCACCATATTAATTTTTTTTGAAAATAATTTTAGATTCGTTATGTGTGACCCCTAGGTACAAGGGAGGCACTTTTTACTATCCAAGTCTTGTTCCAAAGAGCGCGGGATGCTAATCACGATATTTTCGCGTGCTTTATTGATTATCAAAAAGCATTTGATAACGTTCAGCATAATAAGATGATGGAAGTTCTTGAATCAGCTGGATTAGAAAAACAAGACCTAAGAATTATAGCAAATCTTTATTGGAACCAGACCTCTTCAGTCAGAATAGAAAGTGAGGAATCCGAGGAAGTTATGATAAAGAGAGGAGTTCGACAGGGATGTGTACTTTCGCCATTGATATTCAACATATATTCAGAATACATATTTCGAGAAGCCCTGGAAAATACCTCCGACGGGGTGATTATCAATGGCGAATGTATTAATAACATAAGATACGCAGACGATACGGTAATTATCTCAAATGATTTAAGAGGACTCCAAAGATTGATGGACAGAGTGGTAGAAGTAAGTGAAAGATACGAACTGCAGATGAATATAAAAAAGACCAAATTCATGATTATTTCTAAAAATAAACGCATACACGGCCAACTACTGATACATAACAGACCCATCCAAAGAGTTAACAAATATATATACTTGCGAACAAATATCAATGAAGAATGGGACCACTCGGTTGAGATAAGATGCCGTATTGAAAAGGCCCGCACTACATTCCTTAAAATGGCAAAAATATTCCAAAGTAGAGACCTATCCTTTTGGCTATACCGTCGCATTCTGTGGATTTCATGGGTAGATCAAATTACCAACGAAGAGGTGCTTCATAAAATGAAAAAAGAAAAAGAAATCTTGTATCAAGTAAAGAAACGTAAACTTGAGTACCTGGGCCACATCATGAGAAATCCTGAAAGGTACCGGCTTTTGCAGCTTATACTACAAGGCAAAATACAAGGCAAAAGCAGTGTAGGAAGACGAAGAATCTCGTGGCTGAGAAATCTCCGAGTATGGTTTAATGCATCAACTGTGGGCTTATTTCGTGCAGCAGTAGATAAAGTCCGTATAGCCATTATGCTCACCAACATCCGGTAACGGATAGGCATTAGCAGAAGAAGAAGATGTGTGATCCCGAAAACTCCCCCGTACCAATTTTGGAGAAAATTGGACAAAGATTGATTTTTGTCCACCATATTGGATCCGCCATATTAAATTTTTTTAAAAATATTTTGGATTCGTTATGTGAGGCTCCGAAAACTTCTTCGCATCAATTTTGGAGAAAATCGGAAAAAATTTAATTTTTTTGTCCGCCATATTGTATCCGCCATATTGAATTTTTTAAAAATAATTTCGGATTCGTTTTGTACGATCTCAAAAATTCCCCCACGCCAATTTTAGAGAAAATCAGACAAAATTACTTTTTTTGGCCGCCAAATTGTCAGCGCCATCTTGGATTTTGCTGCACCAATTTCGTCCAAAAAAATATGGGACCACCACAGCAACTTCCTGAGCACAACGTAAAAAATTTCATTTAAACCGATGCCGCCGTTCCGGAGTAGTCGGTGTACATATATAAAAAAATACATAGTCAACGAATTGAGAACCTCCGTCTTTTAGAAGTCGGTTAAAAATGATTTTAAATATTTTAAGGGATAATTTCCTTATAATAACAAATTAATATTTCACAACAAAAAGAAAAAAAAAACAAATTTATCATATCCTGAATTGCTGAAATTTTGCAGAAAAGTAGTTTTCAGCGTGCTGATCAGAAGTTCCAAATTTTTTTAAGCTTGTGAATTCTATATAAGTTGATTTTACATTTAGGTCAAAATTGTGAGATTTCGCAAATGCTTGTGTTTTAACATAATTCAGATAAATAATTAGCACAGTGTGTACGCGTATGTATTTTTGTGTTAAAAATAGGGTAGAGTAGTGAAAATTGGCCTAAAAATATTTAGTCCTGAATTAGCTAAAAAGCTAAGCGACGTGCAGTCCCTATAACCCATTTATTCCCAACAAAATCAAAATGTCCTTTCAGTAACCAGACCTTGTTTCAAGTTGCATCATATCATGTTATTTTTCATATTTTCGATGCATTTTTCCGTAAGATACCAAAAAGGACCAGGCACAAACCTTAAACCTTATGGAAAAACGGCTTTGAAAAATGTAGTCCATATTACAGTATTTTATTCTAAATATCATGCCAGTCAAACTAACCAGACACTTTTGACTAATGTAAAAATAAATGAAACACAAATCAGGAGCTAAGTCAACAATATAATATGATATGAAAATCAAGTCATTTAAAAATACTGATTCACTTAGAATTAATTTAAAAATGACCCTTCAATTACTACGGCACTGACTTGGAAAAAAAAGTAATAAAAAAGGGCAATTCTTCAGTTATTAAATTTATTTCAGTTTAAATAAGTTTATAATTTATTTTTTCTCTTTTAATTTTTGTTAATAAAATATTGATCATATAATAACAAATCAAATAACTTTCAGCTTTTTTATTATAATAATCTAACTATAGTGATTTCAGTACATATTATTATCTCAGATATAAGGAAATCCTTTGTCAACTATCTAAGAAAAATATTCTTTACGCACTTAACGATACGCATAGAAATGGCAGTTTTCCCACAAAAAGCAGCGGAATTCAAATAGGCTCACGACTTCCATGTACGCCGATCTTTGTCGCATACATCAAACTGTGAGAGATGTCTCGCAAAATATCCATAGCCTCAGATATCATCCGACAAGTGAAGAATACCTACTGAACTTCCCTTGATTGGTGTACGACTGGCGTAAGAATCAGATACTGTTCTCAAAGAAACGAATGTTTCTTCGGAAAAGTCTTGATTAACAATTGTTTAAATGCCTTACATCAATCGCGAGAAGACACTTAATGCCCTAAAAAGTCGCGCTGAAACCTAAAAAGGCATGAGAAATAGTTATAGCTTTAATGGGAGTAATAGCTTTAGAAAGTCATGCAGTTGATTTTGTTTTTAGTATGGTTTTTATCCGAATGGTTTATGGTACTTATGTGGTGTGAATTATTTCATTCAGATTAGGAAAAGAATTTTAGAAGATAGACTGTAGTATCAATAAGTCTCATTTGTCTTCCTGTTTGTAAATTATTTTTATTTGCTCTGTCAAGAATTATAAATGAAATCCAATTAAAAATAATTAACTTTATTAAAAGTTAGGTTACTTAAAAGACTCCCCTAAAACGTTTATATGAGAATTTATTAATCTCACATTGATCTCAGATAATGTGGCAGATGACTGGTTTTATTTGAGAGATATATATGATATTTTTAAGACAAAAGTACTACTATTTTCCTTTAGATATAACTATAGAATTTATCTAAAACTTTGTTGTAGTTCAACAGTAACCAATTTCATACAGATATGTAGGTAACACTTGAAAGATAATTGTTCACTATATGCTTTGGCAACATTCTTAAATTTGATTCTATTCTATTTGAAATTTTTTATTCGCCTTTTAAAGGAAATATTTGGCATAACAATGCCAAACGATACAAAAATTAGTTGTCGTTTTGTCATTAAATTAAAATTTTAAGCCAAAATATTAATTATTAAAGCATAAATACTTTGAGAAAAAAGTGGTTTTATATATATACAGTATACCCACAGATGGGGTACCGCACTCTAGTAAACCACAATATTTTTGTTTTTCGAGGAAAAGAAATTCTTGATAAAAAATTTCAAGAACAATAGTCATGATAACGTATACAGGATGTTCACGAACTTCAAAAATATACACTGTTAATAATAACCTTAAATTTAATGCAAATTTAATGTACATTCTACATTAAATTTAAGGATTTTGAATCAAAGATCTCGAATATATTACTTTTACTTTGAATTTAAAGCAATTCATTCAAATATTAGTTCGTTTGTATATTAAATTTGAATAAATGGTATCTTGAATGTCAACAAAGTAACTGAAAAGATATTTGAACTTCTGTACATTAGAAGTAATTCACATATACCCTAATACTAAAGGAATTTACATTATTATTCAATATACATTGCATGATATTCTGGGAGATTGTACAACTTGCATTGAGCTTTTTGTTTAGTATGATATAAGTTGCTTAATGTTGAAAATGCACCTTTTTCACAAAGAAAATTTAGGAAAAAAAAGAAATTTGTTTTTTCAACATGCCTGCAAATGCTAAAAGCATTTTCAAGAGGAAATATTCATATCTGGCGACATGAATCGACTTCAAAATTTGCGTCGAAAAGTCATACCATTCTATTGGTAACATCATCTGATTTTCAGGCGTGTCGACCAGATCGAGTTTCAAGAACATCAATTTGCAGCAAGGGTGAGCAATAAAAAAATTATCTGAGCCGACTTCGAAGAACCGCTGGATTTAAGCAACATCTTGAATCGCTGATAGAGTTTAGATAGAGGCTATTTTCACGGTTTATTTCGATAATATAATCGTTGTCATTTTTTTTTAAACAGGATTTTTCAAGTCTTCATCATCAAAAACCCCAATTTCTGGAAAGAAGAGTTTCTCTTTTCTCTTTCAGATCAACGATGATCTCTCTGATGGCAGCATAGACTTTCCAGATCTTCTAGAAGAGCCAATAAACCTACGAAAATAAGCGGGTTAGGCGCGTACGTCTTGACTATATCCAACGTTCTCTGAGTAGGCTTTGCACACCGATAGTTGAAAGGCGGGTTATTGTTGAAGACTCCAGGATCAGTTTAAATAGTGTCTCTGGGTTTTCCGTTTCTTATAACAAACTTCGGACGTAAGGAGCACGTGCTTAAAGACTCCTAGGTAGGGTTTCGGGATAAAAAAGGGACCCCAGATTCACTTATGTATGGCCAAAGATCGCATATAATCCGTATACCTGAAGGAGGACGCGGAGGAACGAGATCTGGCAACTAATGATCACGAAACTTTATACTATAACTTGAGTTTTCCCATACACAACCAAACAAATAACTTTTCAAAAGTCAAGTCATTTTTCGCGGAAAATAAACAACAAAAGATATTCTAATTATTCGTCAAAAAATAAAAAATTACATAGAAAAACTTCAACTCTCCAGAGACATTACGCTCGATAAAATTCTAACATTTTACTTGCGGCAAACACTTAATTTGTTTTTCAGAAATATCTAATTTTTGCATTTATTTTACCGAAGCGATCTTCTTACCCGTACAAATTTCGACTGCGATCGATAAATTTTACTTGCCTTGCGGAAGATAGAAAATTTACGCCCAAATATATAATTTTTTCAAATAATAATTAGTAAACCCCGAACTCCTTAAAAAATTAGAGTTTTCAAAGTCATCTAGGGCACTTCAGCTCTTGTCTCTGGGTGGGGCGGTTATAGTGGATACTCTCTAGCACCACATGCGTGGTGCCCCTTTCAACAAAAAGAACATCAATTGTTCACTTCATCCCAAATAAATCCCTTTCGCCAAGGTTCGTTCGAATCGAAAGTCAGGCAATTTCCGCGTTTCGACGATGAAAACAGCGTTCAATTCAACCTGGAGCCAGTTAATCCGAGATTATCGATTCATAGGCTTCATCAAAACATTAAACAAGAGGTACAACCTGGTGGAGATGAACAACTGTGCTACAGGACAAATCTTAATCAGGACTCATGTACGATAACCAGCGCTTATCTATGGCAAATTGTCGCGCGATCTTGATGGATTATGATACGCACGTACCCATAGAACCAATACGCAATCCGAAAGACGAACAATGCAATATTAAAAAACTCAATTTTCTTGTGGTGAGGTATACGTGTCTGCCCCATGCGGATGAGAACCAATGAGTTCGAAACAGGTTTAGATGGTGGACACCACATATGAGAAAAATGTCCTCCTTTTCCTAATAATTTCAGAATTTTTTGAACTCATATCAATGTTGGTGCATTAAATATGCGATAACATATCTCAGATTCAAAAACACTGACGGTATGTTTATTTTACATAGTTACCTGAAAAAGAAATGATCAAACTTGAAATTAAATATATGAGTACATTAAATTTAATTGAATAAATTAATTTAAATTACTGTAAATTATTAAATGAATTTAATACGCGTTTGTGAAATTTACTTCCAATACATTTACATTAAATTTAATTATGTAGAATTAATACTAAATAAAATACTCTTATTAGTAATTTCTTACCCTCACTAAGTTGATTCGAAATAGAAACAAAGCTAAATACGTGATTTAATTGAGAAACCTTAACACTTATTTTTCATCAAAAAATTTAATTTTTGAGGTAAGGCATTGTAATAAACATTCCTATTTTTGATTCAATAGGTGAATTAATTCTTCAATGGATACTTTTCTGTCATTGTCAACGTAATAGGCATTATTTATACTTTGCCAATAAATAACAAACTAAATAACAAATTTATCATGTTGACCTTAAAAAACGGATTTATCTAGTAAAATGTTATGCAATTGAAGTATTCAGTGAAAAATACCCAAATGTTTATGTAACTCGAAATGCCGTCTGTAAATTAATTTATGGTTAAGGTAAAAAGCAGATACCTAAGAAACAGATAGCATGTCATATTCATAATATTTTAGTAAGCAACAAATTTCCGACATTTAACCAGAATTTATTAACAAACTGTTTTGTTTGATAACACTGTTCTGCATGAAGATCCTTCTCTCCAAACTAATATGTTATTTCGATAATTTCTTCCTATAAATTTTCGTAGCAAAATCCAGAAAATATCAATAACATAGTTTGATTGATTGAAAAGAAGGTATAAAGATATAGCCCTGAGATATATAAGTTGTTGTAGCATACCAAGGTGCAACGTTGCTAATTCCATGTTTTCTCTAAGTTTAGGGAAATTGTGCACAATCTAAAAATACCAGATGGTGGCGTCTGGGGATGACCCCCAATCTACGAAATCTCAACCTCCTAGGGCTTAAAATGACTGAGATGGCCATTAAACTCCATTTAATTTCAAGTTTTACCATACCCCGTAGTGGACGAACAGTCAACTAATTATCGAAGTTCCCCTGTATACAGAAACTATATGAGCACTTCTGGTACTCTTGATAGCCGATTTTTCTAGAAAACAAAAGATGTATGAGAGGGGTATATAAGCAGCCGGCCAGTCGTCGTCGGAGGATCAGTATTGGATATACTAGCAAAGTTCAAAGAACTAGCGAATAATGATAGCATTGTGGTAATGCTATTATTTTCGCAGTATGTAAACGATGTCGCAGCAATCCTGTGTAAACAAGCCGACCCTTGTAAGAAACTTGTAAGAAACTGCGAGTTTTATTTTGAGTGTAAAGTTGGAGATTAAGACAAAATTTGGACTTCCAAAATTTGCTGTCACACTTGCTCAAGAACCTTAACAGGTTGACTACTGGGTACTTGCAAGTTTATGAATATTGGAGTGCCAATGATTTGACGGGAACTTCAGAATCATGATGATTGCTACTTTTGCTTTACAAAAATCCTGTAACTCCCGAGTAAAAGCAAATATAAAATTAAATATCCTAATATTGCCTCAGCCAGGATATCTCTCCCTCATAACATTTCTCGCATACCTATCCCTAAACTTCCAGAAAAATTCGAAATCGACTCGGAATTGGATGAACTAGATTCAATATTAAAATGATATAAAAGCCGGTCCAAATTTTCAAGAAGAAGATGATTACGAATGTAATAGCAGTAAAGAGCCCCATTTAATATCTCAACGATCTTATTCGTGATTTGGATCTTCCCAAAACAAAGTCACAGCTGCTTAGACATGGCTTACATCAGTGCAATATCTTACAAAAAAGAGTGAAAATCTACACATCTTGGAAAAGGCAGTCTATTCTGGTAGTATTTTTCTCAAATGACTTGGTTTCCCCTAATAATATTTCGGGTTTAATCAACGAACTTAGTCTTTCCTATAAACCTACCGAGTGGTGACTGTTTATCGACTCTTCGAAGGCAGGGTTATTACTTCATGAAAATGAACAACCATCTCTCACAGTGGATCATGCTATAAATATGAAAAAAAAAATGTACGAAAACCTGTTTGTATTACTTCAAAGCATATAATACGAAAATCATAATTGGAATATATTTGTCGATATAAAAGTTATTGCACTACTTAGAGGACTACAGAGTAGATACATCAAATATTGTTATTTTTTATGCAAATGGGACAGCAGAGCCAGAAGCCAACATTATTAAAGAATGGCCATATAAAATAATTTGTTAAAGCCTTGGACAATTAAAATGATAATTCAAATATGGAAATTTTCGCCAATTTTATTGTAACCTAACTGAAACATACATATTTCAAATTCAGGAGAAACCTTATTTTTCCACAAGATGGATATCCTGCTCATTCTACATTACGAGTGACAAACTTGACCAATGGCCTGACCTACCAGGTCGCTTGATCTAACCCCAATAGATTATTTTCAATGGAGTTACTGAAAGCAAAAGGTTTACAACAATAATTTTAACGACAACATTAATTTGATTGCATCTGTGTACAAAGAATTTAGAAAAAGATTAAAAAAATATGTAGTATCAAGAGGTCAACATGTAGGATAATCATCTTTTTATTTCAAACTTATTGTTTAAAGATATAAAGGCAAAATTAGATTTGGTATTTTTTGAATATGCGAGAGCGAGAGCGAGAACGAGAGCGAAAGCGAAAGGGAAAGCGAGAACGAGAGCGAGAGCGAGAGCCAGTGTGAGAACGAAAGCGAGAGCTAAAGCAAGAGCAAGAACGAGAGCAAGAGCAAGGGCAAGAGCAACCAAAGAGCAAGAACCAGAGCAAGAACAAGAGCAGAAACAAAAGTAAGAACAAGAGCAGCAACAAAAGCAAGAACAAGAGCAGGAGTGAGAGCAAGATTGTATATTGAATTACCTTTAATGACAAAATTTCAACATCAACATTTAGAGTTGAAAAAGACAACAGTGAGATGTGCAATGATAAGAAGATATAATGAGAAAAGCGTAATCTATAGTTTACCATAGCAAGGCATATGCACTTTACAAAAGATTTTTTGATTTGGGGTGTACAAGGCCACTTATAGTTTTTTAGAGGCAGTTTAACAGGTTAGTCTCTTAGTATAAGGGAATTTTATATTTTTTAAGATAATGTAAAAGTTACTTCAAATATTTATAACAAGCAACTGCCTTGGCTGCCAAGATTGTTTTATTTCTCCAATGGAACATGAATGAATATCAAAAAGCGGAAATAGCCCAGATTACCAGGTCACCCACAGATGTCGGAGACCATTCGTGATAAAATCCAAGGTACATATGGGATACAATCTAGCAAAGGCTTTTGACCATCTAATTAGATCAATTTCGAGAAATAGATATATTGCAGATTATATATCAGCCTTGTTACTTGGAAAATTACATTTTCTGTGTGATTATTATGGATTAATTAGTTGCAATTCAATATTTTTATGTAACGAGTAACATTAACTTCATCAAATAAAACACTAATAAATCTATATGTTGTCGTAAGGAAGTTTTGTTAACTCAAGCAATTACATCTGTTATATTTTAGCATCAAATACACATTTCGAATCTAGAAAGTATCAAAAAACTAACAGGGAAAACACCCGAAGTGACCAGCTCCAATTTTGAAAAAAATATAATATATTGTAGAGGACATGAAAATAATAGACAAATACTTCTTTATCAGTGGAGTTTCATTTTAAGGGGGTGAAAACTGCTCTTAAAGTTCACCTCTAAAAATAGTTTTTTAAAATATCTCAAGTTCTAATTAAGATGCTTTTATCAAACAAAGTGGAAGTTATTTGCTATTAGAAACGAAGTAAGACCTTGGTGTTTTCATCTCCACGCATATCATCCCTAATTTTTTGTAAGGGTTAAACTGCATTTCATTGATGTATTTTAATTCCAAAAATAATGATATTAAACCTAATTCTTTGAAAATATTTTTATGAGTAACGTAAGAGACTAAAATTAATCTGTTCCAGAGTTTTCGAAAATAATTTAGAAAAGATAGTGAGTCAAATACTTTTTTTTAAATCCCGAATTCTAATCCGGATATTTTCATAAAACGAAATTTAAATGAATCGTTATTAGAAATTGAGTGAAACTATGCTCACCCACACAGATATTCCTTCTTTTTTATAGGAGTAAGCCTGTTCATATGTTTAGCTCTAATAAAAATTACATATTTCAAACAAAATAAATATTACGAAACCTAATGGAAACTTTTAAAAATTATTTTTAATGGACAACATTATAAGCCAAACTTGTTGATTCTCACGGTTTTCAAAAAAACTGTGACAAACGAATAATTCTTTTTAAAGTCGAAGATCTAACATTGAATTATTTAAAAAAAATGGAAATTATTTTTAATCTGATTTGAAGCAAAATTATTTCAGAGTAAATGTCAATTCAATTAGAAATTTTACTTCCCAAAATTAACACTATTTTTAACCGACTTCTAAAAGAAGGAGGTTCTCAATTCGTCGACTATGTATTTTTTTTTTTTATGTATGTACACCGATTACTCCGGAACGGCAGCACCGATTTGAATGAAATTTTTTACGTTATATAAAGGAAGTTGCTGCGGTGGTCCCATATTTTTTTAGATGAAATTGGTACAGTAAAATCCAAGATGGCGCTTACAATATAGCGGCCAAAAAAATTAATTTTGTCCAATTTTCTCCAAAATTGGTATGGAGGAATTTTCGGGGTTGTACCCAACGAATCTGAAATTATTTTTAAAAAATTCAAAATGGCGGATCCAATATGGCGGACAAAAAAATTTAATTTAGTCCGATTTTCTCAGAAATTGGTATGGGGGAGTTTTCGAGGTTGCACATAACGAATATGATATTATTTTTAAAAAATTCAATATGGTGGATCCAATATGGCGGACGAAAAAATCAATTTTGTCCGAATTTCACCAAAATTGGTATGGGGGAGTTTACGGGGTAGCATATGATGAATCTAAATTAATTTTTAAAAAATTCAATAGGGCGTATCCAATATGGCGGACGAAAAAATCAAGTTTGTCCGATTTTCTCCAAAATTTGTACGGAGGAGTTTTAGGAGTCACATATGACGAATCTAAAATAATTTTTAAAAAATTCAATATGGCGGATCCAATATGGCCGACAAAAAAATTAATTTTGTCCGATTTTCTCCAAAATTGGTACGGGGGAGTTTTCGTGATCGCATATGACGAATCTAAAATAATATTTAAAAAATTCAGTTTGGCGGATCCAATGTGGCCGACACAAAAACGTTTTTGTCCGATTTTCTCCAAAATTGGTACGGGGGAGTTTTCGGAGTCGCATATGACGATTCTAAAATAATTTTTAAAAAATTCAATATGACGGATCCAATATGGCGGACGAAAAAATCAAGTTTGTCCTATTTTCTCCAAAATTGGTATGAAAAGTTTTCGGGGCCTCACATAAAGAACCTGAAATTATTTTTAAAAAACTCAATATGGCGGACAAAAAAAATCAATTTTGTCCCATTTTCACCAAAATTGTATGGGAGAGTTTTCGGGGTCGCACATGACGAATCTAAAATTATTTTTTAAAAATTCAATATGGCGTATCCAATATGGTGGATAAAAAATGAATTTGTTTTTTTTAAATATCGATATTGGAAGGTTTTGGGGCCTATATTGATTTGAAATTTAAGATAGTGGGTTTTCTATGACAGATTAAATATTCGTTTGACCCCATTTGATTGGTATTTGGAAAACTCTAAGAACTAAAGAATTTTTAGTGGTTCATTTTAGGGTGATTTACGACTTTAGATAAAATTTGTACTTTTTTGCCACTTTGAAGTCATTGCGAGGTACACTAATCTCGATTAGTACTTAGTTCAAATAATTTATGAATATCATGATGAATTCTAAAACTAAAAATAGAAAAATAAAATTTTTATAAAAAAATTGAACCGACTTCTAAAAGTACGCTAAAAAGTGAAAAATAACCATAAATTTTTATATGAAATTGAACTTTTTGAAGTCGGCGCCAAATTATTTGTACACGAAATAAATAACTACTAATATATACAAATTATGGTAAGAAAGCAATTACAAATAAAGTATTTTTAATCTGTTTATGCAAATCATATTTTGTCAGGTATTAGTTTGGCGCCGACTTCAAAAAGTTCAATTTCATATAAAAATTTATGGTTATTTTTCACTTTTTAGCGTACTTTTAGAAGTCGGTTCAATTTTTTTATAAAAATTTTATTGTTTTAATTAATAAGATAGTTAAAAATCACTATTTGACGTGAATTTTAATAATTTATAGACGTATGTGTTAATGCAAGATTTAAGCGATATTTATTTACTCAATAAAATGTTTTACAGACCATATTATAGTATGAGGGTTTGTAAATTGTACAATAATGAGAATCTTCTTTACCCTTATAAAAAATAACGAATCTGGGTATCTCGATTAGAACGGGAAATATAAAAAAAAATATTAAGGATGACTTACTTCCTTTATTAGTTTTTTTCCAAATTTGTGGAACACGTCAACTTGTAATTCATACAAAAATATTTTCAAAGAATTCAGTTCAAATGTATAATTTTTAAAACTAAAATGCCTGAATGAAATGTAGGAATACCTATATAGAAAATAAGGGATGATATTCGGATAGGTAAAATCCCTATAGTCTTACCTCGTTTCAAAGAGCAAGTAATTTCTATTTTGTTTTATAAAAATAGCTCGATTAGAAACTGAGATTTAAAAAAAGATTTCGCGGTGACTCACCCCTTTTTATCATTTTTTTTTCTAAAACTGTGAATCAAGTTAATTTTAGTCCTATATATTGTAGCATATAAATTTATCACTTTGCATCAATGCTACATGTTTTTAGTAATATGACATATTTTGTATATTTTTACCTGATTAAATTTAATTATTTATCCTGTAATTTAAAATAGTAAACATGGAATTTGTTTTTTTTTTTGGTTCACAACTCTTTTAGTCTTGTAACTTATCACTCTTTCTTTTTAACAGAGTTTGTAAATTGCTGTAGTTTATATATCACATTATTTGGTTTGAATTTAAAAGTCGTAAAATATTTTATTTTTAATAAATTCTCATTTGTTTACGTTCCATTTCAGTATTAAAAATATAAGGTTATAGTCGGTAATATAGTTCAGTTAGCATTTGTTGTGGATGTATACCCGATTCGTTGACACGAGCACGGCATGTCGAGACCGATCATTTAAGATATACAGTATGGAATTTGTAGCAATTTTTTTGAACTTTGTTTTAATCATGATTAGTAACTTTGGACTGTTTGATCATAATTTTCTTTTTGATAATTTTCCATGGCTTGCCAATATTTGATGTATTACCTGGTAGTCAGTGTAAGTTCGAAACTAGGTTAGAGTGCTCCAGGTTGAGAATAAGGTTGGCAAAAGTAACTACAAATATCCCAAAGACTTGTCACGTCTAGTTGCAAGAGAGATTTTCATTTTCGTTCGCTTTCCTGTTGAACTGTCGAGGGTTTCTTGTTAAAGTCCACTAATCAATGAGGGCTATCTGAAGCAAGTTATTTTCATCTTTGGCTTCATCTCATTAATTTTACTGTGATTTCCATTTTGATTTTTTCGGCTGTTAAGGCTTTCTGATGGTTCCGGCTCTATTTTTCCTGTCCGTGTTACCACAACGATTTTAACTCTCACCCTGCGTTTTGTTGGTGAGTTGGAATTGGCCTTGTTAAACCCCCAGTCATCCACAAACCATAACAAGAATCCTAACAACAGCGCTGGATCAAATAAATAGAAATGAGAGGTACTATAGCATAGACCAGGTAGGAGAATTGGAACTCTACATCAATTTTTTTACATGCAAATAAAACAATATAAATATATTTTCATTTGACGTAATAAAATGTAAGAACCTTTTTGATAACTTTCTTTATGAAAATTACTTTCTTGGCAATTGAAGGTTCTAGAACGTTTGCGGCCAAATTTTATATAATCTTTTAAAACGATGTAACACCAATAGTTATTAAGACAGAGTATATAAAAAAAATTGTAGGTACCATTCTGATTTATGTGCATAATAATTTTTTTTTGAATAAAATGGAATTGTTATTTTGTTTTAATTAAGTCGTTTCATTATGGAGCTATACACCAGCTGTCAATAAATTAAAATCATTCCTCATACCTATGTGTTTTCCTGTTTAATCACTAGGTAAGTAACACAAATAATGTAAAACAGGTGGCGCCTATTGGGTAATCAAAGCAGAGCATAACTATCTCTAAAAGAGATACGAACCTAGTCTCCGACATACTGAGCTGCCGTACGCATCCGTTGCCGTACCCTGTAAAAAGGGAGACGCTACAATATTATTAATAAAAAATATTTTTAATAATTTCGTTTAATCTTATAATTTTTAGAATTAAAGTACGCGAATGAAATTCAGTTTTATCTTAACAAAAGCTTATGGTTTTGCTTCGTTTCCAATCACAAGCAACTTTCCTTTTATTTTGTAAATGTACCCTAATTAGAACGTGAAGTATTAAAAAAAATTTTTTTTTCGGGTGAAATTTAAGTGGGGATTTTACCCCCTTAAAATGAATCTTTCCGAAGGAAAATATGTCTTTTTATTTTCATGTCCTCTACAACATATCATGGTTTCATCAATATCAGAGCTGAACACTTCGGACACCTTCCTTGTAAGTCTACGCGTTTTTAAATAGCTTTTCTTTACTGTTACGCCGATGTATGTAACTTTCCGTATGTAAATTAATATGGCAATTTTTTACCAAAAAAGAAACTGACTTAAAATTATTACTATGCAACTTAAAAACTTTTAAGATATTTGATATGTCAATTTATTTATAATGACGCATAATAAGATAATTAATGAACAATTTATGTGTCTTCGTGTATACAATCAGCACTCAATCAGATGTTCTTTAGAAGTTTTGAGGTTGGCTAATAGCGTGTAATGAAGCTTATCACCTGAGAAATATCTTGGGATCTTGTTCTTAAAATATTTTAGTGTCGATGAAGATGTATAAGAATACATTCATTAGGAGTGAACATATTATTCAATGTACGATATTTTTTTATTACTTGTTAGAATAGTATAGTTCCCTTCTTTACCAATTTGGAACCAATAAATAGATATATAGAAGGTATTTCATTCATAAACTAGATTTCGTAGAGCTAAATTTAAAATAATTACTTAAAAATCCGTTTGAATGCTTTCAAGTAATCAACGTCAAAATGTCGACCACAAATATTCCTCGGAATTAAGGCTGATCTCAAGAGCGATTATTAAATTTAAAATTTAATTCATGATGAAATTTGGCATAAATTAATAATGTTATCGAACACCACAGATTTTCTGAATGAAATGGTATTTCAAATTTTACAATGTGGATATGTTTTATGTTAAATCAACAGTGTAACGGTAGCAGCTCTAAAATAACATTAAAACTATGTTTTATTACAATAATAACACTACGCAACAAGGATATCATTCCTTATTTTTTATAAGGGTAAACCATCTATTCGCGCAGGTAATTTAATTCTAAAAATAAAATTTTATATAATTGTTCAAAATGCCTTTTTCACGAACACCATAAGTGACTTAAGTAGAAAGGTTCTGGGGTTTCTAAAAATAACTAGTAAAAGAGGGTGAGCCACCCCCAAATAATTTTTTTACTTAAATCTCAAGCTCTAATTGAGATATATTTACAAAACAAAATGGAAATTACCTGTTGTTTAAAATAATGTTGAACTAAAGTATTTTGAACCCCAAAAATATCATCCTTTATTTTTGTAAGGGTAAAACATTCGTGCATGTAATTTAATTTTAAAAATTACGAAATTTAATAAGATCGTTTGAAAATATTTTTTTACGAATCCCATAGTAATCTCAAGTTGACATCTTTCGAGGTTTCCAGAAATAAACTAGTAAAAGAGGGTGAGTCACCTCAAATACTTTTTTTTTAATATCCTAAGTTTTAATTAAGATAACTCTACAAAACAAAATAAAAATTATTTTCAATTCGAAATTATATTAAACTATGGTATTTTTACCTCCAAGGATGTCATACCTCATAATTTATTATGGTAAACCATATATTTGCGCACGTAGTATAATTGTAAAAATTACGAATTTTAATGGAATTGTTTGAAAATATTTTTTTCACTATTACCATAAGTCATTTAAGTTATCCTATTTCGGGGTTTTTAAAAATAAACTAGTAAAAGGGGGTGAGCCATCCCCAAATACTTTTTTTACTTCTCAAGTTCTAATCGAGATAACTTTACAAAACAAATTTGAAATTACTTGTTTCTTGAAATGATATTAAACTATATTTTCACCCTTGAGGATGAAAATACTATAGTTTAATTTGCTTGAGGATATCATTCGAAGGATGGCATTTCGCACATATATAATTATTCTTAAAATTGCCAAAATTTAGTTGATATGGACGTTACAGAGCATACTGAAATTTTTTGTGTTAGTCAATATGAAAATATAAACTTACTTCATTGGTTGAGCATTCATGTCTGTAAATTATCATAATTCTTGCCAAATAGTGATTTCTAATTATATAGCGTTCATTTAACTTAAAATTTGACAATTTTAAGAATAATAATATATGTATTAAATGATGATTTACTTTTATAAAAATAAGGGGTAAAATCCTTGAGAGTGAAAATACCATAACATACCATAACACCATTTCAAATATCAAGCAATTATATTTTTGTTTGGCGAGATATCTTAATTAGAACTGGAGATATTAAAAAAATTTAATTGGGCGTGGCTTGCCCTTTTTACTGGTTTATTTTCGGAAACCCCGAAACACGCCAACTTAAGGTACTTATTGTAATCGTAAAAAATATTATCAACAAATTTGATTTAAGTTCGTAATATCCAAAATTAAATTATACAAATTAATTACAAGAATAACCCTTCTAAAGCTAGGGGATGATATCTATGGGGTTAAACTAACATTATAACTTCAATTCAACTAACAAGTAATTTTCCCTTAACAAGATATCTCAATTAAAATTTGAGATTTGAAAAAAAATGTATTTTATGATGACTCACCTTCTTTTACTACTTCATTTTTTAAAATCCCAACACATGTCAACTTGAGTTAATTGTGGTATTCGTAAAAAAAATACTTTGAAACAATTTCGTCAAATTTCGTCATTTTTAGAATTAAATCTTCAGAGTGAAAATACCATAATGAAACATCATTTCAAATAACAAGG
The DNA here is from genome assembly GCA_034092305.1 of Diaprepes abbreviatus. Lineage (NCBI taxonomy): Eukaryota > Metazoa > Arthropoda > Insecta > Coleoptera > Curculionidae > Diaprepes > Diaprepes abbreviatus. The sequence goes on along the minus strand of JASJET010000036.1, from coordinate 837,853 downwards.
AATTTCCATTTTATTTTGTGAATATACCTCATTTAGGCCAGGAAAAAAAAACGTATTAGGGGGGTGGCTCACCCTCTTTTACTAATTTATTTTTAGAAACCCCGAAACCGGTCAACTTACGTTACTTTTGGTATTCATGAAAAAAACATTTTCAAACAATTCCACGGAATTTCGTAATTTTTAGAATGAAATTACGTGCGTAAATATATGGTTTATCCTAATAAAAAATAAGAGATGATATCCTCGGGGGTGAAAAAACAATACTTTAAAATCATTCCGAACAACAAGTAGTTTTCATTTTCTTGTGTAAAAATATCTTACTTGGAACCTGAGACATTTCAAAAATACTGTTTTTAGGGGTTAACTTTAGAGGCGGTTTTCACCCCGTTAAAATGAATCTCCGCAGACACAAAAATAAGTGTCTTATTTTTGTACCCTCGATAACATATTGAAGTTTCATTAATATTGAAGCCGGACACTTCAGATACCTTCCTTGTCAGTCTATGGAGAGGCTACGAATAAAAACCTAGACATTAAAACTTTGAAAATTTTCCATTTTTGTTTTTGGGTTTAATAATAATAGAAAATGATCTTTCCATTATTGTGACATAAAATTTTTATTGTCCACCCATTTTGATGAATTAAGGGGTTAGCTTATAAGGTTAGTCAGCTAGAGAAAAATAGCGTTTTCTGTTCACTTTACCATCATTATATTTCTAAAGTTTAATCCCGAAGATACCTTTCTAACTTATTTGTATCCTCTGAGTACCAAATATTCCTATCAATTTAATAAATCTTGTCAGGGAACAAAAAAAATAATAATATTAATGTCTGACCAAAATGGAAAACCCTGTATATTAAAATAATAACAATCAACGTTTTTGTTTCTTTAATTTCACCTGTATTATTCTTATCCAAAGTAGTAATGAACCATTTGACTACCTGCCAGTACATTTTGAAGCAGGTTTTTGAAACGTACCCGTTTTGCTTATTGTCTTATTTTATTTAATTGAAAACCAATCGACATTTCAGCTAATTGGCTTACAAGGTGGTCCGATTGATATCTTGTATTTAGCTGTGGTGTGAATTAATGGTTCAACCATAATTTACAGTGAGAACTAAGCATTTGCTGTACAGTAAGTTAGAAAGTTATTTAATTTTTGTACGTTTTTCTCAAAAAGGGTAATTTTATTAAAGTTATATTGAAATAAACTATGCCATAAGTTTCGTTCCTTAAAAAGTTTCTATAATTGGTATAATTTTTAAGCTGCTTACATTTGCGCGTACCCGCACCAACATTTTTTAGCCTACTTTAATAGCAAGAACAACTAAAAATCATGTTCTTCAAAAATGAGACGGAAAACTACTACAAAGCGACAATAACCTGGAATAACCGAATTCAGTTTTTACAGACATTTTCCTTGAAAAAAACTGAATATTAACTGGGAAGTCAATTAATAATGCAGTACTCGATTGCTGCTATATCTTTATACTGAGGAGAAATTTGATAGGCGGACTGATCACGAAGAGACATACACTATCGCCCATATATAAAGCAACTTTAAAAAAAATCATGAAAAAAAAAACATTTTTTGTATGATTATTTTCAGAAATTCAAATATAAATACGATTGGGTATTTGCCAAACAAAATTATCGCAATGTTTTTGTTAGTCTTGTGAGACTACATTCTTTGCTGATATTTTTTTTTCCTTTTGGAGTGGCTCATATGTAGAGCAACTAAATTTAAAAGTGTAAACATTAACAATGCGCAGGGGTGTACACTTGTCGCTGCAAATAAAGCAAATAATTTAAGAAAACTTGAGAAATGTAGAGAAGCAATGTAAAATTGCAAAAGACTTAAATTTAAATACATCAGTATTTTAGAAGAAGTTTCTAAAAGTGGCAGAAGACGAAAAATTGAAAAAGTGGATAGAAATATAAAAAGGTTGACTGTTCAAGATCCATTTATTAGTGCTTCATGAATTAAACAGTAGTTGGGATATGTTTCAATACCAGTAAGCACTATAAAACGAAGGCTAAAGGAAGCAGGTTTATTTGGCGAAAGTCATCAAAAGAAAAACAGATATTTCAAGGGAAAACAGGAGCATTTTAACTGGACATGAAAAATGGAAAACAGTGCTGTTTTCAGATAAATGTCGCTTTAACCTGTTCAGGTTAGAACACCAATAAATGAAAGGTTTAATCCGAAGTATAAGCGACCCACCATATAACACGGTGATGGTGGTGTCATGATTTGGGGTTGCTTTAAAGGGCTTGGTATAGCCCCATTGAATAAAACTGATGAAATTATGGATCGCTTTGTTTATCCAGACATTTGGAAAACCTGGGGCAGAAAACAACATTTGTTTAAGCTAGGTTTTTCAACATGACAACGACCCAAAGCAGACCTCAAAACCTGGTTAGAGACTGATTGATTGCTCAGAAAGTCAGTCTAATGATGTTCCCACCCCAAAGCCCTGATTTTAATCCGATTGAAAATCTATGGGATGAAGTTGATAGAATAATTCATAAAAAAACCTGTCTAATCTAACTGAATTGTATAAAGAAATTCAAAGGATTTGGAAATCAAAACCCGAGGACTATATTGAAAAACTTTTGAAATCTATGAAGAAAAGATGTGAAGCAGTTATCAAGATCATAAGATATGCCACCAGATATTAAATATGATTTATAATATTCTTAAAGGAATGAGTATTAATTTTAGTTGCTTCACTTTTATACATTCTAAAAATTGTTTTGCTTAAACATACATTTTTTTTCTCAAAGTGGAAATTTCATTGAAAAATTTCTTTAACTCAGAGATGTCTTCAAATTAAAATGCGATGTTGCCAACTTATCAGGTTTTTAATTATGTTTTCGCCTAAATCAGTGTTTTACTTAAATTTTAATATGCACCTCACGGTTCAGTACTTTTTTGTACAAAACTGTGAGAAGTCTTAGCTGGAATCATTTTATATTAGAATATTTAAATATCTATTTTTTTATACATCGTCTCCAAAATTTAAGTATTGATATTTTCAATTTGATTTTACGTTATTTTTAAATAGAACATCCTATATCTAGTTGCATAAATTGATAGAGTATTTATTTATCATCAAATTAATACCAGCATATTTGTCTTTCTCTACAAAGTTTTCTCAAAAATTGCTATTCATAGGAATTTCGATTTTTACAAAGACACAAACCGATTATGAGTATTTATATGAAGTATAAACTCAATATGTGCTTTGGCGATCTATATAATCCCCGTCTGTTTATTTTTTTATTTTTTAGTAATTTAGTAATCCGGTATTTGATTGTGGCTATAACCTTATATTGACTAAGAAGTGCCGCAAAAGGAAAAGTAAATTAGCCTATTTCGTGGACCTCGTATTTCAAAACAAAATTTATGCTAATTGAAAGTTTATGATAAAATAATGCTTTTCAAGATGAGCATCTGTTTCAATTTTGAAAAATTAATTATCAAAGTTGAGGAAATCGAGTTGCCTAAAGTGTTTCTTCAGTTGAATAAAAGTTTTGACATTAAAAATCTAATATCTCGAGAATGAAAGAAGATCTTCTCCCATTTTAAAGCTTAGGTCACGTAGAATATATATATATATATATATATATATATATATATATATATATATATATATATATATATATATATATATATACATATATATATATATATATATATATATATATATACATATATATATATATATATATATATATATATATATATATATATATATATATATATATATTAGTAACATAAAAAAATTTAATTTACTCCTTAGTTCAAGTAAAACTACCCCCATACAAGAAAAATGGAAATAAATTGTAAAATATCTGAAAAATATTGTGTTCATGTATATTTATGGTTCGTTTTTATTGTCTTTCCATGGGGGTGAAAACAACCAGTAATAGTCAAAAATGCCAAAAGATATTTATAAAAATTTGAAAGAAATTATTTCTGCATCATATAAGTTCAAAATATAAAAAAATATATTTGCATCAGGTCCAATGCAAATACACCCCACAAAGAAGGTATATCTCTGCAATGAGCCAGAATTTTTAATGGATTAATGTCATCGAAAACCGAGCATAAAGTTTTCACTCAACAGACGTCGTTAAACGACATTATATTGGTTTCTGGTTCTGCTATCTCATTTGCATAAAAAGCAACAATATTTAGTGCAGCCACTCTGCAGTCCTCTATTTAGTGCAATAACTTTAATATCGGCAGATATTCTATATACGATCTTCGTATTTTATGCTTAGAAGTAATATACGAATGATCTCATAGGTTTCTTTCATATTTGCAGCATAACCCGCAGGAGCAGATGATTATTTTTTTAATTAAACAATGAAGCTGCCCTTCGAAGTCAGTCGCCACTCGGTAGATTTATAGGAAAGGCCAAGTTGGTTAATTAAACCTGAAATTCCAGGACAGTAAACTAAATCATTTGCCATTGAGAAAAATACTACTAGCATAGACTGGCTTCTCAAAAACGTAGAAATTTTCACTCCTTTTGTAAGAGATTCCACTGCTGTAAATGAAATTCAAGCCGATGTGACTTTGTTTTGGGCGATTCATATCACGAATCAGATTGTTGAGCTCTTCCTGAGATACAAAATCATCTAGTTCATCCGATTTCCAGTCGATTTCGCATTTTTCAGGAAGCACAGAGACAGGTATGCTAGAAGCATCATAAGGTTCAGGTCTCATGGTGTTAAACTTTTTTAATACAACAAAAGCAAAAAAAGGCCGAATATTAATATTCCTTAATAAATACATAATAATTTTACGCGTGCGCATTAGTTATAGCACCACCGTTGGGGTCGACACCATCGATTTTTACGTCATAGCCGTTTCGACCAATTAGCACGTACATAACGTTTCTTATATTTTGTGTTTTGTGATCCATATACCTGCTTTGCAATCAATCAAAACATGTTGTTGATGTTTTCTAGGTTTTGCAACGTGATACGACAATTTACAGGTCAGTGTAAGGGTTACATAGGTAGAAATTATCAAATATCACATTAGTCTGGGGGGGATTTTCATGCAGAACAGGGTAATTATGGGGCGATAAAAAATTTTAATTACTGGTCCGATCAAAGATATAGACTTTGAAAAAGTTGTTATTATAAGTACCTTTTGTCAAACCACGTTTCCGAAAAAATATGCTAAAAATAGACTTTATATACTTTGTATAGCATATAAGAATACTCTAACTTGATATGGATGGTCGATTTTGGTGAATATAATAGAAGGCCGTAACATTATTATAAATCATCTGAAGATAGATCTTCTTGAGCTTCCTTTTAAACGGAAATTAGAAAGAACAATCAGGAAATATTGTTATCAAATTTGATGATAATAAAATAAGAAATAAATATTCGTAAACAAAACCTCCGAATAAAATTACACTCCTACAAGTACTCTTGACTATAAACTAAAATCGCCACATCGAACAAAGGTTAGGTATATCGATATGATATAATTCTTTTATCTGCTGGATAACTCAATATAAAAAAATATGGAAATCACGAGCCTCAAAGAATACAGTAGAAAATCTTATATTAAAATTTTGAACATAAAAATGGCCAACAGAATGACTTTTTTAATCGTCTCGTTGATTTTTAACAGTGTTAATTATAACGATTTATCGAGGAGATTGTTACTGAGAAAAAAAATTAACAGTTCCTTGTTGGTCTGCGCTAGCAAACCTACTTTAAAATCGAGAAAACTACCGAAAAGTATCTCGTCTTGATGAGTATATTGTTCGTAATCTATATGGGAAATCAACTTGCTTAGGTGAAATTGGCAAACAACACTACATGTGTTGCAACAAGTTAAAGTAATCATTTAACACTATTTTGCAAAAATCTTATATTATTGAACGTATTATTCAACAGTTATAGAAAATTACTTTTATTTTATACACCATTCATAAAAATACCATAAAGTATTTGCAAGTACAACATCGGAACGTTCTTTGTCGGTAGCCCAGTTTCAGGTTCATAATATAATTTTTATGCACCCCGGTGTTAATTGATTGTTCCGAAGCGGGAGTTCTTGCGAGCCCAAAATAAATTATTTCTCTCTTGACTCTTGATATTAATTTGACGCAGTAATTAATACTTAAGACTAAACATAAATTTAAACTGACCGTTGTAGAGCGGAGCTTAAGATATAAATCCTGCGGCTTTTAAAGTTATTCTCAGAAAACATGACTTTCGTTTCATTGCTAGGTCTACTACCTACCGCCTTAAAGAGTTAAACCTATTATTCCGGCTTAAAGTTTTTATGACAATGTTACTTAATGTTACTGTCATGTGGAAAAGTTTTATGTCGACTCGTGCAACACGAGATAAAGCAAACACAAAATAATATGTTTGTTTATATCTATCATAATTTGCATGTATTGTAGTAAACCATTATTAATATAAATTTATTGTTTTGGTAAACTAACTGTTATCTCGAACTTTATATAAAAGGTCCTTGGGAAAATACAGTGTGTACCTAGTTTTTTTTTTAATTTACATCTTTTTAATGGTAATCCTCTAAACGAATTTAATCTTTTTAAGAGATTCTGCTTAAGTGATATAATCCAATCAGTAAGTACAGTAAATGCCTTCTTATGACGTTAGTTCATAAATAATTAGAACCTACTTTGCGATCTAGATGGAGGTAAGAAAATACTCCCAATCTATTTGCCGGGTTAATCTGATTACAGAAGCTGAGCTACGAGCGTTCAAATTAGTCAAATCACATTTTTTTGAACCTCGAAACCAAAGTAATACGATATTAGTTCCAAAAGTATCGAGCCTGCATTCATATCTCCGCGTCAAAACTTCCGAACGAACTCTGTGAGGCATAGGCGGCACCAGCAAGTCTTCACGAACTCATTGGTGTGAGCAGTTACCGAGTGGACGTATTAGTTCGTGAACGGTGTGCGTTTGTTTACAGTATCGTTTTTTCGTTCGTCGCATTTTATTATTGTAAAAAATGACGGAAAAATTAGATCAACGAATTTACATCAAGTTTTGCTTTAATCTTGGAAAAACTTGCTCGGAAACAATTAATATGATGAATAAGGCATTTAGAGAAACAAAGCAACAGTCTTCACAGTGGAAGTATTCTGAATCGCCAAGATCAAAAAAAGCACGTCAAAGTCGGAGCAAATTGAAGACAATGTTGACTGTTTTATTTGATTATGAAGGTGTTATGCACTACGAATATGCTCCGAGAGATCACACTATCACTAAAGAATACTACGTTGAAGTATTGAGAAGATTACGTGACGCAGTCAGAAGGAAACGGCCACAACTTTCGACAAGCGGTGATTGGCTGCGCCAGCGCATTCATCGAAACTAGTGCAGCAATATTTAACAAAGCACCAAGTCGGACAGCTTCGCCAGCCTCCGTACAGTCCCAACGTAGCTCCCTGCGACTTTTGGCTCTTTCCCAGATTAAAAATGCCGCTCAAAGGACACAGATTCAATGACAAGGAGACGGTTGAAACTAATGCGACGAATGCACTGAAGGCAATTCCGAAAACTGACTTCCAGAATTGCTTTAGGAAGTGGAAACACTGCTGGGAACGTGTTATTCAATTAAATGGGGACTACTTTGAAGGATGTCGCTAACCGGATGATTAAGAATAACACTAATGCGGAGATATGAAGATATTCTCGATACTTTGGGACAAACCTCGTATATTCAAATAAAAATGTTTTAGTGTTAAGCTATATACAACTGAAAAACCTTCAATTTAAGCCTTGATAGATTAAATTTGATTCATTAGTTATTGTAAAAAAGCTAAAAACCCTGGGAAATTGACCTTTAACGAGATATCAAATAATTATTGCAAAACTAAAGTCGAAATTCTGTTTAAAATATTTTTTAATCATCTCAAAATTGGTACTAGTTGCCTAGCTTTCTTAATTTGTTTATCTCGAGAAGCTTATCGTAAAATGAAACGTGCCTGTGGCGGCTAGTGCATAAGTACTGCAGAGCCGCAGAAACACCAACATTTTTAAGCTAAAAATATTGTTGTAAATATCATATAAAATATTTCATAAACCAGCCGCTATGAATTCTGCAGTACAATAAGGTCAAGTCGAGAATTCATTAAAAAAAGAGCGAAAATAATTAATAGTAGAGCACAGCACAAAAAGCCTGAAAGCGTGGTTCGGAGAAGAATTGCAATGAAAGGAGACAGACTAATATTCGAATGTCTGATTATATCTAATGGTTGCCAAGTAGTTGGCGCGTGCGGCCAGCGCCAACGGTCCATTCCATTTGGTCATACGAAATAATGCAATAGGAAGATGTACCTTCAATTATAATTACGTTTGAAACTAATTTGGTCAACTGTTAGTTCGCTGCGCCCCTCTTCTATGATTTTTCCGGGACGGTTAATATAAGAGAACAATTAGATTCGACATATTGGATGAAAATCCGGAAATTTAGTGACACTGTTACAAAAACGAGAATCAATGATTTTATAAAATTTTGTGGTGTATTTGAGTTAGCTCTTCGTTGGCACGATCAAAAAGAACAATCTGAGAATTCGAGTATTTTCTGTGGTCTAATAAATTTCTCAGCCGAACTTGATAAAACTCTAGCGAAACATAAGACACTTTACAGTGTTTAAATAAATTTCTAAGAAAATTCAAAATGACCTGTTAATTTGTATGTTCGAGATATATCATGAAATAATTTTGTCCGAGATTCGCAAATCCCCATATTTAGCAATTATGGCCAACGAAATAACAGATGTTTCAGCGAAGTATCAGTTGATCACAATATTTAGATATTCCCGGAGTGGAGAACCCGTAAAACGTTAAGGACTTTCTAAGCAAAGATATTTTTAGTATTTTAGATCCCATATTAGAAAATTAAAAAAAAATAATTTCGCAGAGTTACGACGGAGTAGACGAAGAACAGAAATGAACGCAAGGATTAAAGAAAAATACCTTAATGTACGCTTTGTACACTGCTATGCTAATCAGCTTAATTTGATAATGTCAAAAGCTGCTTCTGAAAGTTCACAAGTTCAATTTTTTTTTAAATTCACCTCAACGTGTAGCAGGGTTAAATAAAACCGTTAAAAGACGTGTTCCTCATGGTGCTCCATCGCGGAATTTTAATATTGGAACAGTAAATATAGTTTTCTAAACACCATGAATCTTTTATTGAATGCATGGACGAAATGCAAGATAGTTTTAATAATCAAACAGCTTGTAATACCGCATCTTCCATTAGAACAATGCTTGTAGATGCAAAATCCACTGACAAGATCATGAGGTGATCGAAACGCGTATGGAGAGAGGACCAGAGCGATATTTGCAGGAAATAAACTATTTGTATATATATAATTTTCATATTCTATGCCTGAAAGGAAAATTACATATATAACAAATTATTTAAATACGGTAGAAAGATTTCTTTATTTCTTACTAAAATTTTTATTTTTTAAAAATTTCAAATTAATCTGGTGATTCATAGATGTCATTCGACTGGCGATATTTTTCAGTCTGACATCGAAGTCGTTAGATAGCAGGTGCTGCCGACAAACCTTGAAACTTATATTTCATATATCAGTTATATCCTGCTAATTTTGCTCTCGGTCCGATACAGCTCCACTGACGAGATAATGAAATGATCGGAACGCGTATGAAGAGAGGACCAGAGCGATATTTGCAGAAAATAAACTGTTTGTATATATATTTTTCATACCCTCTGCCTCAAAGGAGAATTACATCTATAACAAACTATTTAAATAAGGCAGGAAGATTTCTTTATTTCTTACTAAAATTTAATTTTTTTAAAAATTTCACATTACTCCGGTGATTCATAGATGTCATTCGACTGGCGACATTTTTCAGTTTGACATCGGGGTCGATAGATGGCAGGTGCAATATCCTGCCAATATACCTTGAAACTTATATTTCATATCAGTTATTTCCTGCTAATGTTGCTCTCGGTCCGATACAGCTCCACTGACGAGATCATGAGGTGATCGAAACGCGTATGGAGAGGACCAGACCGATATTTGCAGGAAATAAATTTTTTGTATATATATTTTTCATAGCCTCTGCCTGAAAGGAGAATTACATATATAACAAACTATTTAAATACAGCAAAAAAATTTCTTTATTTCTCACTAAAATTTAATTTTTTAAGCAAAAAGAAGTCAATTTTCGAGTTTTTTTTTGCGTTTTTTTGTAATAACTACTGATTGAAATTTAATCAACGGTGGCTAAAATTATAGTCTTTTAAATAACTATAGATTTGCTAAAAAATCTTTTTGTTGAAAATAGTTACCTTTGCATCAAGGTTTAAAACACTGTGTTTTGGAAACTCTGAATGTTCAAGGCTCAGCTATGGTAATCATTGCCCCAGAAAACCTATGTGAAAATTTTAATTTATGGCCCTTAACATTTCAGGGAGCTATTCACACTTGAAGTAATTCCTGTTTTCCTACTTATTGATTTGAGAAATACTCCTGCGAAATATATTTATACAGTTCATTCAAAAAGTTCCGGAACTAATTTTGTTTAAAATTTACAACTAGTGCTATCTGTTCCCCGACAGCAAAACTATGTAATATCATGCCTTAGTTACCCACAGTGGAGATGTGAGCGCCTTCATTTATTGACCAGCTATTTTCATTTGTAGTAGACGTGTTTTTGCCAGTGCGTGATAATTTTCTCTATGGCGCAACACGCTGTAATCAAATTGTGTTTCAAATTGGGACAAAATGGTTCGAAAACATTCGGAAATCACGTAAGGTGAAAATTGTTTAAGCCGCAACAAGGTTTTCCGACTGATATGTGCGGACCAAGAACGGTCAAGAGTCACTGGAAGACGATCCATGGGACGACCGCCCTTCAACCTCGACTCGCACTGTCTCGTAATCGGCGAAAATGTCACAGGAACTCAATATCAGTCTACGAGGCGTGCACCATATTTTGCATGATGTTCTCGGGAAACAAAAGTGTGAATGGAATTGTAGAAGCTTTACGCGATTTGGTTAAATGGGCAGAAACGCAGGAACTTTTTTAAATAAAATTGCAATATGATCCAACGACCAAACCCCAAACTACTGAGTGATCAGACAAGCGCAAAGGGCTTCTCACCAAATGTCGAGCGACAAAGTCGAAGATCCTCATTTCGTTTTTTGAGTCTCGCGGGATTTTCCATAGCAAATTCATGCCCCCGGGCCAAACAGTGAACGCACAATTCTACAATAGTGTCCTGGATCTACTTTCGAAGAGGATTCGTCGCACGAGACCGGAATTGTATCACACTGGTAACTGATTTCTGTTACACGACAATGCATCAGCCCGTTCCTCAATACTCATCACACAATTTTTGGCCCAAAAGTCGGTCTCTATGAATCATCTATCGCCCTATTCGCCAGATCTGGTTCCGGCAGACTTTTTTATTACCTAAATTAAAAATTACGATGAAGGGAGAACGTTTTACCTTAATTGAGCCAAACGGTTATGGCCTTGAGACTGACTTTGAATCTGCCTATCATGGCCTTTCAAGGCCAATTTTCTTTTTAAATAGGAATATTTTATTGCAAAAATAGAAAATAAGGGAACTTTACCCTCCAACGATGTAAATATGCCATAGACCCTTTCCACATTTAGAGATCATTTGAAGATCAAACTTACTCGTCTGACTGAAAAAGGCTCAAAGCTTTGAAATCAAACAGTTTCGTGATAAGATATATAAATTTACTCGCATTGAAAATACTGAACTGACCTTATATAACAGTAAGTATGTATCTCGTGTAAAATCATGCTTTGATTTATAACGCTGTCATACTCTAGGCATCAAGATTACTCTAAAAATACTTTTAATTAAGTGACCGGATTTAGAATGTACGAAATTTTTACACTTAGAGAGTCAAATGTGTTTTAAAATTAAAATTTAACTTAACATATGGAATAAGGGTGAATAAAAATTATTTCGTTCTCAAAATGGATCTCAGAAATTAGTATTTCGTGGTTTTTTAGGTGGATCTAGACCAAATATAGTTTTAGCATAACGGTGCACTACCATATTACTATGTTGGTACTGTTCGCCAATACTTGAACGTAGTTTTCCTTCAATGGATGGATTAGAAAAAAAAGTGCGGCCGTCTAATATATACTATCTTAAGGAACCTGCTAAACATGAGGTAATGCTTTATTTTTCCTTGTTTCTTTATTTTAAAAATGAAACTAATGAAAAGTTTTGATACAAATTACAAATCTAATATCAGGTCCGTCAACAGACGGATATTCATATAATCATCGATGCTTTTGTAACAAAAGTAGAATATCTCATAGCGTATATATATATATATATATATATATATATATATATATATATATATAAATCCCCTATTTAGTCACTAATATAACTGCACACAAGTCTTAACAACTAAATTCATATTTTAAAATTACAAACAACAATCAAACATCATCAAGCTTTGCAGAACAATGACATACCAAACTAAACTAACACATATCCAAGAAAAAAAACAATGAAAATACGTGTTACTTAAGGAAAGACTCTATTAAAAAGTACTTGCTTTAGACACTATTTAAACTTATTTAGAGATTTTAAAGATTCAATATTTGTGGGTGATTAATTAAAACTGTTTAGACCTTTCAAGAATATAGAGGTTTATGTTTGTCTCTTTAACACTGGAGGAATATAAAAGTCATCCCTCAATCTAGCGTCATATGGATGTATATTTCGATTATATTTAATATGATCTTGCAAATATGTAGGAGAACTACCCGATCTGATTTTAAAAAAATAGATCAATGTTTGATAGTGAAAGAAGTCCTCCACTGACAACCACTGCATTTTCCTCAACATGTATTTGATTGATGTTTTTCTTGTACCTGAGAGTATAAGTCTTATACGGCAATACCAGAGTGTTAAACAGGATTGTTTTAGTCCACATTATCAAAAAATTAGAACTCTGTAAATATAGTTAATTTGTTAAAAGCTTATTTTCATTGTTATTCGCATGTTCTTCAAATTTAAGTTGTTTATCTACGATTACTTCTAAATATTTAAACTTTTCCACCATTTCAATTGTTTCATTGCCTACTTTAATAATAAGGTCTCCATGAGAAAAAGTTATGTAATCGTTCTCATTGCTGATTATCATAAATTTGTTTTTTTCACATTTATTTTTAATTTGTTACAAGAACACCACCAATATAAATTTTGTATTGTAGAATTAAGTATGTCATCCATCAGAACATGCAAAATATAAAAGAGTATCATCTGTATACAGCAATCACCAGATGTATTCACTATATCTTCGATATATAAAAGAAATAACAATGGATCCAGCACACTACCCTGTGGAACTCAGATGTTGTTTTTAATCTCGTCAGATAACACATCAGTTAATTTCAATCTTTGTTTTCTATTAATTAAGTAATTATTCATAAATGGCAACACCTCACACCTTATACCGACACCTTCTAATTTTTTAAGTAGTCTTTCTCTATCCAAAGTCTCAAAGGCCCTTCTCTAATTCAGAAACACAGCATCTGTAATAAAATTTTGATCGAAAGTATGTTTCCAGTCATTAAGGACATACTGCACTGCTATGCTTAATCCAAAAAACCAGATTGCATACTATTTATAATTTGTTGGCTTCTATGAATTCTAACAGTTGTTTCATCACTACTACATTCACACTACTGCATGATTTTTTCAACACAACGAAACATGTTAACAGGTCGCAGATCAACAGCCCAGTGAGAATTACTTACTTTAGGAACCGGAACAATAGATGATATTTTCAATTTATCAGGAACTTTACATGCTAAAAATAACGATTTTATCAAATTAAGAAGTGATGAAGCAATATTATCAAAACAACTCTTTAAAAACACAACATTTATATCACCTAATCCATTTTTTTTGTAGGTCAAAAACAATCTCCTGAAGTTCTTCAACAGTAACAGGCTCAAACACTTACTCATGTTTAGGTAAAATTGGAAAATCTGGTCGAGATTTATCTATGTCCCTGACTATTGCTCCAATACGGGTAACATAAAAGCAGTTCAATGAACTTACTATATCATTTGGAAATAAAATTATTTCGTCATCAATTTCCAGTTGCAAACAATTGTTACTTTTACCTTCATTAGGAAGCAAAGTTTTTAAAATATTCCACAATGCACGGTAATTATTTTTATTTTCAGTTATTCTGTTTTTATAATATTCTTTTTTTTTCCTGATGAATAAATTTCACCGCAATATTTCTTTTTTGTTTGTAGACCTCCAAATCCTCAGATCTTCCAAAACTGATATACTGCTTGTAACAAACACCTCTGACATTTGTAGCAATATTAACTCTATCATTCCACCATTCCTTATATTTTGGATATATTTTGACAGTTGTTTTTGGTGCAAGCTCATTAAAAATGTTCATCAAAGTTGATTAACCATATAATGATCTGTGATTCTGGGTTTTTTATGACTTTTATGAATAAATTTAGTACAGGGTGAGTCAACGATTGGATGAAGTAGGTTTGTGCCTTTTCGGTGAAATTAACAAAGAAACTATATTTATTGTTTGATACAGTTCATTTTTACGCAGATTTTAAAAATATTTAGGACTCTACAGGGTGAGCCAAAAAACTAGGACAGCATAAAGTTGTATTTTTTTAAATAGAACACCCTATATACGAATCGTATTTTCGATTTAGCTTATAATTTTAAATCTTTTTTATTTTTTACTATAACAAAACTTTTTAGTTTCTGAGATAATTAAGTTTAAAGAAAAAAAGTCACATTTTCAAGCATCAATTCAATCCTTGATAACGTTTTCAATTTTGTGACAAATATATTCAAATTTAGAATTTAGCAAGGCCAAGGACAAGTTAACATAATTTTTACCTAATATTTGCAATAAAAGCTACAGGGTGTTGAACACATCGGCTCAAATTTGAACAAGTTTAAATGAATAAATATCTTTTTTTTTAAATGGTACACCTTGTATATTTTCATGTTATTTAATAGAGTAATAAAAACCCTAAAAGATTTGTTCAATATATCCTATACCTATTTATAATAGTTTTTGAGATATTTCAGTTTTTCTTATTTTCCATACTTTTTTACAGAAATAGTCTTCATTATCATAGTAGCCATGTAAAATAATAAAAAGAAACTACAGAAACAAACAGAATGTGGTTAAATATGATGAAATACATTATTCGTTATATTACAATGGCAATAGTTTAATTAAACATAATGTGAAAAAATTAACACAACAATAACGACAAGGCAAATACATATTTACTTTTATACTAAATTGAAACAAAAAAAATACCTATTAAATACTGAGATTAATTATTTCTTTTTAATAAGTGTTCGAATAAACGACCCTCTTGTGCAATGCACAAATTTAGTCTTTTTTGCAGATTTTCTCGGACCCTGGACAAATTAGTGTCGTTATTGTTCTACAGGTATCCCTAATCCTGTTTTGCATATCTTCCACTGTTGTTGGTGGATTAACATACACCTTATTTTTAATATAACCCCATAGGAAGAAATCTAATGGGGTGATGTCGCAAGACCTTGGTGGCCACTCAATGAAACCCCCACGTCCAATCCATTTTTGCGGATATCGTTGGTCCAAAAACGCACGAACTTCACGATGGTAATGCGGAGGCGCACCATCGTGCTGGAATCACATACTGTCGAGCTCATCCCTATCGAGACCATGAAGCAGTTGAGGTAGTTCTTCTTGTAGAAAGTTCAGGTAACTATGGCCATTTAGTGGTTCATTAAAAAAGTGGGGTCCAATAATTCGATTATGATGAATACCACACCAAACATTTAATGACCAGTGGTTTTGATGTTGCACCTCTCTAATCCAAAATGGGTTTTCTGTGGCATAATAATGCATGTTGCGTCTATTTACGGTACCGTTACTTCTAAAAGTAGCTTCATTACTGAACATTACCTTGCATAATAAATTTGGATTTAATTGAATCTCCGCATTTATTGTACGACAAAAGTTTACACGACTTTCAAAATCCTGTCCATGCAATTCTTGGTGTAATTCCATGTGATATGGATGATACCTATATTTCTTGGTAGTACGATTAGCGGTGGATTGTGATGTTTCACATAATGCTGCTAACTGACGGCTACCAATATAAGGATTTTCCTGAACATTTAACAATACTTGTAGTTCTTTTTCTTCATTAGTTACTGGTTTGTTGACCACTTTACGTTTTGGATAATCAACAGTACCAGAAGAATCAAATCTTTGAATTAAGTTTTGAAAAGTATGGGTATTAGGCTGGCATCGATCAGGATACTTCATTTTGTAAATTCTTTGAGCAAGAAGGCAATTTTTTTGAGCCTCTCCTATTGTATAAATCATATCTATTAACTCATTCATTTTACAATATAAGATGAATGCAAAAAAAACCAAACTACACTACATAAAAACCAAAAGAAGCGGTTGCGGTTATAAATTTGACACACAGAAAAATGTTCTTTTACATTGTTTTTGCCATGGCTACTATGAGAATGAAGACTATTTCTGTAAAAAAGTATGGAAAATAAGAAAAACTGAGATATCTCAAAAACTATTATAAATAGGTATAGGATATATTGAACAAAACTTTTAGGGCTTTTATTACTCTATTAAATAACATGAAAATATACAGGGTGTACCATTTAAAAAAAAGATATTTATTCATTTAAACTTGTTCAAATTTGAGCCGATGTGTTCAACACCCTGTAGCTTTTATTGCAAATATTAGGTAAAAATTATGTTAACTTGTCCTTGGTCTTGCTAAATTCCAAATTTGAATATATTTGTCACAAAATTGAAAACGTTATTTAGGATTGAATTGATGCTTGAAAATGTGACTTTTTTTCTTTAAACTTAATTATCTCAGAAACTATAAAGTTTTGTTATAGTAAACCCTTAATAAAAAAGATTTAAAATTATAAGCTGAATCGAAAATACGATTCGTATATAGGGTATTCTATTTAAAAAAATACAACTTTATGCTGTCCTAGTTTTTTGGCTCACCCTGTAGGGTCCTAAATATTTTTAAAATCTGCGTAAAAATAAACTGTATCAAACAATAAATATAATTTCTTTGTTAATTTCACCGAAAAGGCACAAACCTACTTCATCCAATCGTTGACTCACCCTGTACATTGTTTAGTGACCAGAGTAATGGTTTTTCATTATTTTCTCCAAAAGTTTAACAAAGAGATGAGGGCATATTGGTCCTTTCCAAACAATATTCAAAATTTTACAGCAAATGTTCTTAATACTTGCCAGTAAAATTTATCTCTCAGAATTTTAATTACCTACTTATTTTTAAAAAATATTTTCTTTAATTAATTTGAATTTATATTCACCGAAGGCACTCTTAGTTGTAATTTACTATATAACATTTGCTAAACTCACTGCGCTCGATCATTTTTTAATTTAAATTCAGTCCTTACAACTGATCCAAGGTTGTTATCATTAAATACACGTACTATTTACTTTCCAATATGCAATACGAATTTCAATTAAAACGGTTCCAATTTGCCGTCATCGAGAAATTATTCAACATGTCCCACCAAAATCGGACCACGCAAATGTAGGTCTCCCAATCGCAGGGCCTGCTTCAAAAAAATCTGACCAATGTGTGAAAATATTGATGAGAAAGTATTTCTTAACGTGAATGTGGGGGTCCCCTCCAGCGAGTGGTCACCAAGTTCAGTCTAGGAAACAGTGGCGCCCATAAGTCGCACTAGTCGGTCGATTTTCTCTTTACACCTTGCCGATCGAGGTGTAGTGAATTGCGAGAGCATAATTAATGAGCTTAAAACTTATGTAACCAATAAATTACTCTGCGGGTATTATAGTAGTGTGTTTATTTAAGGTACAAGCATACTAAAATCAACTAATTACAAAGTTACAGACATATTTAATTTAATAAATGGGTGATTATACCATTTCGGGCCCCTCCTTCGTAAAAAAGGAACATTGTTTTTATTGTTTTTTTGGAATATACAGAGTTTTTTGAACTTTAATTTCGAATATGTCATGCCGAACAAAAGTAACTGTTTTCATAAATTAAATATAATAATTTTAAGAATTTATGGGCGTATATTATTTAATTTTATTTCTTTTTTATGGAGATTCTGTCCATAATAAAAATAAAAAAAAAGTTATTTAGTTTCTATTGGGGGACCATTCAAGTATTACGTAAGCAAATAGGGGGGTGGGGGGTCTTTATTTTGCTTATTTTTGATGACATGGGTGACAGGGGGGGGGGGGTTAAATGGCGATTACATCAGAAATTTTTATTTATTTAAATACTTTTGGTACCTATATTTTTTTTTGCAAAATTCAGTAGATCTTGCTTTGAATATATGTAGCAATCCTGTTTGTCTATGCTCGAAAGCGCAAAAGATGTTAGGGAATTTCCCTAAATAATCAACGTGGTGTTTTAAGAAAGAAAGGACCGAAGTAGGGGAAGTCCCGCACGCGCTATTCACTTGTCTGAAACTTTCCAGTCCTAATTGGATTTGACGTATTCTAAGTTAATGTTCGTTTACTATTGATTGACATTTACCAGCTCTGAAATGTCATCTAATGTAGACAGATCAAAATTATACCAAAAATTATTTGAAAATTTTGAAAAATCTCACCCAAACACAAAATTACAAAATGTACAAAAGTGAAGTTTGGTGTGGTTATAAGAAACGAGCAAAGTCCGACAAAGAACTCGGTATAATTGTGTCCAAGAGAATTGAAGAAGAATTACATCGATCTATTATTTGGAGAATATAGCATCAATAATTGGACTAGATCAAGTGTTTTTCATATCTCAAGATGATAAGGCTTGGGTCCCTCTTGGTGTAACTGCAGCAAATTAACAAGCACCACTGTTAATGCATATGGAATATAGAGTCAAACTGCCTGATCACGACTGGGAAATTGCCGAATGACCGTCTGTTTATGCTGGAATTAAAATAATTCCTAGTATGCTAGGACAACCGCAAACCGTTGGATATTCTGGGCCAACGTGCATAGCCATTCGAAGTGGAAAGCGATGTTCATCCACTGCTAATACTCATGCTTAAGATTTCGAAACGCTTCTCGACCTTGAAGAGTTTCAACTATTGCCTATTATGGCCGTTGATGGAGGGCCAGATGAAAATCTACGATACCAAAAAGTAATAGTGTTTGCAATACAACACTAAGAGACATGATCTCAATGTAATGTTTATAGCTACGAATACTCCTGGAAGAAGTGCGTATAACCGAGTACAACGCAGAATAGCTCCACTTAGTCAGGAACTGGCTGGTTTGATGTTATCTCATGACCATTTTGGGTCTCATTTGGATGGCCGTGGCGTTACAATTGATAAGAATTTAGAAAAGTTCGATTTTTAGTTTGCTGGAAATGTATTAGCAGAAGTATTAAGCTTAATAGTAATTGATGATTATCCTGTTTCTGAAAAATATGTTGGATTTGGTGAACTTGATCTTCCTGATTTACCCGACATTAAATGGTATTCAGAATATGTTCGTGAAAGCTGATATTTACTTCAAATTGTGAAATGTAAAAACAGGGATTGTTGTCGTCTAAGAAGCAGTTTGTTTAGAATAATAAACAATAGATTTATACCACCACCACTAAAAGCAAAACAAACAGCTGATGACTCGATTTTAGACGAAGGAATGCAATTTCTTAGTCTTCCTCTCCGTTTAGTCCTACACTTAAACTGTTCAACTTAAGGGTTTCTACCCTATGATTATTTTTGTTCAACAGTAAAATCTAATTTATCAAGTTGAACATGCAAAACATGTGGTCTTTATTATGCCTCTGTGAAGTAATTAAAGCGTCACAATAAGGAGATCCATAAAGATATTAACCCGGACACCGAAATTAAAGTGCGACCTATAAGAGTGGCTTTGCTTACTTTTGCTGACAAGGGGAAGAGGGGGATTAAAAATGATTAAAATCCTGCTTAGGTAATACTTAAACGGCCCTTTGCATTTGAAATAACCATAATGTAATATCTTTTTCCAGTTGATACACAGCTAAAAATCCACTACTTACAGAAATTTGCACGAGTATGAGGGTAAATATTGTAAATAAAAATAAATAATGGACATTTTAGCAGTAACCTTCATTAAGAGTTAGAGTTTCAGTAACTCACTGGGTAATTTTTTTTTAAAACGAAAATCTTTTAGCCAGCAGATAAGCGCTAATTTATCACTTGGCAGTGTTTAAAATCTTGTACAAAATACCGTTTATACCACTGGCGGAACTATACCATTTGAGGCCCGTGCCAAATTCATCAGATAGGAACCTCTCTCAATGTAAAGAAGCTCAACTAACATTGTAGTTTTTTTTCTTAATAAATCACCACATGAAGTAAGTACAAACGCTATTATAATTAGTTGATTTTCTAGTAACTTTTAATTTAAAGAGTATACTTGACCACGAAATGTTTGATGGATAGAATAGCTAAGTGGTGTAGTCTTTCTTGTGCCATAAATAAGTTTTTATCAATTTTAATTTTGAAATGAGCGATAGATACTAATAGTAGGCACAGGAATGGTTAAAAATCACATAAATGCAGTACACATTTCAAGACAGATTGAAGAAATAAATTGACTCTTTATGCTTAATAAATCAGCAAGTTCTCCTATAGAAGATGGTATTTCTATTTTGTGTCTAAAATTGAATCAAAAACTGAAAGTTTCCTTGGCAAACGAGGTAGATATGCCTTTTTATATAAATCAACAAATACTAAAGCCTTTTCCAATAAATCGGTCTCATTTAAATTGTGCAAAGTGACAGGTTGTAAAACACTGAGATTGGAAACATTTTTTTTCATTCTTAAGAAACGCGATCTCAGTTGATTATTGATAATGTCCAATACACGACAGAATATATTCGCTTTGAATAAGTTTTCGGAATCTTGGAGATGTTCATCCTCACACATTCCATCAAAATGACGTTTCACCTTCCTGTGACAAGTTTTAGGAAATTCAGGATTGATAACAGTTTTTTTGCCACTCTATTTGCTTGCGCTTTTGAATCTACATTTCGATACTTTAAAAGATCTTTCGGCCAGACTTGTAAACGCTTTGCGACATTTGAAAGATATATGGCTTTGGCAAACCAAATTTTGAAAGCAAAAATAGCATCGAAACGTCCTGCCCATCTAATTGGATTTAATGTTTTTAATGTTCCCGAAATTGAAAATTCTTTATCTTTATTAATCATAAACTCGATAGTATATTCCATCTTTTGATAATATGCCTAAAACAATTATAAATTTGTTGCACATAAAGAACGAAAGCTTTCACGGCTTTGGTTAAGTTAAAAATTATGGTTCTTGGATTTAGACCGTGTCAAATTGAAATTATTATCCGACGTTTCGCCTACGATTGCACGAGGCATCTTCAGGGATCTTTACTTTACGAGATTAAAACACTGAATTCAGTGTGAAGTCACATTCGAGCAATATTCATTTTCGGCATTGTAATAGCTTTGAAAATACTATAAGATATAAAACGAAAAACGTAAGATGCATGCAGTAAATAATAGTAAAGAGTGTACAGAGAAGCTGTCGTCGAGAAAACTCACACAACACTTATTATCTCTGGCTCACCACATTTTTTGCTTTAAATCTTACAAGTAATTTCAAAGCTACCAAACATTCACAATCACAAATTTTCAGGATATGTATGGGATTAGAAATTTGTATGAGGATATAAATCTGTATGGGGCTAGGAAAAATGATTTTATACTTTTTAGCTTGTTTTTAAAAGGTGGTATCTTAAAAAAATACTTAAATAATCATTTTTTTGCTTTTGAACCGTTGGTTTAAAATCGATTGCAAGACTTTTACAGAACAGAAAAAAATTAAATCCAAAATTTGTACCAAACAAATAAACAAGTAAACAGATAAGAAAGCGACTTAATATTGTATTGTTATCCAAATTTGAGTTATGTTTAAAGCTTCAAGTTTCTAGCTCGTCGAGAAGTTAGGTTAAAATAGATTGCAAAATTTGTACACAAGCATAATAACATACTCCCATCTACTTCTATTTATTCTATTACTCGTAATTAAATAAACAGACAGACAAGCAAGGGAGTAAATAAAAACTTTGTAAAATAAAGAATCTGTTGTGTTTTAATTTCAGATAGTTGTATTAAGAAAGCTAATTTTGGACAAATTAAACCAGTCATATAAATTTAATCGTATTGTTACGAATAACTGGAAGTAACTTATTGAATTTAATCAAAGAACCACAGTACCGAACCAATCAGTGTCATTGCCGAACAGACAATCAGAATAAAAGGAAATACAGAGAAGATCATTTACGGAAGACTGGACAAGAGTTCTGGAAACCACGCAGGATTGGTTCAACAACACAATAAACTAATAATAAATTAATAAAGAAGTCGAAGTAACATTGTACGAGCCATTAAAATGGGTGGTAAAATGTGAACAATCCGGCAAAGATACATCGAAAATGTCATACAACGGAGAGGTTCCAGATAGACTGGAAACATCTTTCACCACAGAAACTTGAAAAAGCCAACCAATACGCCAGCCACCTAGAAGACTTCCTATAGCTAAGAGCCAGGAAGTGGAGTTACTTGTTGACAAAATGTCGAATGAGGGAATTATAGAATAGCGATCTAGTCCTTGGTCATCTCCGGTTGTACTGGTAGCCAAAAAGGATGAACTACTAGATTTTGTGTTGACTACAGGAAGCTTAATGATGTCAGTAAGAAAGATAGCTATCCACTTCCTAGAACTGATAACACTTTGACAAGGTTGGCTAGATCACAATGGTTCTCCACACTGGATCTAAAAAGTGGATATTCGCAAATAGGCATCCAAGATAAAGATAAGGAGAAGACGGCTTTTTGTACTGGGGCTGGTCTATATCATTTTAACGTTATGCCATTCGGACTCTGCAACGCTCCTGCCACCTTTGAGCGTCTAATTGAAACAGTACTGCGAGATCTTACATGAAAATAAGTCTAGTCTATCTTGATAATGTCATGATTATGGGGAAAATATTTGGTGAACACTTACAGAATCTACAGGAAGTTTTTACAAGAATTAAAAACGCTAACCGACCTAACTACAACCTAAAAGTGCATACTTTTTGAACAAAAAGTTGAATTTCTGGACATGCAGTATTACCAGAAGGAATCCATATGGGTGAAAAGAAAATTATAACAATAAAATATTGGCCCCGACTACGTAACAAACATGAGTTGAGAAGCTTTCTCGGGTTATGCACATACTACAGAAGATTCGTGGAAGAGTTTGCCAATATTGCTTCACCCTTGCATAAGCATCAATGGAATCCTGAGTGTGAACAAGCTTTCCGGAAATTAAAGGCTGTCTTATGTGTCAGTTCAATTTTAAGCTGCCCGCAAGATCAGGGAAAATTCATGTTGGATACGAATGCCAGTAGCATAGGAGTAGGAGCTGGAATCGTCTCAGAACGTATGGTCAGGAACAAGTTATTGAATATTCATTCAAAACCGGAAAGAAATTATTGTGTCACGAGGAAAAAATTGCTTGCGACAATCAAAGCAGTCCAACATTTTCATAAATATTTGTACGGACAGGAATTTTTAATAAGAATATACCACGCAGCTCTTAAATGTCTCCTAAACATGAAGCAGCCTGAAGGGCAAGTAGCAAGATCGCTTGAAAAACTATAACAATACAATTTTAAAATCAAACAAAGACCAGGAAGACTGCATAACAACGCAGATGCCTTGTCAAGAAGACCATGTAAGGAGGAATGCAAGCACTGCAGCAAAATAGAACAAAGAGAGGGGTTCCCTATTCGGAGAGTCACTTTTAACGTTGATTCAGACTGGAGCATAGCTCAGATGAGAAAAGACCAGCTTGAAGATATGAATCTAGCAACATATCTTCCACTTAAAAAAAATAATGAACTACGTCCAAGTTGGGAAGAGATCTCAAATAACGGACTCACATTCAAGACACTTTGGGCTCAGTGGGACTCGCTATTGATTGAAGACTGGTGAGTAGAGAAATCCTGGGAAAGTGCCGATAGCAAGGAAACAGAAACTCAGATAGTGGTACCTAGAAAAAAAGTTCCATTGGTTTTAGAAGAAATTTATAATGGGAAGTCTGGTGCTTATTTAGGAGTTAACAAAACTCTAGACAAACTTCAAGAAAGATTTTACGGGGTTAACTACCGTCCAGACGTGAAATCATAGTGTAGACATTGCTCTAAATGTGCAACTAGCCAAGGTTCAAATACAAGCT
Source organism: Diaprepes abbreviatus (assembly GCA_034092305.1). Lineage (NCBI taxonomy): Eukaryota > Metazoa > Arthropoda > Insecta > Coleoptera > Curculionidae > Diaprepes > Diaprepes abbreviatus. The sequence continues at coordinate 813,485 of JASJET010000036.1, read as the reverse complement.
CTAAAGGAAAAATTAAGGAATATAATGTTGGGATACTGTTTGAATGGATGGCTATAGATATTGCTACACCATTTCCAGAAACAGATAAAGGCAACAAATACATCTTGGTTTCCATTGACTACTTCAGTAAATGGCCTGAGGTATTTGCCATCCCTAACCAGGGAGCCTCAATAGTAGCTGAAGTCTTAGTCAACAATGTGTTCAGTCGACTTGGGATTCCTTTGAAGCTACATTCTGACCAAGGACGCAACTTTAATTGCAAACTTTTTCAAAAGCTCTGAGAACTTCTTAACATCGGTAAAACCAAGACAACAGCTTTACATCCGCAGTCAGATGGCATGGTAGAACGACTTAATAAGATCATTGAACAACATCTCTAAAAGGTTGTGGACAGACATCAGAAAGATTGGGACAAATACTTGCCAATTTTCTTAATGGTCTATCGATTCGCAGTTCGTGAAACTACCGGAATTACACCAGCTCAGGTCTTATTTAGAAAGGAACTTAGATTGCCTTGCGACATAATGTTCGGTTCCTCAACTGAAGAAAGTATGGAGATTGAAGACTGGGTAAATGCTTTACAAGAAAAATTGCGAGAAGTTGATGGCCTAGATAGAGAACGCATGGATCTGACCACCGATAGAATGAAGACAAGATATGACATCAAGGCAAACTCGGCAGGGTTCCAGCAAGGCAAATCACCTAAGTTGATGCCATCATGGGAAGGACCATATACTCCTCTGAAAAGAATCAATGACGTTGTTTACGGAATACAACGAATTTTTAAGATCAAAATGAAAGTAGTACATCTACGCAGGTTGAAGCCATATCATGGAGATATGAAACCTGATAGGGACGATCAGAATTATGAGGGGGCAGTGTTACGAATAACTGGAAGTAACTTATGGATACGCCCTCGTATATGCAAATATCCAGATGCGATGAGTCATCTTTATTATAATACGCTGAAAGGAATAGTGACTCATGACTCATCTTTCTAGAGAGATCACAACTTTTATGCTCTATATATATATTGAGAAATATCCATATATATATATATATATATATATATATATATATATATATATATATATATATATATATATATATATATATATATATATATATATATATACAGAGATATGATTAGCGTAGTTAGTTAGTCGTATAGTTGTATGGTTAAGAGTTATATAGTTGTGTTGTAATAGTGGAAATAATTAGTTAGTTTGCGATGTTAATGTGTTGCTAATATAAGTATTGGAAGTTTTATTAGTGAAAACTGTTATGTTTTTATTCTGTGAACCCAATGAGCGATTTTCAAGAGACGAAATCGTAACAGTATTATAAGAATTGGCGGTCTGGGTAGAACGGTGGTCAAAAGACTAGCTTTCCGTCACCAAAGTCCCGAATACAATTCCCGGTCTGCTATGGTTATGCATATAACAATTCTATTCCTGCTTAAGCCCCAAAAGGAAGTATTTTTACTGTAATTTTCATTTACTACTGCATTTTTCCGAAATAAAAAATATTAATTCGACTTTCGTTCATATTTTGCTTTTCATCTTTTTTTTTTATAAAACATGCTAATTATACACGGAACAAGTTTTTACCGTGGGTTCTGACAATAAAATAATTTAAAAATAATCAATCAATCAATAAATCAATTTTTCCTTGGCTAAACAAATAAATCTAAAAACCCTCCAGGAAGCTGTGGCGCCTGCAAGTCGGCGTCCAGTTGATTTTCGATTGGCTTGGCCTACTTCATGCATGATAGTTTACTATAAATTTATTTTAAATTATTTATTACGTTCGATAATTTTAAATTAAATAAAAAATAAAACAAACAAATTGATTTCGTGATACAGAAGAACAAGTTGATTAAAATAAAATCAAAACAAACTTGTTTTCTTCTTCTCTTGAAAAAATGCTAACTAGAAGTTTTTCTTCTAATTTTTAATGTAATATCACTAAATGGGTTAAAAGCCAGTAATTATGCATAAATGAATAATATTTTTTTAAAAGACTATTGGTAAATATTTTTCATATATAATCTAAACATGTCAACTTCCTGTTTTATTTTCAATTCAGTACAAATTTTAGGTCTCGGATTATACCACATGCTTTTTATAGATTAGCAGAAATTAAAAAAGAAATTTGAATATCAGTACCCTTAAAAATGTTTTTAAAATCACAGTTTGATAAAAGTCTTTTTTAAATGATATTAAGGATAAACCAGTAGACTCAAAAAAAATCAAAAATTTGAAGAATATATATATATATATATATATATATATATATATATATATATATATATATATATATATATATATATATATATACACAAGTGTGGAAAATCCAAACCCGAACCTGGACGTTTCTTAAGTAAGACAAGGAAAATACCATTTATTCATCAAATCAGAATGAGGCAGAATATAAGCATTCGTATGCATCGACATACGTGGTTAAATTTAATAAACTACCAATTTGGCCCTAGGGTGAGGGGTAATAAAATACTGGCGCGGTGAGAGCGGGCGGCAGCATAAGCCACGCCCTAGCACAATCAGAGGATTCCAAGTTATTTGCTTTCATTCAGGCCGCCGTACCGAGTATTGGTATTTCCGTGTTTCGCGCCAAATTTTTTTTATTTGAAATGGTAGTTTATTCCACGGAACAAAAAGTACAGATTATTAAGTGGTTCTATTTTAGTAAAGGTATGGAGATAATCGGCAGAATTGCATTTATGTGCGAAAATCATCCTGTTCTTTCAAAATTTAGAATTTCGAAAATTATTAAAAAATTTGAGACAACCGGTTGCCTAAAAATTTGTAAAAAATACACTGATAATAATGAGGAGTAACCGGTTCCTCAAGTTACTGAAGGACGAGCAAATCGGGAGACTGACTTTTGTAGTTTAACAGAAATTAATTTTTCTTGCAAGAGTACCGTAATTGCCGAAGAACTTGATATGAACGCTCGAACAATTCGAAATATTTTAAAGCGGAACAAATATTGCTGTTACAAATTGCGAATAACTCAAGAAATTTTTCCGCAATACCAGGAAACACGTATGGTGTTTTGTGAGGACATGATGGAAAGGGCCTGAAGTTCTGGCAAATACGAGAACCGTATTTTACAATCGACTGGGTTATTGTCTCTGTCAAAGTGGAGGCCTGTTTGAACACCTCTTGTAGACTTAGGTGTTTTTGTTGATTTAAATTGAATTTAATTATTTGTTTCTTTATTTACAATTACTGCACAAATTTTTTTGTATTTCGACTATTTGATGCATTTAAAACAAACAATGTGTCAAATAGTCATTAAATATTCAAAATTTCGTCGATTACGTTACAAGTTTAGACGAAAAGTAAATACACCCTCCCATTCGTTTAAAGATACTGCTCGTCTTCGTGTCGCACGCAAGTTAGCGGGGGTAATATTCCGAGTGGGTGTTCCCTTCGATCTTCTATTCCGAACTAACCTAAAAGAAGTTAGATGGGCCTAGTGGGTCAGAATTTGAGAAAACGGGCCAAAATAATTTCTAGTTAAGAAATTTAAAATGGAAGGTTGGCTATAGTAACGTTTCTATTAAACTTCGGTAGTATGAACGGCCAGTCTTTTCTTTCTAAAGATTCGTCTCAGGCCAAAGACAACAGTGTTGTGGTTGCGTCGCGCTCAGTTACATTTGTGCGCCACTCTTCTATTTGACATTGGATTATCGAGAGACAAATATCAACGATTACGAAATTGAGCTGAACAGAAAGGAAGTAATATATTTTCGCTTTCGAAAAAAGCATGTTATCCACATGACGACTATCTAACGTGTACTAAATCAAAAGCCGAGATTAAATTCCAAGGCTTACTGGATCTCACAGTGAATCGAATTATATTGCTTCAATTAGACGCCCTTGAACAAATCGATAAATTGGATTTATAAATATCAGTTTCATTTGCAAATGGGGCTTCGATGGAACCTCAGATCAGACCCAGTACAAAATGAAATCCACTGATCCGAATATTTCTGATACAAACTTATTCCTCACCTCTCTTATTCCACTTCAATTAGCAGATGTTATCACGCAAACTGAACAAGAACAGATTCTGTTGTACTATTCCAAACCCACCTCTATGAATTGCGAGCCTCTGAAATTTGAATTTATTAAGGAAATCGAACAAAAGTCTTTAAAAAAAATAGAAAACTATGAACTCGAACTAGACACCCCAGCTTCAGTACAGTACAACTTATCTATGACGATGATAGAAGGCTAAGTTAATGCTTTGGCTGGAGCGAAATCGGTCCAACGTTGTTATCTCTGCCAAACAATATCTCAAATCAACAACATTGATACTGTTTCCCAGTAAATACAGAGTATTTCAAGCTACAACTGTTAACTCTACACGCATGTATTCGATTCTTCGATTGCTGGTTGTATTTGTCGTATCAACGTGACACACAGCAGTGACAAGCCCGTAAGCAGAACGACAAAGAGGTGAAAGCACAGAGAAAGGCTACCATCCAACAGGCCTTTAAGGAGAGAGATTAGGACTTCTTGTTGACATGCCAAAGAAAGGGTTAAGAAGCACTAACGATTGCAACCCAGCTCAACGTTTCTTCGAAAACAGTGATGAGTCAGCCATTATAACAAGAGTAAAGCGAAAACTGATCCTCCGGTTTCCCGTCATTTTGCAAACTATTAGGAGCGGACATTAAACTGCAATAGTGAGGGTTTGGGAACACAAACTTCAAACAGCAAGATTGTTCTTCAAAAGATATTCTTGGTACATCATGCCAACAGAAATCCACAAATTATTTATTCGATTGACCAGACATCACAGCATTTGCAATATTACCGATAGGTAAACTATCGAAAAATGCACAAAAATCAACGAACAAGTTGATAAGAAACTATCGCCTAGACTTTGCCCGAAAATCTTCTCGAGAAAAAATATGGAGGATGTGTTCCAAAACTTTTAGCGTCGATGCATTGTGTTTTGACATCGTAAGGATTCGGACAATAACTCGTACGTATTGGAGAATGAGAAAATAGCTGTTAACAAAGAAGACAATGATTAAAAAGTTATTTTTATTATTTTTATTACGTCGTATTATTTATTAATTTGTGTGAATCAATAAATATTATATTACTTACAAATTATTTACATTGCCATTTGTTAAGAAGTCCTAAGCATAGAGGAAAAAGTACTTTCGTCTTTTTAACGATAATCGATATCCATGTATTTATTATTATAGTATTATTTTTAAAATGCATCTTGAACTCAAGCGCAATATTTTATTCATGGAAATATAATTATTCTGTTTATTTTGTTTTTAAGTTACATATATAACAGCTATTGAACCGCATTATACATTTTTCAAATTTATTTTCATGGTTTTGAAAATTCAGTCTGCTATGTTGGATTTTTATTTTTAATATTAAATCCGTGCTTTCGACCCACTGTGTTTTAACGACACCGAACCATCTTTGGTGGTAACCAGGAATCGAGCTACGATACAACAGTATGCTTTATTTCGCTTCTTCAACAGAGCTAAACGGGTTGTCCGTCTCTTTCTGTTACCTTCCCATTATTTAGAGATTTTGTTTTGGATTTTCCACACCTGTATATATATATATATATATATATATATATATATATATATATATATATATATATATATATATATATATATATATACAGTAAAATCCATATCATATAGATTTTTTTTTATTTATAGCTTTATTCGAAATTTGCTTTTGGCATCAATTTCTGCTTCGATCAAGATGAATATTAAACAAAAAATAGTAGTCACGTGATTGGAATTATCTGTCATATTTTAATTTTTTTCCAAAAAAATTTCAAAAGTGGGATTATAGCTCAAAGTACCCAAAAAAGTCATTAGACAAAGTTTTTCTAAATGCAATTTTAACCCATACGCAAAATTTCAGCTGTTCAGCAGATAATTTAGATTTTTTTGCCCATTTTTTGTAAATTGCACCACTGTTACAAAATAAGAGTCAAAGCAACCTACATTAACATTCTTAGTTTTTACAATGCTTTATTCCAGACATATTTTGTTTAAAGTAGCGCTATATTAAATGTGTGTTTTTCTATTAAATCCAAATAGGGCAATTAAAATTTGATCACATGTAATGCAAAGTTTTATTGTTTTTGACCATGAATAAGGTGACTTCATAAAATAACTATTTTTGAAAACGTAGTTTGTGTCTAAAAGTAATACACATTAATACTAAGCAAATAGCTTAATTGAAAAAAACTCAAATTTTCTAATAAAAAAATCATAAATTAAAAATTAAACGCATTTAAAATTTCACTTTTTAAATGGTAACAAACGATTTGAATATTAAATTAAAAATAATTCAAAGATTTTGAATGTAAAATTACATTTCTGTGTGGCTTCCATTGCGTTCAATTTTTACGCACAATTATTTGCCCCTCAATATTTCCAAGAGGCGTTCTTAAACCTGTCTTCTCTTACAAATGGGAGCATCATCACACTGGTACCTCAGATTATGCCTCATTTGAATAGGCATACTGTCCAAAACTTCAAAGATCTCGGTGTTAAGGACTCGTAGGTATTCTTCAGAATTTAAATTACTTCTAAAAAAAATAAGAACCAACTTGATCGTTTAAAACACCCCACCACACATTTGTTTTCAAGGAATACTGGTCAATACATTCTATTATAAAATTTGGATTTTCTTGGGCCCATCATCTACAATTTTTAGAGCTAACAACGCCGTTTGAAGTGAGAGTGGCCTCGTCGGTCCATAAAACGTGAAAGGAAAAGAACGCGTCTTCTTCTTTTTCCCCCTGGCACCAAAAAGAGAATCCCAAACTTATGTCAAAATCTTGTCCTTTAAAAGTATATACAAATTCCAGTTTATAAGGTTTAAATTGATTTTTGTGCAAAATCTTCCTTTTTTGAACGTTATTTCTGCAAGAAACATGCCTAATTCTAGTTGAACCATGTTCCACATCTAGGCATACATATAATTGGACTTCTTCACTATGTTTTATAGGATTTTGAGGTTTTTTAAATGAAATTTCCACCGATTCAGTTCATTTAAATTTCGACATATTCCTGCTCACTTTGGATTTTGTAGAAAAATACGCATTTAATATGGCAGTACTTTAAACAAAATATGTCTGAGATGAAGCTTTCTCAAAACTAATAAGTTTTATGCAGGTTGCGTTGAGTCTTGTCTTGTAACAGTGGCGCAATTTACAAAAAATCTAAATTATCTCATACAGTTTAAATATAGGCTAAAAATTTAGAACAACTTTTTCTAGTAAATTTTTTTGATATTTTGAAATATAACCCTACTTTTGAATCTTTATTGGAAAAAAATTTTAATTTGACAGCTAATTTTTGGTTACCTTTCATCTCGATCGAAGTAGAAATTCATACCAAAGGAAAATTTCGAATAAAGGTAATAGTAAAAAAAATCGCATATGATGCGGACTTAACTGGTCACACTGTATATATCTTTAAAAAAAAGCCTTTATTTTAGTAGGCCCATTTCTTAACTTTATAAAAACTTTGTCTCTTCTAATTTAAAAGAATATCAACTTAATTAATCGTCTGTCATTGTATAAACTATAAGTCTATTGCTTATGAAATATATGCCAAACTTCGTTAAAAATTTGACAACTTTAAACTTTTTTTCTCAGCGATTTATACTTTTCAAAGAGCAATCACCTTACTGCTTGGTAGAACGTCCAGTTTGCTAAGAAACCCACAGGGTGCCTAGACTATGTCTGAAAATATCTTTAATCTGTGCCATGATACCTTTTAATCAAAATGAAATTACGATGAATAAATTTGAAGTTAGTTTTATTGGATCTACTTTAACACACATTTTTTAAAAGTTCTCTTAGTTTTGCTTATAAATTATTTTTTTTTTTTTGGAAAGGAAGTAATAATATAAGAATTTGAAGGTTTTATTAGTTTCAGTTTTTCAGACTAAAAATTGTTTAAAAAATAACAGGTTTGAACAGTTGTAACTAGAAAATTAGTTGAGATTCAAATTCTATGATACTGCACATCTAATATTTTGTTATCTGATGGGAACCATTGTTGCAACCATTTGAAATGAGGGTTTATCACAGAATCTGGCAGATATGTATGACACAGTAACCAATATCGAAGTATTTCAGCTAACGAAAAATGAAACAGATGTCTTTGATGCGAGTTAGAGAAAGAAACTGGAGTCCTTTGATCATGAAATATAAAACTCGAAATATTAGTATATCTCATATTAGAAGTTAGAGTTGACGGGAGATAGGTCCTGAGAAGAAGAAGAATATTTTGGCGAAAAAATTACGTAAGTTATATATGCTGTTAATCGCCAACGTCCCTCGAGGACATGGTAGTCAAAGGAAGAAAATATTTTTAACTTCTAAAAAAAATTACCAATTTATCCAAAAAATACAATACAGAGAAGGAAGTGGTTATGGCATACAGAATGTTAACAGATTACCACAAGTTTATGGCATTTTAAAATTTTTTGTTAACTACCTTACTTATTAGCAAAATTACTAATAATGAAGGGTATTCATATGCCAGCAATTTTTTACCGTATGTGTTTTAAAAAAGTATATGGTTTTTAGTAATTACTTTGTTAATGCTTCTTAGATTAGTTGATGCTGAGTTGCTGTCTATAATAACATTGTTCGTTACCGTGGGTGGCCTACCACTCGGCATTTATGAAAAAAGTAATTTTGGAACGCATATTTTCCGATAAATTAAATATAAAATAAAAAAATTATTTACTGTTATCAAAAGGATTAGTAGTCTCTTTTTATATTCTTCTGTCTGTAACATATATATTATCAACAAGATTGATACATTTCGGTGCAGGCCGCTTACGGAAAATATGATCCGGTGTAGTGGATAAAGAACTTTTAGTTCTTGAAAATCATGGTTCTTGGATTTAGACCGCGTCAAATTGAAATTATTATCCGACATTTCGCCTACGATTGCACGAGGCATCTTCAGGGATCTTTACTTCACGAGATTAGAATACTGAATGACTATCGAGGAGCAACAGTCCGGTATTTATACACGACTGGTCCTCAGCGAACCGTGATCCAGCGTTACAATCGATTTTCACGTCTGATATAGACTCTAAACTGTATTTCTATTAATATTATTTGGATATTTACAAATTTCGATTAATTCTCTAATTTTATGTTTCCAGAAACCACACACTGATGCTGACATCTTAGTTTCTTTTACATTGAAAGTGTAAACTGAACAACGCTGGTATCAGCTACTGCAGATCATACAATTTGTTTCTTTTTTATTTATCTTTCATGTCCCTTAAGCCTAGTGGATATAGACCGTCCTGTTCCACCTACATACACTCTACCACAAGAGCAAGGTATTTTATAAACGCCTTCTGTTTGTAATAGCGACTTTAAACATTGTAGAACTTTCTTACACGTGTTGAAAATTGTCCAAAAGTTTGGTTTTTGAAGAAATCTGGAAATCTTGTTGGAGGTTCCGTATATGTAAGGTAAGACTGTTCATAGGTGGTTCATTTATGATATTTTGTTGAGGAGTTGTGTTTTTATATTTATTAGTAGAACGTCTAATACCTTCATCGCAATATCAGTTGCTTCTCAGAGCATTAGACAGTTTTTCCATTTCTGATTTCAGTGATTGTTAGTCACATATTGAAATGGCTCTATGTACCAAAAAATTTACAACGTTTACTTACAGCAAAAAGGCTATGTGTATCAAAAAGTTTATGACGGTTACTTACAGTAATGATTTTAAAAATAACATTGATCTACTAAAAGAAATAGTTGTGGAAGCTATAACAACCTTAAATACAGAAAGGATTGCATCTGTATGCGAAGAACATAGAAAAAGGTTAGAAAAATATGTACTAGTAGAAGGTCAACTTATGGAATAATTATCGTTTTATTCCAAACTGAAGATTTCATTATAATGCTTAAAAAAATTAAAGGTAAAATTACATTAGCATCTTTTAGAAAAATTAAAATTTTAGTAAGAAATAAAGAAATCTTTCTGCCGTATTTAAATAGTTTGTTATATATGTAATTCCCCTTTCAGGCAGAGAATATGAAGAATATATATACAAACGGTTTATTTCCTACAAATATGTCAGTTATTTCCTGCTAATGTTGCCCTCGGTCCGATACAGCTCCACTGACGAGATCATGAGGTGATCGAAATGCATATGGAGAGAGGACCAGAGCGATATTTGTAGGAAATAAACTGTTTGTATATATATTTTTTATATTTTCTGCCTGAAAGGAGAATTACATATATAAGAAACTGTTAGTATCTTTTATTAAAATTTTTTTCTATTTATGAACAAATATTTGTGAAAAAATACAATTAACAATGTTTTATTTAAGGTTAATTCTGAATTTTTGAGTATTTTAATCACCCTGTATAAGTTATCATGACATTGATCACTGTTTTTGTAAACCAAAAGCCCGCCAGACTTTTTATCAGGAATAACTTTTCTTCAAAAAAATCATTAAATTTAAGAGAGTGCGGTACTCCATCTTTAGATACATTCTGTATACAAAAACAGCACTCCTTAACAATTATATGAATTGAAAACATGCTTAATTTAATTATTAAACACAGTAGTATTGACCAGGATTTCACTAACTATTACAAAAATATAAAGAATTTGTCATTGAAAATCTTTTATTTTGTTAAGTTTTTTCACATAAGAAAATAACATAAACAATAGCAATAATTCTATGTGCAAATTTTCAAGCTTCAAAACTTCTATTTATTTTTTGTCGCCTTAAACTCTTTTAAGTAATAGCCTTCCATTATACGAAACAAATTCTAATAAAGAGTGTTAAAAATAATACCGGTTGGGAGGATTTATTTGACTATTATCTAATTTATGTCCTCCTGCAAAAAAGAAATTCATGGTATAAACATCTTTATTGCAAATAATAATAAAAACCGACATTTTTACTACATTCTTTTTGAAATATTTATTGGATATATCGTTATCTTTTATTGACCTAAAATAATAAATTATGTTAAATAAATTCATCAACATTTGATTATTTTTATAATATCTAAGAATTTATATATAAAAATTAATATAACTAATTATATGAGATAATATTTCTGTGAAAAATTTTGCACACTTTGTCTAAAGTTCATAGACAATATTAAAGATTGACTAAAATATATTTATAGGACATTCATTATCCTAATTTGTTTGATTTTAAAGACTTTTTGAACTAATAACTTACATACTGGACATACAAGGGTAAAAATTCATTTGGTTCTCTGGTCATTTACAGGGTGTGCGGGAAAAATGTAGGAAATCTCTTGGAATGAAAGGAAACACGTGATAGGAATACCAAAATTTCATATAAACTTTTTTCGTATAGGCCTCTTCTTCGAAGACATAGGCTCCCAAAGAGATGCAATGGAATCAAGTTTTTTATTTATATTTCAATATTCTTAATATAATGTATACCAGGTAAGACCCTTCAAATTACTATCCAATTAAGTGTGAGATATTCACAGCAGCAGGGATGGACTAGCTATAATACTCATGACCCCATTTTTTTCTACGCCTTGTATGATAAGAACTTTGGACAAAATTATGCGTTTTATTTTATCGACACCACAAAGTATTGTTGTTGGAAACGTTGCTAGATGGAAAATAAATAAATACCCTACATTTTAGAACTTGTTAACTATCACATCGCTGACACATTGATCCTCGTGTTGAAATTAATTACGAAATAATTCGAATGGAATACACATTTATTGAGTATAAAGATATGCATCTGATGTAAGGTCCTGCATCATGCAATTCTTTAGAAGCCAGGAGGTTATATCACGACACATATCCTAATCGTACTGTTCCAGATCAGGAAGCATTTCAACCAGTTGACCAATGTCTAAGGGAGAATGGTAGGCGATTCCATTTAATAAGATAATATTATTAAATTTGGTCTTGCATCTACCGTTTCCTACTACGGCGCAGCTTCGCTTATTCAATGTTCCTATAGTTCCTTCTTCTATTTGGTGATGTAGTTTATTCGGGTTCATGTAATTTATTGTATGTATCATTTGTGCCTATGTTTTTCTGTCATTAGCTATCTGGGTGTTTCTGGGATACCACCTAGTTTTCCTAGTGATCCATCTATTGTTCGTTCTTCTTGTTATATATCTCACCCATTGCCATTTTTAGGGATTATATTCCTTGGAATACATCATTTACCTGGGTTTTCTGTCGTACCCAATCTATTATTTTACGATCCTTTAAAGTTATTCCTAGCATGTATCTTTCTATGGCTCTATAAGTGACTTGGAGTTTTATGGTTATTTCTTCTTTAATATCTAAGTTTTATATCCTTATGTCATTACCGGCAATATGCATTGATCAAATTTTTTTTAAGGCTTAATGGCATTCTGAACTTAAAGATTACAGAGTTTTGTCCAAATGCTAACTGTGCTTGTTCTGTTGATTTCCGGAAGTAATGAACCCGATTTGTGTACTATTGTGTACTATTGGCCCCATCTACCACTTTCAACGTGGTTTCATTTATCATTATTTTGATGTTGATAATTTAATAATTAGATCGTTGCACATTACTTTGTTTTTGCCATCCCCCATCTCGTTCTTCAGCTGTCGAGCACTGTTGTTGCGTCCTTCGCCGCCCATAAGAGTAACTAATCTGAGCGGTTGTGAATTGTAGTATTTATTAGGTTAAAATAACTAAGGAGGCAACATAATTAGATCATTGCACATTACTTTTATCTTTGCTAGGTTCATTTATCCTTATTTCAACGTTGGTAAGCAGATCGTTGCACATTACTTTGTTTTTGCTAGGTTCATTTTTAGACCTACTTTATTACTGGCTGTGTTGAGGTTATTAATTTACCTTTGCAATCCTTCAGGACATTTACCAAACACAATTATGTCATTAGCGAAACTTAAATGGCTTAGATGTTCTCCATCTATAAATAGATGTCAATTATTAAATGTCATAGTCACTCGAAAAATTACTGTTAAAGGTATTTTTATTATTACAGTTAATTGATGTATGCATATAATTGAAAATATTTTTTTCCAAGCCAAACCGGCAATTTTTGAAAAGGTACAAAAACTTCCAAATATATGCAACTATCCAATAGAAACATCTAGGTGGTCATAATGTTGAGGACAAAAAATCAGAAGAGAAGTTTTGAAGTGACGTCACTTTTATACTACTTCCACTTCTTTATAGTCGGTCGCTATGCCACACACTACACAAAATATATATATATATATATATATATATATATATATATATATATATATATATATATATATATACAGGCTGTTTATTAATATACAGCAAAAAGTTATTTCCTGGACTATTCTAAGGATATTTTGTTGTTGATGTTTGTGAAAAGGCTCTTTGTTTCAAAGATAGAGGGCGAAACTAATTTTCGAGAAATCTAATTTTGATTTTTTCAAATTATGAATATAGCCAAAATAAAGGTATGGCATACCCTGGACTTAGCAAGTAATAAAAAATTTATAAAAATGCATTGTTATCTTTTAACAACATTCCGTTTACTGCGAACATCTACAGACATTGAATTTGAATAGGTGATTAATCATTTTGTATTGGTCGAATTTGTTGAGGCTGAGTGACGTTTAGCTATTTGACGTGCGTTTTCTGTGTTTAGTACTAAAACTGTTGTTAGTGATGTCCTCTATCATGGTCGCTATTCGAACGCAGAAAGTTCTTGTTGAACGTATGGATTGGAATTGTGGATGATTTGTTAATTGTGCCGGTATTTCAACTAAGAAGACTTACCGGTGAGGTATATCGCAAATTTTTGAAACAAATGCTACCATACCTTCTGGAGAAGGTACCACTGGCTACAAGAAATGTAATATGGTTTATGTATGATGGTGCACCAGTGCATTTTAGTGTGGTTGCTTGAGAGTTGTTAACAATAACATATGGTTAACTGTTCGAGTTGGACCTCACTTATGGCCTGCTCGATCCCCGGACTTAAACCCCCTGAATTATTTCATATAGGGCCATCTAAAGTCATTAGTTTATACTACACCAGTGGAAGATATGGAAGATTTAGGAAATCGGATAATTGCTGGTTGTAACTTAATAAAAAACTACACTGGTGTTTTTGAAAGAGTTCAGCAGTCACTTAGAAGAAGATTGGATTCATGGATTAGAGTTGGAGGTATTCATTTTGAACAGTTCTTGTAGATGAAGAAACGTCATATGTAATTATTGGTAATAAATTTGTTTTATTGGCGAAAATTTTTTTTCGCCTGTATCTTCGGAACAAAGCGTCTTTTCACAAATAGTGCAGAAAATAACTCCTTGAATTCAGACAGCTCAACAATCGACAGATGGTAAGTAATTTACGGTAAAGGTTTTGTATTTTGCCACAATGCAATATTGTAAAAAAATCAGTGATGCCTTCAATAAATCACAGCAAGGTAAAAAATAAAACTAATATTAACCTATAGGTATATGATTTGTTGCAACGTAATGATAAAAATTAAATAATGATCTAATTTTAATGAGTAGTGTATTTTGTTCACAATCAATAGATCTATAAAATAAACATGTTTCAAATATTTACTTGAGTCAATTATAACTAAGTACTTTTTTCCATTTATCCATGTCCAAACACAGTGTATATGAAAAAAATAGTATAATAAATATGCAAACCTGATCTAAGTTAATAGTCAGGGACGACTGAAGTACGGCCAAGCGTAACGATGTAGTAATCTATTTGGACAGAGCACGCTGACAGCGGCACAATGCACATGATGTATTTATATGTGGCTGACACGTGGTTTAATCCAGATCGGTGATATTTCGCCGCCCACAATTGTATCTAATTAGTAATGCGAGTCGACACTGGTACGCCCACTTGTTATCAATCACAGCTCACTTCAACTAAAGATTTTATTAGGGCTTGCTTACATTACTAATATGTATCTATCTCATTACTACAATATCAATGCTGATTTCTTTCTGACAAATGATTAAGAGACTATAAATCAAATTTAAATATTGATACAAAATAGAATATTACGTTTAAATTTAAAATAGGTTTATAATTTCGGAGTTATGATCTTGTTAGTCTGGTAAACTGTTATTTTATTTTTGTATCTGTACTAATAAAAAAAAATCAGTCTTTTAAAATGAGATTGCAATGGACTCTTTTGCAACTGCATGGATGATTTTTAACTTAGATGCACCTCGGCCCCTAAAACTTTAGTATATTTATATTTTTTTTTACTGAA
Source organism: Diaprepes abbreviatus (assembly GCA_034092305.1). Classification (NCBI taxonomy): domain Eukaryota; kingdom Metazoa; phylum Arthropoda; class Insecta; order Coleoptera; family Curculionidae; genus Diaprepes; species Diaprepes abbreviatus. Next base: position 798,168 of record JASJET010000036.1, on the reverse strand, counting down.
ATAAAAATTTACATTTTAAATATTAATCGAATTTTTTTAGTACTGAAATTGTTTAAGATATAATTTAAATTATATACTTTGATAGTATTTTAAATAATGGCAAATTTAAGGTAAATCATCTTTCGAGATTTCTGAAGAAAAATTTGAGAGATGCGGTTGAAAGCATAGAGCTAAGAATTATACAAATAATTTGTTGAGGTGATCCTGACTTGATGAAGATCCATATTATGTATATAATACGAAAAGAAGCCACACTGTTTTAGATTTCCACTTTTTGTTTTTTTTTTAAATTACATTTTAACTACATATAGCATGTTTCGTAGGACTGCCATTTCATCACATGTCAAAATTAGTAATGACAAATACAGTTAAGAAATAAATAAAAATAAAGGTTTTCAAGTACCTATTTTTACAAATTCATTTCGTTCCATAAATTTAACAATGGTGAATTATTAACATCTAATCAGTCATTCAAAATCTTATCTGTATTTTTAAGTTTCTTAATATCTAATGATTCCAATCAAGTCGACTTTTTGCTTTTATTTTGGATATGTGGTATTTCGAAGTTCTTATCAAAGCTGATGTTTTGAGATAAAAGATATATTGCGTATGCTGAATTGTGTTATTATGTCAGTAATCTCTTTTGTGTTCTTTAATTTTAATAGTAAAAGTGCTGCCTGTTTGACCTATGTAACTTTTTTGGAATGAAGTCCATTTTAGTTTATAAATTCCGCATTTTTGCTCTTTGCCGGTCTTATCTTTATTATTTTTATTATATTGGCCATTGTTATTATTAATTTTGAAAGCAATATTAATATTTTCTCTTCTTATATATATTTTTAATTTTATTACATTACAAATTATTTTAGATTTTTGTTTCCTTTTTTTGTAGGATAAATTACTGACAGCTTTTTTATTTGATTTTTGAAAATACTGCCGATTAAATTTGGGGTGTATCATTTGCCAACTGCTGAATGTTTTTTATATTGAGTTCTATGTTAAAATATGTGGGGTACATTAATAGTTCTGTAGATCATCCTTTGGTATACTGACAGTTTGTGAGGGTTAGGGTGTAAGAATTTGTTATCTATTGTTGCGCCTATATGGGAGGGTGTGTGAAAAATTGAAAATTTAAGATTTTTTTTTATCTCCTAATAACAACCATACATTTCCAATTTTCCGCAAACCCTCCTATATAAATCTAACAATACATAACAAATCCTTACATCCTATCATGATCCATAGAATTATTAATATGCACCACAGATTTTAACACAGAACTCAATATAATTTAACATAGAGCAGTAAAAATCCCCAAATCTAATCAACAGTATTGTTAAAAAGAAAATATACAAAAAGGTAAGTCATTAATTTATTCCACAACAAAAGGAACCAAAAAATTCAAACAATTATTTATGTATACTTTCATAATTTAAAATAAATTAATAGGGCAGAATATTAATGCTGCTTTCAAAACGAATAATGCATAACAGTATTTGGATTAACACAAACATACATTTTATCCTGCAGATCAAAAAACGAAGATAGCTCCTAATTACGGTTCCTAAATGTTGTAACTTTGGTTCCAGTGGTTAGTAAATTCCATTGTTGTAATCTAGATCCTAATACTTCAGTATGTTCTTTGGACAAGTGGAGGTCCCGAACTAGATCATTTAATCCAGGTTGTTCGATTACTTTTCATTCACTTTCAGGAAAATAAAAAACGTTCTTTTCTGAAACATTATCGGGGTCTGCCTTATCCTTAAACATACCTAAATCTTCTTCCTATTTTGTCGGGGGCGCTGGAACTGCTAAACCTTCTCCATGAGGAATCGGTTTTATTGCTGAGGAAATATCCGGATATTCAATGTTATGTTTGCTGTTTCTTGAAAAACCAGACATTTTGTCATATAAAAGTGACAGTCGTTAAAATGATTTGTTGGTTCTCGCCAAATCATTAGAACTACAAAAGGCATAGAAGAGCGTTTGCCATTTAACCAGTTATTTAGATTTGCGGCACAGGTTTGGCAACATATGCGAGGAGCTCAGTCCCGATCTGGATCGCCAACAAGACATGCAAAATACTTATGATAAGCTACCTTAGTCATTTTGTTAATTGTCCCCTACAGCGATTTAGGGGTAAACTGACCACATATGTAGCAAAAACTATCCCCAGGGTTAACTCAGCCACGTTATGGTACCGTCGCCTACGTCGGTTCAGAGATGTAATACTACGTTTACAGGCGTCAACTAACTTTATTCTATACAAAGATAACACTAATACAAGGCTCTTAATATTGGCTTGCTAGCGCACTTCGCTTCTCTATCTAATACTGACCACTACTCGTGCTAAACCAATACTGATAATAGGACCGCCGGCCAGCTGCTTTTATAGCCATTCCATACTTTTGGTATTTTCTAGAAACATCGGGTATCAGAAGTTCGAAAAGCGACGTCGTAGTTCTCGTATACAGGGGCCATCTATATGTGAACTCGGCTACGGAGCAGAGTGAAATTTGAAATTATATGGCTTTAAATGGGTATTTAAGTTACTTTAAACCCTACAGCTTTGGGACTTATCATCCTTAGCCATCCCCGCGCGGTGTTGCCAGATTGTGCACAATTTCTCTAACTTATGGAAAATGTAAATTTGGCATCGTCGCATTATGGTATATTACAAATTAATTTTTAAATCAATGTGTTTAAAATATTTATTATTGCTGAACAAATCATAGCTCGAAAATCTTACGTGTAAGGAAGTTTTTTCCATCATTTTCACATTTAGAGACCAAAAATTAACCAAAGACAGTCTTTTACATTACAGTCGCAAATTGGCTATAAAGTAAGGCTATCAGTAATTCTATTGTTAGTTTTAACAGAATGCATTCTAATGGACCTAAGCAATCCACATGACGAAAAGTAACACAGAATCACTTTTTAGTGTAGAATCCTAATTCTTGACACAATTTTTATCTACCTCTGGTTTCTATCTGTTTTGCTTTGGCCTGTATTTAATTATCATGTTGCATCCACCATTTTTATTTTTTACAATCAGATCTCGAATTTAAAATTATTTTTCTCCAGGTCTTTTTTAACTATATATATTTATATTTTTGTTTCCGAACAATGTTAGTACCAAATCTAAACTTGATGCCTGGCTGCGCAGAGGATCCAAATAACAATCCAATCCGAGCTGGGAATTATACTGAAGATTCCACATAATAGTGTAGTTCCTTTATTTAAAATATTTTGTGCAGGCAGTTTATTTGTTGAAACTAATTTGAATACAACATGCAATAAAGAGATTTAGACTATTTTTTTAAAATCAAACTCAAGGCCTTTGCCAAAATCAAACATGCTATCATTACAATAAATAAACTGAAAAAAAAATATTCTACGTCATGGTACTAAATTACTATGAATGAATGAACCTCTAGGTACCTGATATTTATCACCATATCATATTAAAACGGTATCAGGCGATGCTTCAGGTGCCTATATCTTTCAAATATCTACCAAATTGCGAGCAATTAAGTATCATAAAACTCAAGTCATTTAAAACGCTATAATTATAAAATTAATAACCTGAATATGCGGGACCACCTAGATAATACGGTATTTCGAGCCTACTTAACATCGCACCTAATTTGACAGTTCAATGAGGTACCAGCGCTAACTTTAGGTACGTGTTAAATTGTAATTATAGGACCACTCTATGCCATAAAAAAGCGTTGTAATTACAGTTATTACAGTTTCAAAGTGCTATGTTAAGGTGTAGGTTTTTACTGATTAAATACGGTTGCCTCTAAGGGATTCTTTAAGTCAAAGGATCTTTTGTGTTGGCAAGTATTTTAATTTTAAGTGGACGTGTATGTCTGTTAGGATGTGTAAAATATTATCTTTATATTAATTAATTTTTCTTCTGGGTATCGGTATGTGTTAATTACTGTTTGTAAATTCCGATATATCTTATACAGATGTAGTAGTATAGACAATAATATTGCAGATTTTAAAAAATAATCTACCGTTTGTCGGAGGAATATTTGAAAAAGTTTCACCATTTATTATATCCCAAAAATATCTTTTCGTTAGAAAAAAATTGGTACGACTATTTCATCATTCTCCTAACAAAGTTCCTAATCTAATTTTTTAATATGCTCTAACCTAGGAGATTTATCCGTCTGATGATACCACGAAATTTCGTTGAGTAAGAACTCTACGATTAATCTTGCTAGCAAAATCCAAAAGCCCAACCTAATTAGTTTAACAACTAGACCATGATAAGCCTTGCATATTTCAAAGAATACCACTGCCGTACTGAACTTTCGGTTAGAAGCCCTGGTCATGTGGATGTTCAGCCTAGTAGTATCAGTAAACAAAGCTACATTTTCCTCAAAAGCCAAATTGCTCTGCGTTGCTCCTTTTAAATCATTTGAAGTTTTAATCCAAAATTATATCTATCGATTTTTCAGAACAATTAAAGATATGTGATTCTCCCGATGTGTGGTTTTCTTTATACAATTTCAAAAGTTATTTTAGTAAAAATTAGATCGGTTATTATTTTGTTGTCATCAAATTAATTATATTTATTCTTAAATTTCCTCAGCCAGTGAATTTCAATCTGTTTTTTTTTGCAAGAAGATTGACAACTCAAATACAAACTCCTTCCAAGAGATAATCTAGCTGTCAAAAAATTTCTGTCGCGGTCGACCATTCTGCCAGATAGTAGCAGGTATGTCTCTGAGCCTAAACTACACCTAAGTTCTTCATTAGTGCTATTCCATTCAGTTTTTCCAGTAATAAATCTGTTTCATTATTGTCACTAAATGGGTTGATAATCCACTGTAATGTTTCCGTTGTAGGCCAAAACGTCATTATCCTGGCAGTATGCCAATGACAAGTTGGGGATTTGGGAAAATTTTTGAACTCCAATGTTTGCTTCATAAGATTAATTCTGGCAAAAAAAATTGCTAGGTTGTTTTTAATAAATTTAGGCTAATACCTTACTATTGCATGTTACTCTATTTATATTTGTATAGTGTTATTGTCTGGTTTTTCATTCATTCAGTTTTCTTTTAAAATCGAATCTTTAGTATCTAAAAATTCTTCTTCTTCTTTCTCAGCCCATTGACGTCCACTCCTGGACATAAGCCACTCCGATGGTCCTTCACTGGAATCTGTCTCTCGCCTTCTGGAGCCAGTCTTTTCCAACAAACTGTCTTATATCATCCACCCATTTGCGTTGTGGCCTGCCACGATTTCGGTTCGTTTCTCGCGGTCGCCATTGCAGTAATTTACTCATCCACTTATCGGGCTGTTGTCTAGCTATGTGCCCCGCTCATTGCCACTTTAGTCGTGATATGCGTTCACTGACGTCAGCTACTTTAGTTCTTGATCTTATTACTTGTTTTCGTATTTTATCTCGTAACGAGAATCCTAACACTTATCTCTCCATGGAGCCTTGAGTGACTAGGGGCCTATTTGCGTTTTGTTTGATTAATGTTATCGTTTCTATGCTGTAAGTAGCAACAGGCAAGATACACGTGTTATACACTTTCCGTTTAAGGTTGATTGGTGTTTTTCTATCTCTTAATACGTACTGCAACTTTCCAAAGGTCGCCCATGTCAACCCTATTCTCCTTGTTATTTCCGCCGTTTGATTTTCTTTGCCCAGTTTCATGACGTGGCCTAAATAGATGTACTCTTGGACATTCCCTATGATTTCATTTTGAATCTCTATTTGTACATTTGCGTCAGGGCTCATTAACTTAGTTTTCCCCAAGTTCATCTTAAGTCCCACTTTTCTCGCCTCTTCATTGAAATCTTGAAGCATTTGTTTTAGCTCTTCTGGCTTGCTAGACATGACAACAATGTCGTCGGCGAAACAAAGCTGACTAAGATAAGAACCGTCGACTCTCAAACCTTTCTCATCCCAATTTAGTTTTTTTAAAGACATCTTCCAAAGCTAGCGTAAATAGTTTCGGAGAGATGACGTCTCCCTGACGCACACTTCTCATAACGTTTATTTTTTCAGTTATTGTGTTTTCGTCGATTTTAACCTATATAGTTGCGTTTTTATATATGTTCTGTATGATAGTGGTATACCTGGAGTCAATTCTAGCATTATTAAGTGATTTCAAGATCGCTCATGTTTCTATAGAGTCAAAGGCCTTGTGAAAATCTACAAATGTCAGGTGTATAGGAATGTTATGTTCCTCGTTTTTTTCTAGGACTGTGCGTAGGGCTTGGATATGATCTGTCGTACTAAATCCACGTCGAAAGCCCGCTTGCTCCACAGGCTGGTAATAGTCAAGCTTTTCAGTCAGGCGATTTGTCAATATGGGGGTGAATAATTTATAAAGGTGATTAAATAAACTGATAGGATGGTAGTTTTCTATATTTATTGTGTCCTCATTTTCGAAGAGAAGTGCGACTTGTGCGTTATACCATTTTTCTGGTACTCTACCTTCGTATAAGCATTTATTTATCAGTGTTTGTATCGCTTTTTCAAGACTGTCTCCACCCATATTTAACATCTTAGTTGTAATTTGATCCTCGCCCTGTCATTTTTCATCCTTCATCTGTTCTAAAAATTCTAATTATGAAAAAATCTCGTGTAGCACAAGTTTCCCTCGTTTTTCTCACACAACTGCAAAAATAGCCTAGAAACTTTTATTGTTACATTTTGTCATAAAAAGTGGTGGGTGGGTAGTTCCTAAGCATTAAAATAATAAAATAAATAAACCACCAAAACATTTTAAGCTGTTGGAAACTATTTTCTTTACTTCTCGTCATAAGGGGTGATTTTTAAGGATTGAAACGGGGTAATAAATTATAAATTATATTATACAATTGAAAAGATTTCAATTCATCATAAACGTACTATTAAAACATTTATACACGTTGAAATTTTTTTTTTAATTTCGTCGTAAGAAGTGCAATTTTAAGGGTTGTCACATATCATAAATTAGATGAAACAATATTTAAATATAATTTAAATTTGTGAAACGCTTAAGTCTATAGTTTCTAAGTTTTCTATTACAAGGGGTAGTTTTCACCCTCTAAAAATAAAAAATGCGAAATAAAAAGATAAATTTTGTTCTAGAGGATAAGATGTCTTATTAAAAAGGTTCATACAGATTGATCTCTTAGGTAAGAATTTTGAGGTAATACCTTATTTTTGTCTTCAGTGACTGGACTATTTGGTAATCGATAGTCTAGCTTAGGGGTTCCCAAACCTTTTCAGTTAGCGGCGCACAGGTTAAGTATTTTATCATAGCGCCCTAGTCGAAATATGTATACAGTCGCGTTCAACAAAGTGTCGTATAATGTTTGTGTTTTACAACCTGCCTACTATATAGTAACAAACCACAACACTTCACTAAACATGACTGTACATTGACACTAATGATCAAACACAGAAATGAAAACAAACATAAACTTAGGCTCATATATAGATATATATTGAACTGATACACAAGAATATATTATTATTAAAGAAAAATAGTTAAATAAGTCAAGAGAATGGGTGAGCTTGGTGATCTCCATACATTTTTCCAAAGGGGGGAATAAGACTTGACACTGCCACTCTCATTTCTTACTCCACGTTGATCCTTGAGCGATATTTGCTTTTCAGCTAGAGCTGAAATTCCAGTTTCGTATAAGTAGGATGTTACAAAAGGGAATGAGAATCCCTATAGCTTTTAAACTTAGAGATTTTGTTATTTTTGATAGTTATCTCAAACTCCACCAAATCGGAAGAAGCGAATTATATTTCAAGGCTGTTGTCGCAACAGAGTTCAATGAGACTCTCTTCCTCTTGTAAAGTGAATTTTGGTGGAGCTTGAGTATAGAAAGGATCTTGGATCCACGAAAATTTCTCGACATTTTTTCCGCAAGGTATTTTGCAAACCATTCAAAGAGCGTCGAAAGGTGTTCCATTATAAGCAGCAGCGACTCTACAAGGACAACCAGAGGGGACGCGTAATTATGCAAATGTGGAAACAATCTTGACAGCCATCTTCACTAATTTTTCTTATCTGCATTTTCAATTGTCTTCTAAACGCCACAATCTTCTCCAATAGTTTCAAGATGTACATGTTATTGCCTTGCAGAGAGAGATTCAAGGCATTCATTTTGTCAAATATATCACACAAAAATGACAGTTTTAGTATCTGGAGTTTGCATGATCTTCCTCTTCCAGAAAAGTTCGAATTTCTTAATTTAACTCGAATTCGCGGGATAAGATATTTCTGTGTGAAGCCATCGTGATCTGCAGTAATATAGCAAGGCTGTGTGTTCAGCATCCATGTCCATGCAAAGTATTTGAGTAGTCTGGCTTTCAGCGGCATAATAGGTCTATGATACATTCTAATACCAAATTCAGGTTTTTCTCTATGGATGATACAATGGGTCCACATAGCATGCTGTAGTTTACTGAGAATAAACGCTTGCAATCCTCCATTGATTGAGTGCCATCAATACATACACTGATACACTTTTCCTAATCTAAATTACTTTTTGTTATAAACTTGTCAGGAATTTCAAACACGTCTTGAACCTTTGCACCTTTAGTGATGCTTTTACAGAAAAGAAGGTCTTCAACAATAATATTATCATCCAGAAAGTGTACTTAACAAATAAAATCTGCATCTTTATTACTGTCAGTAGCCTCATCAAGTGTCAGACCAAATTCATTGCCTTTCATTTTCTATTGATTGGTCATTGAGATACCCAGCCTAGCTTGTTAGGTAATGGTACTTTTGCATTTAGTTTTCCCGCCAATTCTCCTACCATAATATTAACCATGTCGAGAGCAGCAGTTAAAATAATTTCTTCTGCAATAGTGTGAGGTGTTTTATTGAAAGATGCTAGCTTTGCTTTCCTAGGTACTGAAGTTTATTGAGTAAACATATTTAATTGTTTTTGTAACTTTTGCGACTTTCTATTAAAAAATTCACGCGATTTTTCAACTATGGTAGGGCGAATGGTCTCGATATGTCGCTTTAGCTTACTTGGGAGCAGAATTTTCAAACAGAGCTCACATTGCGGCCTTTCTTCATTATTTACTGCTACTGAAATGAAGACAAAGTCAAAATAGTTATCATCGTATTTGCGATATTTCCGGCTTTTTGCTCCCCCGCCGCTTGTCGAGGCTTCATCAGTTTGACTTGAACTATCGACTTGCTTATTTATTATAAGTATTCTCATTTTGTGACTAATTTTTTACGAAAACACAAAGCGGCACAAATAAAACAAAACAGCGACCTGCTCGCGTACATAATTTTAAATAGATATAGTAAGCGTTTCAATGTAACGGTATCTATCCTGTGTTCGTAAATTACAACATTCTGTGTGACTACCTTTAGTACTAAGAACACTTTATGATTACTATTAATGAGCGCTCGCAAAAATTTCTGTCGATGATTGAATGCGGACTTCTGAAACATATTTCGCTCTCTCTCGTACCCGACCAGTAGCGAATTCAGCGTTTTCAAACCTAAATCAAACTCCGTGTTACGGGGAACTGGTCCTCCGTAATAATATTGAGTGAATGATGGTCGACGTTACCTACGCAACGAACGATTTATGCAGTGGACACGATTCGAATTGTTTATTTTATACCGGCAAATATAAGTAAATTTAGATTCCGTAAAAGAGAAAACAGGGCACCGCGGCGCACACTCTGGGAACACCTAAGTCTAGCTTATAGGTCGATAATGATCCTCTTGACTAATTTGCGATAAGAAGAAGATGGGTCGGTAATTTTCTAGCCCTTCTCTATCTCTTTTTCATATAAACGTAGGAGTCTCCTTTCTTTCCATTCTGAGGGAGTCTTCTTTTTTTGAAAACATTGTTTGGAATAATGTTTTAATGGCTCTAATAATATTATTTTCTTTACTTTAACATTTTAACCAAAATTCGATGTGGTGCAGGCGCTTTATATATCATTCTTTATCTTTTTTAAAGCAGCGTCAATATATCGATTTATTACTTGCTCAATATCTATTTTCTGTCGACCATGTGATCTTTTCTGGAGATAAATATTGATCTACCAAATATCGATTCTCTCAGTACTTTCATTTTGTTAAACTTCTTTAGATCTTCCTTCAGGCTCTCTCTTATGATATTATTTAGATCTGTAAATTCTATTATGTCCATTTTCTTTTTACCTGACGTGGAAACATCATATACCCTCGATAATATACTTAAAGCAAAAACAGTATTCTGCCTTAATAACAAATCAGAACTTTACGATAAACCGATATATACATACTATCATTTTGTAGTGCGAAGGATTTCACTGTAAATTCCGTATTTTCGAACTGACTTGCGCAACACTTTAATTCTCCTTAAATTCAACAAAGAATAAAAAAATAAATTTAGTTATGAGATATGCAATTTCAATTTAAAGTTATTAAATTAAACAGTCAGTCAATTAGCTGACGTGAATAATGCTAAAAATATTATTTAAATTAATAAACATGGTAGTCCTGTCTACTCAGATATGTAAAACATTGCCTTAATAATAAATAATTTATTTTCAAGATATCCGTATGCGTTAATTGCAGCTTGTAATAAGCAAGTTATCTTTAACTGAGGTAATGTAAATGACGATGATGGTAGTAAAATAAACAGTTTAATAAAATGATTACAAAGAAGTGAGACGTGACAAGCTTTAGTAACTTATTTATATATACTTTGCTCTGTAATTTAAATTGTTAAGTAATGCCTTAAGCAAAAGCATTTTAACTGAGAATATAGTAACAGGAAGGTATACGGTTGTGGATCATTTGTACTTTTAAAATTAATTTCATGACTTCAATATATTTTTATATTAAAATCGAAACTTCACACTTACCTTTATAGTAAACGTCTAATCACTTTCAACAAAACCAGCCTGAGCGGAAATATTATTTTTTTAAGGTAAAGTTTCTCAATCTTTCAAAACTTACGATCTGAGTATTAATACCAGTTTTAACAGTGTTTTGATTAACGATGAGTTTCAAATTTACCAAGGCTGCACTTGTGAGTATAAATGGAAACTGCATTGCGTCGGAAAACTGGACAAAAGTCTGCATCGGGTGCAAATTTTAAAGGATCTGGATAATTTTTTTTAAATAACTCAGGATAATATATTCTAACGGTACTCCTGCGACAATACCCTAAGCCATGAACCCTAAACCTATGGACATTATACCATAAAGCGTAAACGCATAAACTCATAAAATCCGACAAACCCCTTCAACCCTGAATTCTTGAATCCATAATCCCATATAAAAACTCCAAACCTATAAATCCCATACCTATAAAGCTTAAATTCCAATCCGAAGATTCCCAATTTCGTTAAACGAAAAACAAATTCGGGCATTTTCGGGACCATAGGTATGGGATTTATGGATTAGGGAATTATCGCAGGTATATCGTCAGAATACGTTGTCCTGAGTAATTAAGAAAAAAATTATCCAGACCCTTTAAAATTTGTGTCTTATGCCGCCTTTCGTCAATTTTTCCCCACTGTATGTCGGTGAGCCACTTCTTTTGTTACATTAGGTTTCTCTAAGTTGAGAATCTCTGTTTTAAGGTCATCAAAAATATTTTTCGTTAAACGAAACCTTGCATTTAAGGAGACGACTTATAATCTCTGTCCTGGTATTATATAGAAAAAAACTTTGAATGAGTAAGAAAGTAAGATAAATTAGCTCAGACGTTTACAATTTTTTGAAAGTACTTCGTTGTTACATTGTAACGTTCTCACACCAAATAATTTTTAGTGATGAAAGTAAATTCAACATTTTCAGTTCAGACTGAAAGCACCGAATATGAATACGGACCAACAAATCGTTAGAGAAAAATAACTTCCAAGCTACTGTGGAGCACGTGGGAGGCTCTTTCATAGCTTGGGGATCTATGTAGACGGCACTGTAGAACAGAATATATATATCTGGATTAAGAGATTAAGAGAAGATTTAAATTTTATAAAATACCGATCACAAGCAAAGAAAATTAAATTCACATAACATCCGAAAATTTATCGAACTCATGGCATAAATTAAAGGAGGCTATACGGCAACACGATATTTCGAATAAAAATATCAGGCACTTTTAAACGAAATTTGGTGAAAAATAACTATAGAATACTGCGAAAAATTAGCTCGGTTAATGCAAAAAGGCTTGTTATAGAAACAAAGAATTGCCAACACTTGATATAGATGTAGATTCTGAGCGGATCGTTAGGGCTTTTCTTAACCCTCTACAGCACCTCGACCTATACAATTTTTTGTATATTACCCTAATCTAATCTACGCCAAGAGTATTCAGACTTGTATCTGTCCTCCATTAATCCCAGGCTCTTATATTAGCCCTACATTTAATTGTTCTCCGATAAACTCTTTTCTAGGTATTTTAGCTGCATCTTTTGAATATTAAGATTTATCTATAGAAATTTGATAACCATTATTGGAAAGGTTTGTGGGGCTATTTAAACTTTCCTTTTTCCCTTGGCAGATGGAGCCATTTTAGGGGTGAACATTTTATTACTGTTATTGTGTTTATGAACCTGATGTCTCCTGGTCAAGCCACTAGAGGATGAAGGTCCTAAGAGAGACCTTGTGCCTTTGTTACTCCGGTGAGGCGGTTGTAGCTCAGCTTGGTTTACCGCCCTTCCTCCCAAGTAATGTGTGTCCAAATTTGTAAATTATCGCTAACTTGGAATTCTCGAGGTTAACCAATAGTCAACCGAGAGCATTTACCGTTGGACTGGGCCATCCATAAATCTTTTGATTGACTCTCCAATCCCTAGCATTGAGGCCTTTATTCTGTTCTCCTACGATGCCAAGAATTCTTTCGTTCTAGGTTGTCCTGTCCACTGGATATTCTGAATGAGTATCCTTTACAATCCTCAACGAGGCAACCTTCCAAGACTTTATGCCTTCGATGTGGTTCTTAAGGTACTGTAACGAAGCTTTATCGGCATACGGCAGGGTCAACCAGCTGCTCAATTATGAGAACTAAGAAATTTCGACTGAGTACATGCCAATTTCCTTTGCCCCAAGATTCTTCCCAGAATGGCCTTTCTTATAATTTCTAGGAGCTCTACTGTCAAAGGGCTATCCTGGACATTTTTCGGCTAAATACCGGCCGTAATTCTTCCACCAATCTATTCCCCTTCGACCAAACTCTTTTCAATTCTTTTATGGTGGAGAATTATTCCCTGTTAATAGGGTTTTCAATCTGGAGGTGTGCTTTCTTTTCAGGACAGCCTCATTATACGAGGTATTTAAGCCTCTTTCTGGCAACTCAGCAGAAGAAAAAAACAGAGTTTTCCTTCTCCCTTTCAGAGAAGGTGCTCCAGGTTTCTTCGTCGCTGCTTGTCTTTAGGAGGTCTGTCATCTGGGCGTTATGTTTTTTTCCTGATCTTCTATGTGAGTCACACGGGAAGCTAGTAAGAGGTAGTCGCCTACAACAGAGCCTCGCATGTCGTAGGAAGGCTACTAAAACCAGAGTGCGCTAGATACTCCTCGACTCGCATATTAAGGACTTGAAAAGTAATAGATATCTGTTAGACTTCCATTGTCTTTATTTTTGTTGAATATCACAACGTTTCGGCTAGTAGTTATCTCTAGCCATTTTCAAGTGAAACTAAATAAATCTCTTAGCTACATGACTACATATTAGAAGTAAATGCAGTGGAGTGTGGCTGAGATGGGTGCAGTCATGTCTGCTATGGCAAAATCCAATTTTTTATGTAGCATTTAGTTTTAGTTTACAATTATTAAGAAGTGCTTTCAATACTTCTCTTATATCTAAAGATGGTTTACTAAAACAACTCGGGTTCTGATGTATAACCGCGGCTTGTTTGAATTTCCGTTTTCTCCAATGTTATTCTCGGTGTATATGACTTCCAAACAAACATTAAAGACTTTAATTTAATTAATTAACTCTTCGTCGATGCTATTCTATGTTGACTTAGGAATCACCCTTCCATCTACCAACTACTATCTCGAACGTAATCGGTGGTCTGCGTCAACCATACTGTATATCCTGATATTGTGGGCTGTTTCTTGGCAGCTTACCCATCCAGCGTTTCCCTTTCAGGACAGGGGGATGGTTATTAAACCCCTCTACCAGTGACCAGGTATCAAAGTGTCTAGGAGGGGTATACTAGATTCATTTTGAATTTGGAAAAAAAAGGTTTTGTAAATCTGTGTATATCATTATTCTTTTCATTAGTCAAGAGTCATTATTTCATTTTACTGTTCTAAAAATTATATTTTAAATTTTTAAATTAATAAATATCGGCCATTTCGAGTTTCATTTTAGTTGACCGTATATATTGGATATCAAAAGGGATAAAAATATTTTACTGACCTCAGAAATCTGTAAGTTTCGGGATAATATTTCTGAACCAGTACCCGTTTTTAAACTACCCACAAAACATTTAACTAACAGCAAAAGCATTTATGACGACCTGAACTGTCGGCTTTCCGTTCAATTGCCTTTGTTAATAGTGGACCAATATTCAATTTTCTGTTAAATATACATTCTAAATGACCTTTTCCCAAGCGGCATAATTTTGTATTTTTCATGTAAATATTTTTAAATTTATTATATTTCTAGTAGCAAGTCTTATTATAATACAAGAATGAAAATAGAATCCACAGTAGGTATTTTTCCAACACCAATAGTAAAAATTACTATTCAATATATGAATGACAATAAGCACTGGTTGTCACAATAAACAAAATAAGATTCAAATTAAAATACCTTTTATTCCGATTTAACAATAAGAGACCTCCCACACTTAGGCTTTGTTGTGTTATAGAAAATATACTTTATGTTTTATTTTGATTTAGATGCGGTGCCCAATATTTTTCTAATGTAATCAATATATTTGATTTTTATGAGATACACTAAAATATTTTAACTCTTCTGCATAAATCGTGGGTGTACTATAGTAATATCGAGCGTAAGTAACGGAGTGAATATCTAAAATGCTTGTCTTCTGATAATCTATCAGAAGAAGGCCAAGATTGATAACTAGTCCAATGAACTTTATTAGAAAGCGTTTTCGACCATTTTAATAATTATTACATTAGATATTTTTTATGATTCTAAATTATCTAATGATTAGCTTGATTAATGCTTCAAGAGACAAATGCTCAAATTTTGCTAAAAAATCACCATTTACGAGTAATTAAATACAAAACCAAGCAAAATTGCTCAATTTGGGCCAAGTCTTGAACGGAACCAAATAAAAGTATTCTTTTTCACAATTTCATTTAAGTTGGAAAATATCTTTTTATTGAGCTATTTTTTATAAGCGATAGTAAAAAATTTGCAAGAGGATATCATGTGTTTGGTGGTGTCTAATCATCACTTCATCTCATCTGGGGTCTCATCTGCATCTTAGCCATGGTCACCAATTTTAAATAGTGACGTTTCACCTTTTGTCAGTTTGTCTTGCATTGTGTCTTGCAAAACTCAATTCTAATCTCGCAACATATTCCCTAGTGTCCTGCAGAATTATTTCACCTATAATTCATTCGTTTCTTTTGTCGACTAGTCAATCTCTGGAATTGCTGGTCCATAAATTTTTTCCAGCTTTCTTCCAGCAGTTAAAAAATTTGCTTTCCAGCAACAATAACAAATTTCTAATTTTTAAAGATGGTAAAAATACAATCGTTTTGAGTATATTTCGTCATGAATGAACGAATGAATAAATAAATAAACAAAAGGTGATTGAGGCCTTTATACCCCACCATAGTTGCAGATAATTCAAGGTCAATCGTATTTGCAAATCCAAATAGCCTCGTTGAATGAACTTGGCTAATGGCTTCCAGTGTTTAACTTTATAAGAACTGAGACATCTTCCAACTTTGAAGTAGCTATTTTAGTTTCAGAAATCCTGCTTCTGCTAATAGTGTTTCTGTCACAATTTCAGTTATTGGGCTTTTCATGGAAAGTTACGCGTCAATAATCTTCAATATTCATTTATGTATAGACATTTCTTTTCTCTTCTAGCTTTGTCATTATTTTAATCTTCTCGAAGTTCATTTTCAGTTCTTATTTTGCTGGAGATGCTGCAAAGTGCTCGGTCATTGTTCACAATTCTTCGAATGATGGAGTAATCTAAGATGATTATCTTGTTTTGATTTTATTCGCAATTCGATCAATCTGATTACCTAAAAGCATCTTCCGAGGCTGGTGTGAAAAGCTCTGGTAATGTCCCCTTATCGAACGTGTCTTTTTATGGGATGGAATCCGTTTCTTACTGAAAATTATTGAAAGTTGATAATAAGGAATTTAAATTGATAAGTGCAAGAATAACTCAACCAAGTTATGAAATTGAAAATTCAAGACTAAAAAATATTTTCCTTTTATTAGTGAACTAGTAAAAATTGAGTATTTTGTTTATTTTCAAGGTGCACATATTCTTCTTACCAATTTCAAGGATTTACATTTGGGCTTTTATCCTTGAATATCCCATATAATGGTTTGTTTTTGACATATGTGAGATGCTTCTAAAAGTTTTAGAGCTTGTGGATAAATGGAAGCAATCCTCGAATCGACACTCTTTCAGCTTCTCTTTTATATTTAAGAACTAGATAAGATCACAAAGTTCGGCCAGTATGGTGCATGGGATACAAGTGGCATATGGTATTTGAGGACAAATTTGATTAAAATGTTTCTCAAGTTCCAGCTTCAGTCACGTTGTATGTGATTTTTCGTCAATCTTAATGAATGATTTTATTAGTTCCAGCAATGTTCCTTGAACTGAAGCAAGCTGAAGGTCTACCCGAGTACTGGTCATCTTCAACCAACTCGCTGACCTCATTAAAACTTTTGAACAACACGAGAATTGTATATGACTCCACGATCATACCGTTTGGTATATTGACATCCAAAGAACGACCAAAAATCCCCTGATGGCAGGATTTCATATTACGATTGGTTCGCCCATATCATTCAAAGTCTTGTAATTTTTGGTAAGACCTTGTATATTAAATTTGAACAATATCATATGTGAAATAGAACACATTAGAATATCTAACTCACATGAAAATAAATATCTTAAATATATTTAAATGTTTCAATTTTTTGGAAAGAATGAACACACAAAAATTATAATTTTGTGGGACATATGTAGCATGGTTTAAAGACCACAGAAGATCTAATACTATATTAAGATAGAGACCATACATAGGCAAGAGATCATCCTTCCATTACGGTAGATAGACGACTTGAAACCCTCCGGAGGACTGAAGTGGCTGAAACAGGCAGAGGGCAGAAGAACATGGTAGCAGCAAGTGAGGGAGGCCTATGTTGATGAAATTAAGATTCCGTACTAAAAGTGTAAGTACCTCGGTCTATTCATATGTCTGTTTGTCACAGCACTTTTCTCAAAATTAAAACTTTATAGCTGATATTTGATGCAGTTCTGTTGTAAGTCTTAAAACACGCCAATAATATTTTGGGGTTTAATTGTATTGGTTATAAAATAAAAGTTAATAAAATATGAAATGTGAAAATATAAATTAGCTTTTGTTACTGTTAAAATTGATAAAAATCCCTAGGATTTCGGTTGGTAGATATTTAAGAGTAGTATAATTTTTTTCTGAAGATATTATCGAAACTGTAACCATTGACATTTTTTTTATTGTAGTATATCCACAAGGGCACTATCGTTGTAAGTAATAAAAAATACGTCCTTAAATTTCTTAAAGGTGACTACAATGATCCCTTTATATCATTTTAGAAACTCTACAGTTATATTACTTTTCTTAACAAATAAAGTAACGAAGACATTTTATCTTTCGCAAAAAGTGCAAAATCTTGCAGTGATCACGTTACAAGCAAATTTAATTTAATTTATTTTTAATGATGCCCCCGACACGAGTTATCTATACTTTAATTTTAGCCGTAAGTTTTGTAGTAATTAATTGCCTAAATGCATGCACTTAACTTATTCTTTTGTACTGGCTTTTTAGCGACTTGTGTGGGCGACGCCATCTCGCGTGATATATGAACACTTAATTTGCGAATAAGGCTGGTTATTTATGGGGATAGTTAATTCAAGAAAACGATAAATAGTAAATATAATATAATAAACAGGAGAAAGCGAGTTTTTTTAAAGACGTTTTTGTTGCTGTGGTAATTATGCGTGTAGGCTGAAATATAAAGTTATCTTATTTTTACACGAAGTGAAAATAATAATTTGAAATGAACACCTACTTTTCAAAGTATTTGATGATATCCTACTCTTGCAATTTACATTTGTGTAAAGTAACGACGTTTCGACAATCTGGTGTTCCACCACAGCTTTACCATCAATGGGTATCTGGTTCCCACATCAGGTTATTATTAATATAGTTACTCACTTAAATATGTATATATGTAAGTATACGTCCGACCACTATACAGTAAACTAACAAGTGCTTAAATTCACTTAGATTTTTGGTACCGACCAGAAGATGAGCTTAAAAGTTATTATTATCACGACTTATTATTTTAAAAAATCTCAAACCAAAAATATTTGCAATGCAACTGGCGTATCAAAGAACAAATTTCTGTTTGATGCTTATTTTAAAGACTCGCGAAAGACTGTTCATTGTAATTTCCTGAAGTGCATCGAAATTTGTAAAAGGCGGGAAAGTTAAAAAAAGATTATAAAACTATAGTAGAAGTAATGTCTGTTAAACATTAAAAATAAGACATCATATTATAATTTAATTATATCCCAACTAAAGTTACTTAAGTATAATACTGGATCGGCAAAAGGTTTGATTGGCCTATTTGCTTGACTGTATTGTCATGTCTCTTACTAAGATTAGAAAGTATATCCAATTGGTACAAATTTCTTTTAATCCGATAAAAGCCGAAAACTTTCACGGCTTTGGAGAAGTTGAAAATCATGGACCATGTTATATTGGAATTATTATCCCATGTTTCGCCTACGACCGCACGAGCAATCTGCAGGGATTTTTAGTCTATGAGATTAGAACACTAAATAACCATAGAGGACCAACAGCTCAGTATTTATACCCAACTGGTGCTCAGCGAACCGTGGTCCAGCGTTATAATCAATTTCCACATGTGATGTAGTCTGTAACCTATATCCTTATTAATATTATTAGGATATTTACAAGTTTCGATTAATCCTCTAATTTTAAGTTTAGAGCAACCAGAATTGATGCTGGAATCGTAGTTTCTTTTATATTAAAAGTATGACCTGTGCAATGCTGGTGTTCAGCTACTACAGATTGTACAATTTGTTTATTTTTAATACATATTTCATGTTCCTTAAGCCCAATGGATGTAGACTACCCAGTTTCACCCTCATACATTTTACCACAAGAGCAAGGAATTTTATAAACGTCTTATGTTTGTCATGGTATTGCTTCCTTTGGTGATTTAAAACATTGTCCAGTTTTCTCACATGTATTGAGAATTGTCCGGGTGTCTTCGGAGCAATTTGCCAATCTTGTCGGTGGTTCCGTAAATGAAAGAACTCTATGTACCAGAGTTAATAACGGATTGTTTTTGAGGAGGATGAGGGTGTGACGTTGCCTTGAGATGTCGATTTGTATGTATTGGTATTACCATTATCTTGTCTTTGTACTACGAGGTAGGGAGAGGCACCCCTTGATTCAGTTTCCATAATGAATTTTATGTTAGGATATTGTTGGTTTGAATGATCCAGGAAATTATGGAAGTTACGACCAAACTGCGAACATATCATCTACCTATCTGTACCATAACTTAGGTTTTAGAGGAGTAGAAGACAATACGTTTTCTTTATAAGCTTCCATGAAGAAGTTCGCTACAACGTGTGACAGCGGAGATTCCATGGCCGCTCCCGAAGTCTATTCGTATAAAGTTCCTTGAAAAATGAAATAATTGGAAATTAGAAGTTCTTTAATTAATTCTAGTAGGCTGGAGTCCATGTTATTACCTAATATGTCCGATCATTTATATACAAGAATTCTATATCAAAACTAACCAATATCTCTCCGGGTTCTTATTGGATGGTTTTTAATCTCTGAACAAAGTATCCAGAGTTTTTAACAAAAGATTCAGTTTTTCGTGTAAATGGATGAGAAAGTTTTTGCCAGATATTTACCTATTTTATAGGTTGGCGGGTCTATTGCACTGACGATTTTATGTAGAAGTATATTTTCTTTATGCATTTTAGGCAGTCCGTAGATGCGTGGAATCTTGGAGCTGCTTGGTTTAACGGCTTTCTTTTCTTCTGGAGTGAGGCTGAATGCGTCGATTAGAGATGTGAGGTTCCTTTCGATTTTGTTTACTAGATCCATACGAATGGCTTTGTAAGTATTTTCGTTCAAGAGCTGATTTATTTTTTCAGTGTATTTGTCCTTATCCATAACAACAGTTGCATTTCCTTTGTCAGCTGGGAGAACTAAGATGGTGTTGTTTTCGTTCAGTTTTTTAATAGCCTTCCTTTCCGCTTATGTAATTTTTGATTTAGGTGACTTTGACTATTATCGAATCATATCTCCTTACTCTGAAGGTAATTTTCTAATGGAGGCTTCAACACCAGAAACTACCTCTTCCACTAGTATGCACCTTGGAGTCATGGCAAAGTTCTGTCCTTTGGATAAGATTGTTTTCTCTACTTCGGTGAATTGTATACCTGACAAATTGACAAATGTGTTCATTGGTGTGCTTGCTGGATTACTGTTGGTCAAAACTTTAATTTTGTTTTTTTACTTCATTGTGATTTCTTAGTCCTGTTCTATTATACTTACGACAATACTCACTAAGTCACTCGGATGGATCCAACAAACAAAATCGAAAGGAACCTCACATCTCCCATCAACACCTCGAGTCACACTCCATAAAAAAAAGCCGTTAACCCAAGCACCTCCAAGATTCCACGCCTCTACGGACTGCCTAAAATACATACAGAAAATGTAGCTCTACGTACAATTGTTACCGCAATAGACTCGCCAACCTATAAAATAGGTAAATATCTTGATAAACTTTTACATTTATGATTACAGAAAAAACTGAATCCTTTGGTAAAAACTCGGGACACTTTGCCCATCTAATTAGAACCATATTGGCCAGTTTTGATTTAGAATTCCTGTATACAAATGTTACCATAAATTATCAATTTCTATAACATCGGACATATTACGAAATAGCAAATGAATTTCAGCCGACCAGAATTAATTAAAGCATGTCTGACTTCCACTTATTTCGGCATGGGATATCCGCTGTCACCTGTGGTAGCGAACATCTTCATGGAAGCTTTCGAAGAAAACGCTGGTGTTCAGCTACTGCAGATTGTACAATTTATTTCTTTTTTATACATCTTTCATATTCATTAAGCCTAGTCGATATAGACCCTTCTGTTTCACCTACATACACTTTACCACAAGAGCAAGGTATCTTGGAAACGCTTTCTGTTTGAAATGGTATTGCGTCCTTTGGCGAAGTCATCAAAAGAAACTAAGGTGCTGGCATCGGTGTCTAGTTTCTGAAAATGAAAAATTAGAGAATCAATCGAAATTCGTAAATATCCAAATAATATTAATAGAGATAGAGGTTACAGTATACATTATGCGTTAAAAAAGAGTTAATCTGTTCTACTATCTAAAATATACCATGTGATCTATGATTATGCTTTGAGAGTCCTATTAAAATTATCCAATACTATCTAGTTGAGTGCAAGCTTCCTACACTTCGTGGATATTAAATCAAAACCTTTTTTACTGGCAATTTTTAAGTATTTCTCAACTATGACCAGTGATTTATTCACTTCAAAATCATTCATATTTCTATTGTATCGAAGTTTGTTCTCAAATAGCAAATGTATGTAATTCAGTTTTCAACGTAGACCAGAACTCATTTTTTTTTAAATTCTGGAATGTGTCAGTTATAAGAAATTTTGAAATAACTTTAAAGTAATAGCAGGAGTATGAATGTTTACCAAGTTATCTTGGTCATATCAACTGGTTCCATATATCATATAAATCCTTTCTGTGTAATAGAAATTGTTCAATAGCGCAGCAAAACTATAACATGCAAATTAAAATACTTTTCATCAATTTTTTATATAACAATATTCCAATATGTAATGGCACAAAAACCAATATGGAAGTTGTGAAACCATCTCAGCCTGAAAAATGGTTTAAAATGTTAGACGTTCCAATAAACCGCATTTGAGGAAAATGGCATTCGTCATATTTTTCTTTTTGTTTTATTTTGCTTCCCACTTAATAGCAGACTGAAATTTTCGAAATTATTTTTTTTTTAAATCTTGGGTAATTTATCGACATCATTCATTATTATAAGATAGACAGTATCGAAATTAATAAAAATTTTATTTAAAAAGTGGACCGACTTCTAAAAATGCGCTAAAAAACGAAAAATAACAATATCAATTTTTATATGAAATCGAAATTTTTGAAGTCGGCGCCAAATTAATACCTGACAAAATGTGATCCGCAAATAAAATTTAAAAAACTTTTTATTTGTAATTGCTTACTTGTCATAATTTGTATATATTTCTAGTTATTTATTTCATTTATAAATAAATTGCAGTCCATTACGAAACTTTCAGTTTCATATAAAAATTTACATTGTTATTTTTCGCTTTATAGCACATTTTTAGAAGTCGGTTAAATGTCGATTTTTGGTTTTGAATTCGTTATGATATTCATAAATTTGATCTGAATACTAAGCGAGATTAGCGTACCCTCGCAATGTTTCCAAGGTCGCAAAATGTACCCATTTTATCCAAAGTTCTAAACCACCTCAAAATAAACAACAAGAAATTCTTTGTTTCTGTGAATTCTCCAATATCAGTTTTGATTGTAATTGTATCCAACAAATATTTAGTCTGCCATAGTAAATTCGCTATGTTGAATTTGAATTTCATTTCGAATTAGTAATATAGGCTCTCAAAACTACCCTATACCGATATTTAAACAACTTAACATGTAAATTTTTTAGTCCGATTAATTTTGTCTTGCATATTGAGTTTGCATACTCCCCAAGGATTCCTTATATCACTTTGGGACAAAATCGGAAAAATTTCAGACTTAAGTCCCCTATATTTTATATACCATACTAAGTTGTAAAAAATTAATTTCATAACCTACAACCCCGAAAATCAACTAATAAAAGTACCAATCGTCATATTGCATCTGATGTATTAAATATTCTTGAAATAAAATTAAATTCCCTATTTACACCCTAAAAAATGACACCGTAACAATTTTGAACAAAATCGAAAAATGTAAAATTTTTAATCCGCCATATTGAATTCGTCTGATTGAACCTTTTAAAAACAATTTTAACTTCGTATTTTACGCCCTCAAGACCCACTCTATACGAATTTTGAAGAAAATCGAAATTTTATAAAATTTTTAGGAGGGAATATTGGATTATCCATATTAAGTTATTCAAAAATATTTTCAAATTCGTGCCTGAGTTCCGAAGTAATCGATGAACATACATAAAAAAAAATGCATAGCAGTCAAATTGAAAACCTCTTCTTCTATTAGAAGTCGATTTAAAACAAGACCCCTTAGAGTAAAGAACCGTTATTTCGACAAGATTAAATGACGATATAACTGAGATAAACATAAAGCAACTTGTATATACCATAACTTATAACTGAAATAGTTTATTCCTTAAATTCTATTTAATTTATATATTGATTATAATAAATAATATTACGAGCAACTTTGAGAAGTGGAGAATTAATATATTTGCATTAAATTTTTATTTTAAAGAATGAATAACATTTTGAAATTCACATATTTTTTGTTAGATGACTATGCTATAAATAATAACAAAAACAGAGTCACTTGGCAGCCCCAAATTAACCAAATTTAGACATTTTCATCTAAAACCTTTTTTGGCTGTTGCCTTGTGTTATTACTATTTTAAGTTTTAAGATGTCCAGAATTTGTATATGGGCATGTATGTATGTGCGTACAGTTGGGGGTCTATATACTGCGACCTGACAGATATATTGTGCCCTTCTACTGCTGCCCAGCCGTAAGAATTACCTTATCGGCTAGAGCAGGTCCTACAGTCCTATTTCCCTCAGGAATCTTAAGATATTGGACGGTTTCAAGGTGGGTAGCTCCCTTTCTTCGATTTGGTGTGTTTCCAAGAACGGCATCCTAGGGTTCTCTAGAGCGCTGTACTCTGAAAAGATATAAATAGAGGTTGCGTCCTCCTCACAGAATCTGCACTCTTCTCTTTCTACCAGTCCGAGTTTCTTGAAGTATCCCTTCAGGTGGCAATCTCCCGTCAGGACCCCTCTCAGAACTCTGCGTTGGTTTTTAATTAAGCTCATGTATTCTTTGAATCTCTTCTCATCGTAGTTCTCCAGAAGTATCTTCGCTTGTCTCAATCCTTGCAACTCCGCCCATTAATTGAATCTCCTGCTTTCTTCTTTTATCTTTAGTTGTTCCAACATTACACTGCTACTGATTCCACAAAAAGACTCAGGCACCAGAAATGGTATCTCAGCCCCTTTCCTCGCGAAGCTGTCTACTATTTCGTTTCCTTCTATCCTGGTATGTCCCGGTACCCACATGAGGGTGACTTTATTATTCTTACTCAAATCATTAGATCCTCTAGGCATCCCCAGATCACCTTGGAACTGATAACTTGGGAGCTCAGCGCACTGATGGCTGCTTGACTATCCGCCATGATGATAATCTCTTGGCCGTGATAGTTTTTCTCCTTGTTAAATTGAATACACATCCTAATGGCATGTATTTCTGCCTGGAAAACCCTTGGTGACTTACCCAAATGTGTCCAGAATTTAAAAAGCACGGAGCAAAATTTCTTAGCTAGAAGGTACTTCCATTAATTTTGATGCTGATTGGCAACTTTTTACGCTTTTAAAAAGGCCTTTAAATATAAAGTGGGTCAATATAAAAAAAACGTACTTCAAAAAATAGATAGACTACATAAAGTGAATGTATGAGCTCTTTTAACTGTTCCATTTTGATACTTTGTTTCTTGTAAATGTATAAGATGGTATACGTGTTTCAAAATTAGAGTATTTTTAAATCTCATTTTATACTTTAAGTATTTATAATCAACCTTTTCATGATTGTTATTTAAAAATACGATCTCAGCCAGTATGTACATTAAATTTACAGCCAGTGTTCATTGAATTTGAGATATGTTATTACATATTTAATGCCCAACATTAATATGAGCTCAAAGAATTCTGAAACTACCAGGAAAAAGTGGACATTTTCCCATAGGTAGTGTCCTCCATCTAGATTGGTTTCGAACTCATTGGTTCCCGTCAATACGAGGCAAACATATACATCATAAGAAAATTGAGTTCTTTAAGTAACTTATATCATACTAAACAAAAAGTTCAATACAAGTTGCGCCATCTCCCGGAATCTTATGCAACGTATATTGAATAATAATGTAAATTTCTTTGGTAATAGGGTATATGTGAATTTGAAATATCTTTTCAGTTACTTTATTAAAATATAACATACCATTTAATCAATTCTAATGTACAACGAACTGCTATTTCAGTGAACTGCTTTAAATTCAAAGTAAACGTAAATTATTCACGATTTTTGGTAAAAAATCATTAAATTTGATGTAGCATGGACATTAAATTTGCATTAAATTTAAGTTGTTTTTAACAGTGTAGTTAATTTTGCGAACGAACTTTTTTGCAGTGAAACTCCTACAAAGTTTTAAATAGTATTTCTAGTTTACGGTAGTTAAAGAAAACAAATGGGTTTTGATTGTCAATTAACACCAAAAAATATATTTACCGGATATATCTCAGCTTATAACTATGCATAATTTTTGTAATATATTGTAGTCGTTTGATTGATTAAACTTCGTTTAAAAATTACAGGTCATTAGTTTAAGCAGCAACATAATAACGTCTGACGTGATCACGTTACCTAAGGCAGTTTTACAGAAGTGTGGAACATTGTTTTTGTAAAAAAACTTGTGTACTAGACCCGAGGGTACACCAAGGTGTTTGCCGCCGATTGCCGTTACTGAAAGAACGTTATTAGTTTTTATGGTACCCATTCGTACATTTAAAGAGAGTACGGTCGCAAATATGTGTACATCACAAAATACATAATAGTGTAGTAAGTTTAACATGTAATTTCACAAATATATTTATCTAATTATATCAATTTTGTCAACTTGTGTTTTATTTTCGGTTTACCTCACGAACTTAACATATAAAACGGGACTGTTCATGAAAATAATTTTTAATCCCCCACCCTTATTGGTCGCCATTACGTTTATTGGTCTGTATGGCTACATTGAAAGCCCTACTAGTTTTTTTATGTTGACGGGAATGTATCGTTTATGAATGTCAATTCTATTATTTCAACTAATAAGTTTAGACAATAACTATCTCTTTCCACAGTATATTTAATACAATAAATCGCTCTTCCTTGTTTTAGGTGGCAGGTTAATTGAGTATATTCAATAAAAAAGACCGGGATAATTAAGTGTTTCTATCAAACAATATTTAATTTGAATTTCTAAGTTTTTAGTTATCTCAAAATTATAATTTTTCTGTTCAAAGCAACTCCTTTAAGCTAATTTTTTTAACTTTTTTGAAAGAGCGTAAATATGTTGCAATTTTATTATTTTTAGATAGCAAGCATGGAATGTCAGTTCTTATAAATAAATAAAAATGATTTTTCTATAACTATGAGAGTTTATATATTTTATTTTCTACAATAAAACTGTTATTTAGCAAAATAGTTAAAATATTAAATATGCGCCAAAAAAGAATCGGGACTAGTATAATTTTTAAAATCTGTTTTGGAACAGATTATGAAAATCCGTGGGCATTTTTGTAAATAGCATTAGTATAATCCACATCCCTCTTTGGACGTAGAGTGAAAGATATTAATAAAAAAAAGTATTAAAGGGTTTATTTTTAAAAATTTTATATCAAGAATTAATATACATATATATTATTTAATATAAGGTTTCGAAAGATCCATATAATTTATTGCAAAGTAATAGAGTTTTATCATTTAAAAATTAGGTTTTGGTAAAATTATTTTCTCCGCGATACTTTTAGGCAACTGATGTGTTAGGTATTTGTATAGAGTTAATAACATTCATAATAATGTTGATATTCCCTTCATAATAACGAAGTTTTGACTTAAAGGAAGTAAAATTACATTATGTATTAAATTATTTTTATAAAAAAAATTCAGTGTTAGAGCAGTCTATATTTAATAGCTCATCTATCCAAACAAAACAATATTTATTAAGACACTTTAAACTAAAAAAACTGTAAATTTAAAAGTGGACTTCTCACATTAATATAATCATTTTTATTCTTAATATATACATAAAGATTTACTAGCAACTTTTAATTTTTACACTAGTTCAAATTTTCCATTTACGTATCTGTTTGAGGATCTTTAATCATCCTTTCCTAAAGTTGAATTTTTGAAACGACAATCAATCACAACTTCTCACTACTTTGACACAAGGGATTTTCACGACAAAAATTTCCTTACTATTTGAGCTAAAATCGAGAATTCTTGTTTCATTTTCTTAAAATAATCAGTAATTAATTAAATAAAAGTTTATTTCAAATTAATAGCATATTCAAATAAGAGGGTAATATTTGATTTATAGCCAAAACAAATACATAAAAGTAAAATTTATGTAATTTCCAGGCATGCTTAATAATATTGAAAAATTTCAAATTATATCCAATCATTTATTTCTAATTTAATATGGCATATTAGTTTTTAAATAATGATTTTAAATTATAACAGCATACCAGTTTCGATGCTCAGATTTCCAGAAAAATGTTTTGAATAGACTTACTCACCTGGTGTATAAAAGAATTATGATCATGACCAATTTGCTTCAGCCCTTGAATTTGAAGTTTCTTTTCTTTTAGAAAACTTAAATATTGATCACCTTTAAAAATTATCATACATCATATCCATAAGATTAAACTTGTTCCCCTTAGATTCACAATTTGATTCGAAGGTAAAATTTTAAATAATTATTATCGTTGTTTTAAAACTTACCAGTGATAATGAAATAAATTATTATTTACCAGATGAGGTATTTACTCTCACGATGAAAAATCGCTTTTTTAAAATACCAAAAAAAAACTTAAAATTCACATTCCTTTTTGAAATTCTCAGTAAAATGTTACATAAAATGTGATAAAATGTATAAAACAAGCAAAGTCAAAAATAAATCCTTATCAAAATGAAAAGTATTCAATCAATGACAAAAATACACTTTCTCCAATATAATAAAAATTTAAGGAATTCATTGTTGCCAAACCAATTATTAGTTTAATGCAATTTGTAGAAAAAATACAAATAAGAATATTTCATTTAAGACTAATTCAACATTTTTGAATATTTTAAACACCCCACATACGTTATGTTTACTTTAATTAGAGGACATAGTAACTAGTCATAATTATCAGCTCCGTGCACTCACATAAAAAATTGTCTTTTTCTCTGTAATAAACGTGAACTAGTATAACACAATTTGAACAACTAGTTTACTAGATCTTGTATTATTAGCTTAATGTATTGTTGCGAAACTCATCACGATAGAGCTTTAAAATATATTTCACTTCTTTTGGATTTTTGTTATAAATAATTGGTATGTGTCACTAACTAATTCATAATGAATACTTTTATAACTCATTAACCAAAATCTCATAAAACCTTCTACATTAGCTTAGCATTACATCAACTTGGCAAGAGGTGCGATTCTATAAAGTGATAAAATTACAACAACCAATTGAAGCGTCATTTTTTTATGGAGATTGGATACTTAAGTAAACAATACACAAGTATTTCATAGGCGAAAATACCTTCAACACTTCATTTACGAAGCTCATTTTAATATGTTTTGCTTAACGCAATACCTCTATTTATTATTTGAGTGATTTAGAGGTATAGTTTGTATACCTAACTAAAAGATACTTACTTTTAACGGTGTACGACTAAGTATTAAAGACCATAAAACCATGAAAATTAATTCTCTTGTAATAGAGCCCATTTTATGAGCTACAAGATAAAACCCAGCCGTTAGAAATAAAAGTTTTAGACATTTAATTAAAGTTGCTTATTTACCTAAATAGAGTAAAATTAAATTTATAACTGCCAACCCACCTAAATAGCTTTCGCTCATTTAGTGTAAAAATATAATTTCGAAATAAAAATTGAATAGTAATTAGGAAAGGGACAATTTTTGGCACAAGAATATTTTAATATGTTCTTAAAAAATTTACTTGACTAAATTACTGTATAATTTTTGGTAAAAATACTTTTTTATAAACAATTTGCATTTATCCAGTGAGACCAGTAAAGTCCGCATCATATGAGATTTTTTCTGTTAATAGCTTTATTCGAAATTTGACTTTGGCAACAATTTCTTCTTCGATCAAGATCAAAATTAACCAAAAAATTTTTAATTGGTCACGTGATTAGCATTATCTGTCAAATTTTAATAAAAGAAATTCAAAAGTGGAGATAAATCTCAAAATATCGAAAAAAGTTATTAGAAAAAGTTTTTCTACACGCAATTTTTAGCCCATATGCAAAATTTCAGCTGTATAAGATAATTTATTTTTGGTATGTGATGCATCATCCTAAGGTACAATACTAATTAATTTTTTGGAAAGTGCACTTAAATAACAAAACACTATTTTAACTTTTTTAACAACATAGCTTTATAAAAAATCATTGAAACTAGATAAACTTTATTTTCCTCTTAATGCAGACTTTACTGATGACACTGTGTACTTGTTTGTCTTAATTATAATGTGTATTACTTTTAGTTAGTTAGTTAGTTAATTTAATGATTAAAGGCGCGTCGGTATCTCAGATCATTTAGCGCCTTCTATATTGTTGTTGATTGTATTAAATTTTATTATAGAGGCCAATGTGCCTCAAGAAATACAGTATGCGTCTGGCCTTAGTTCAAAAGACATAATTGTTGCAAAATTATTAGAGGGGAGGTACCTCTCTCGAGCATTTCTGTATGAGCGACAGTCAGATATTATGTGTTTTACAGTTAAGGGGGAATGACAGGATAGACATTGAGGGGGATCCTCGTTTTTCAGAAGAAAGGAATGAGTCACTCTACAGTGTCCAATAACAATTCTCTTCCATACATTTTCTCTTCTGGAGAGTTGGGGAAAGTGATAGGTGTCTGAGAACTTTCTTTTAATATAAGAGAGTTTTTTTGGGTTTTCAAGGGATTCCCAGCGAATTTGCACAATGTTACGAATGATGTTATCGATGTGCCTATTGAATTCTTTAGGGTTAAGTAACGGGAAGAAAGGAGTGCCTTCAAGGATTGCAGACTTAGCTTGAGTGTCGGCCAATTCATTCCCATCTATGCCGATGTGGCTTGTGGCCTACATAAAGGCTATGTACAGATTACATTGGGATCTCATTTTAAGAAGGTAGAGAATTTGATTCATGAGGGGGGGGGATGTGTTGATGGCTTGGATCGATCTGAGGGAGCTGAGGGAATCCAAAATGATTAGATGTTTGGGGGTGGAGGAGTGTTTAATTATTTCTTTGATGCATTGCTTAATGGCAAACAACTCAGCTGAAAAAATTGATGAAAGGGAATTTAACCTTGATTTGTTGCATGAAAAACTGGTTACGGCAGCTGAGCCTACACCTTAATCCGATTTGGAACCATCGGTAAAAGATAGTTTGAAAGTTCTGAACTTTGAGTTAATTAGGCTAAGAAAGTGTTGTTTAATGATGGAGGGCATGGTATTGTTCTTATCATACTGAAGAAGATCAAAGTTGATTTCAAAGGGGGGAAGATCCCAGGGGAGAAGATCTGAGGGAGGATGGGGGTGGTATTGGGAATGGTTATGTTATGGAAGGCTATAAATGCAGAGGCTCTATCATTGGCACCCAATGTGACATTTGAAAGAGCCGGGAAATCAGAAGGATTAAAGATTTTATCATGATCCAAAAGGAAAGACCTAGATTTGACAGATATGACGTATTTTATAAAAAGAGCAGAACGTCGGAGATACAGAGGAGGAGTGTTAGTAAGGCATTGAAGGCTGACTATTGGGGAGGTACGGAATGCACCAGTCGATAAACGTAGGGCTTGGTTCTAGACAGGGTCGGGAGAAGAGATACATGAGGGCCTAGCCGAGTCATAAGCAATGCAACCATAGTTCAGCTTGCGGAGAATGATGGAGTTGTATATTTTTAAGAGCGAGTGGAAATCTGAGCCCCAAGTGGTATGGGAGACAAACTTTAACATATTGAGATCCTTAAAGCATCGAGCATTAGGGAAAGCAATGTGAGGGCACCAATTAAGCTTATCATCATTATTACTTTTAGACATAAACTACATTTCAAAAATAATTTTTCATGAAGTTACCTTATACAGGGTCAAAAACAAATACACTTTGCACCACATGTGACAAAATTTTATTAGCCCTATTTGAAGCATTATCAAAACTAAGAAGTTTTATGTAGGTTACGTTGAATCTTATTTTGAAACAGTTGTGCAATTTACGAAAAATGGGCAAAAAAATCTAAATTATCTTATACAGCTGAAATTTTGCATATTGTCTAAAAATTTCATTTAGAAAATCTTTTGTCAATTACTTTTTTCGATATTTATCTCGATCGAATCAGAAATGGATGCTAAAGTCAAAGTTCAAACAGAGCTATTAATGAAAAAACTTCCATATGATGCGGACTTTACTGGTCATAATGTATATAGTTTCGTAGGGCTTTGCTGTCTGTCCATACATACATCACAGTTTCATAACTTCGTTAGTTTTCAATCTTTTAGGATGAAATTTTTCAAACACATGTTATATAACCCATAAACGAATCTGAGATAAAATTGGAAATAAAAATTGGGATATTTCCCCTTGTAAGAAGAATAGGGACGAAAGACAATTTTCTTGTGTTCACCCCATCGAGTGGGTCATCATTGGATAGGCGTTTCACAATACAATATTTTATTTTTCATTAAGTTGCTTCATGCCCGAAATACGAGCCTCCATAGTGACATTTCAAATATCTTACCCGCCTTTCTAAGTTTCCAATGGTAACTTTGAAAAATCTGAAAAAATATTTGGTGTACTGGCTTTTAGGAAACCTATACAATGAAAATTACTGTGAGGACCTTATCTCAGCAAATTTATGAGAGACGTATAAAAAAGTTAAACATTTAATTTCGTTTCTTGTATTTATTCGATCCAATGGGGTATGATTAAATAGATCGTCATAACTTTTCTGTGCCTCGATATAATTATTTCTAATTAAAAGTTCTTAGTCTGTGGCATCTTCTATCTAAAAAATTTATACCTACAAGGTGTTCATTGAAATAACCGTTTCAGAGATAAATGAATTGAAATATTTTATTGCATATTAAGACTCGTCATAGCTCGCGTTTACATTTTATTTAGACCTCCGACTGGTCTAAGAAATTTGGTGCCTGTTTAAAATGGCCAGCAGCCTAACAGCAATGAAAATTTACATAGTAAAGAGTTGACAATGATAATAATGTAGAAATAAACTGACAAAGAGCAATAAGAATAACACACAAAGTCAATAAAAAACCTAAATATAAAATTTTTAATGATTTAATTGTTTAACTAAACTCTAAGTAAATCTACAAAATGACCTCCGTTTTCACGTACACAAAGAATAATCCTTCGTAGAAAGTTGAGCTATACCCTTTTTATTATTTCTGCATCTAAGCATAAAGAATTTTGTTATCGGATTCACAATTCTACCTCGATGTTTACAAGGCTACAGTATACCATAAGTTTGAAATTTCCTCAAAAAAAGTTATCCATCCAGGTGTTCAATCCACTTAATGGGGTGGCCAATTTGCAAGAGCATCCAGCGATTTAAAAAAGTCTCATTTAAGTTTTTAATTAGGAATTTTAATGATTTTCTAGGTAATAGAAACCATTTAAATGAGTAAGATGTGAGCACCAATAATAAATCTGTCAATGATCTCTACCCATACGTTAATTCAAAGTTCATGTTGATAATGCATACACAATCTTTATTAAATGCGTGTTATCGTCAGCATAAACATGTTCAACATGTAAATATGTCACACCCCTTTTTGTAAGGTAACACCCATTTGCAAATATTTTTTTTTGTGAAACATACATTATGTGATCTTCGTTTATAAATAAATCAAAAGAAGCCTAGTCTCAATTCGAGTAGGAGAGGTAGAAGCTCTTGTATTGTTTGGATGTGAAATGGATGCCACAGCTGCTTTCTTAAAGTCCTATTTAATGTATCTTTAGAAAATCTAATTTCCAAACATAACCATCTTATACTCAGACTCGAATTGTTTTCAACTCGCTCTAAAATCTTTCCTTAACCTCCGGTGTTCTAATCATAGGATTCTGTAGATAATCAATCATTGCAGAAACAAAACTACCAGTTTCTCTAAGGAAGAGCACCCATATATTAGTCAAAGGAAAAACACAGCCGTGACAAAAACTTAGAACAAATCTGTTCAATGACTCGCGTTCTTTTAAATTAGATCGCATATACTAGTGCGATACGACACGATCAGTTATCAGTTATATGTATTTCATTCATGTGTCGCTTATTTGTAACGTCTCTGTGTTGGGTGGTTTGATTTGGCAAATCTTTCTCTCTATACTTTCATAGAAAAAATTAATTCATTGCAAAAATTAACGATAACGGTTTATCAGATTCAATCATTCTTCTTCTTCTTCAAGTGCCATCTCCGCTGCGAAGGTTGGCTATCATCATGGCAATTCTAACCTTAGAAGCTGCCGCCCGGAACAGTTGAACAGAACTGCAAGAAAACCATTCTCTGAGGTTCCTCAGCCAAGACATCCTCCTCCTCCCGATGCTGCGCTTGCCCTGAATCTTCCCCTGCATAATCAATTGGAGCAATTGGTATTTATTGCCTCTTGTAATATGGCCCAAGTACTGAAGCTTTCTTATTTTAATAGTCAGTGTTACCTCTTTTTGTTTGTTCATCCTGTCAAGTACTTCTTGATTAGTTGTTCTATCCTTCCAGGAGATTTTCAAGATTCTACGATACGCCCACATCTCAAATGCTTCCAATTTATTTATACACTGTTTGTTCAGCGTCCACGCCTCCACATCATACAACAAGACCGAAAAAACATAACACTTAAGCAATCGCACTTTCAATTTTAAGCTTAGATTTCGGCTACAAAATATTTGCTTCATATTGTTAAACGCACTTCGGGCTTTCTCTATTCTTATTCTTATTTCCCGTGTGTATTCATTTGACTCGTTAATATTTACTCCTAGATAGTTGTAGTTTCGTGCTCGTTCTATTCGCTCGTTGTTTCCATATAGGTTGATATTGTCGATATGTTTCTTCGTAATTATCATGAATTTAGTTTTCTTTGTATTCAGTGACAAACCAAATTCCTCGCTTGTTTCTATTACTTTATCTAATAGTCTCTGGAGATCTTCGATACTTTCTGCCATGAGTACCGTGTCATCAGCGTATCGTATATTACAAATAGGATGACCGTTGATCTTTACACCGGCTGATTCGTTCTCCAGGGCTTTCTTAATTATTTCTTCCGAGTAGAGATTGAACAACGTTGGCGACAACACACAGCCCTGTCTTACACCTCTTTTTATCTTTATTTTTTCTGATTCGGAGCCATTAATGCGCACTGTAGCTTCTTGATTGTAGTATAGGTTGGTTATTATTCTAATGTCACTTGAGTCAATTCCTTTATTTCTGAGTAATTGTAACAATGTCTTATGTTGAACTGTATCAAACGCCTTGTTGTAGTCCAAGAAACAGACAAACACGTCTTGGTTTACATCCAGACATCGCTGTATTACGACATTAAAAGCAAATAGTGCTTCTCTAGTTCCTAGTCCGTTTCTAAATCCGAATTGTGTCTGTCCGATTTCTGTTTCTAATTTCTTGTATATTCTACTATGAATGATCTTTAAGAATATTTTCATCATATGACACATAAGACTGATGGTCCGATGTTCGGAGCATTGCTTCGCGTTTGGCTTTTTAGGTAAAGTTATTATTGTTGTTAGTAGCCATTCTTTCGGTATTATACCAGATTTATAAATGCTATTAAATAGTTCCACAATCATTTCTAAATTACGTCCCTCAATGAGTTTGATTATTTCTGTTGGTAACTCATCTGGACCTGTAGCTTTCCCAGTCTTCATTCTTTTTATCGTGTGTTCCACTTCTTCACTTGTTATTTCTGGTCCTGTGTCACTGCTGATATATTCGTTTTCTACCTCATTGCGTTGATCGTTATACAGATGCTCTATGTATTCTTTCCAGACTCTCAATTTTTCTTCTGTGTCCATAATTATGTTTCCTCTTTCGTCCATCAATACGTTGTGTCTACTGTCTTGCCTTTTTGTTAATTCTTTAATTTTCTTGTGTGTATTAAAGCTGTCGTGCTTATTTTGTAGTTGTTCAATTTCTTCACATTTTTCCCCGAACCATTTTTCCTTAGCTGAACGTATCTTCGAGCGAATTTCCCTCTGCAGTTCTTTATACTTCTGTTTGTCTTTGTTTTTATGTTTCCTTCTTTCGTTCATCAAGTTCAGTATTTCGTTTGTCATCCATTCCTTCTTATATACCTCACTTTTAAGTAGATGTTCTTCAGATGGCTTCTTTAACGCTGTTTTAAGTTTGACCCAGTTGTCGTTGATATTATCTGGTGTATATTGTATTGTGGTCTGTATCGTTCTCAGTGTTTCGTCAATTTCCTTTACGATCTGTTCTTTTACTTCTGAATCTCTTAGTTTATTGAGATCAACTGCTTTTTTGGATGTTATGTTGCTAATTCTTTTTAGTTTTATTCTCATGTTTGCAATTAGTGGATTATGATTAGACGATACGTCTGCTCCAGGGTATGTCTTAATTGATGTTATGCTATTTCTGTATCTCTCATTGATCAATAGATAGTCTATCTGGTTTCTGACTGTGTGATGTTCTGTATCCTGTGGAGACTTCCATGTGTATAAACGCCTATTAGGTAGTTCGAAAAAGGTGTTTGTCACCACGGTTTTATTTTCTTGGCAGAATTGTACCAGTCTCTCACCTCTTTCATTCATATCTCCCAATCCGAAGTTACCAACCAGATTATCTATCTTTCCTTTCCCAATTTTAGCATTGAAATCACCCATTATTATTGTGATGTCTCTTGTTTTGGTTAGTTTTAATGCCTCGTCTATTTGTTCATAGAATGAATCCACTTTTTGTTCTTCTTTGTCCGATGTTGGTGCATACACCTGTATTATATTAATTTTTCTGATGTTAGTGCTTAGCTGTAACATCATAACACGATCAGACAAGGGGAGAAAGTTCAGGACATGTCGAGAGACAGACTTGTTTACCATTATAGCCACTCCGTTTCGGTGCTGAGTGTCCTGAGAGTCCTGGCTACCAGAATAGTATATTATATGATCTTTAATGTGGCAGTTTCCATTTCCTGGCCATCGGGTTTCGCTTATACCCAGAACGCCGATATTCATTCTTTGCATTTCTTGAACGATGTTGTGTGCTTTTCCTGGTTCGTACATGCTTGTAACATTCCATGTTCCGATTCTCAATATTTCGTTGTTAATATTTTGACAAGGATTTCGCTGGCTGACGACCCGAAAAGCCTTGCCACTTTTCTTGCCGGATCTTGGCCTCCGACAACCATGATCAGTAAGGTTATGATCGTAGTATTTCATGTCATGATGACTGTACTAGAGATATCCTATGGATCTTTAATGTAGTGGTTTCTCGTTGCCTGCTACATCCCACTGCCGTTGACTAATACATTAGTTCCTCCGCCATCACTGAACAATACCATTTTGCAAACTGAAATCTGGTTATCGGACTTGCATTGTTTTTATTTTTGTTTATTTTTACGACGTTTTGATTAGGTTGTACCACGTTATCAACCTTTCAAACGAAACTATTCAAACTTCAGTATACAGGAAGTGAACACATACTGGACAATATCTTAACCATAGTTCTAATCATTCTATTGTAGCAAAATGGAGAATTATTCGCAACCTCTATAATCGCGTTATAGACAATAATACCGATTAATTGGAAAAATAGGTAGCAAACATTAAATCCAATTTACAACAAAATGGTTATCCATTAGAATTAATTGACGATATTATAAATAACTTTAGAAAAACGACAAATAGACAGCAAGAAACACATTCCTTCTTCACAAGTCCTACTCGCAGAAAAAGATGAGTTGCCAGCAGTTATAATATAAAAACAGCCTTTAAATCAGGAAATACAGTTAGAGCTCATTTAACAAAAGCAAAACCAAAAACTGCCGATAAGAAAGAATGTGTTTAGAAAGTTCCATGTGAGTATGGTGAAATGTATATTGGAGAAACCAAGCGACCATTAACAGTTAGAATTAAGGAACATAAAACTCATACACAAAAAGGCGGAACATATTATTGCAGAACACGTCTGGGATAAACAACACCATATAAAATAGTCTAAAGCTGCGGCAATATATATTAAACCCAACAGGAAAAAAAGAAAATTTATAGAATCAGCGTAACATTAAAAATAATAACGAAATCTTTAGTAAACTGAATGTTAATATAACTAATTCTCGATAACCACTACTTTGTAGCATCAAATCATTGAGGTGTATACAGTGAAGCGAAACAGCGCTTCAATGGACACAGTCCCTATATAAGCTCATAGCCTTATGACAAAACATTTCGTTTGTACGGTAACGATAGAAATGTCGTAAAAATAAACGGAAATAAAGACAATGCCAGTCCAACACCCACATTTTAGTCAATCTTCAACATTGTCTACAATCTTGAAACCAACCTTTTTGTTAGCTCGTTGCTATGTAAATTTTTACTGTTTTTGGCCTATTGACTCCAAATTTCTTAAACCAGTCCTAAGCCTGAATAAAGTATAAAAGAACGCTTCTTTAACTAATCATGATACTTATCATTGTTAGCTTGTTGATGTGTTAATTTCTATTGTTGTTGGCCTATTAGGTCTTAAATACTCTCCAAATTTCTGCAACCAGTCCTAAGCCTGGATAAAGTGTGAAAGGAGGTTTCGACGAGTTTCAATACCTAATGAAACATTTAAATCCGATTATCTCAGAAACGGCTACTCGGAGCGACACTTACATATAACTTTTTTAAACAGAAGATGTAATAACAATTATTATTTGGAAATTTAATATGCCAAAGTACAAAAAGTTATGAAACTTTAAATGTAGGTAAAGTGTTGCTGGTGACGCCCTCTGTAATATACGTCAAAACTATAATCATATCTTTATTTCTTATCTCAAGAAACCCCAAAGTGTCAAATTCAGTGCAAATCAAGTTATTATTAGGGAAAATATTTACAAAATATATATAATATATAAACGTCGGCTTTCAACAGGCTTGGTTCCTTACTTCTATGAGGTTTGTTTACTATGTTTCATTATTTGTTAGCCCAATTTATTCCATCATTTCGAATCCAATTTATCAGTTTAATATTCACTTTAATTTTTATATTTAATTATAAACATTTTTACTAAACTTAATTAAATGTTTTAAACATAAATATAAAATTATACTGTGCTTCCCTTTTAGTTTTCCAACTGTATATTTTAAATATTTGAAAAAATTCGACATAAGCTTCGATCATACCCTAGATTTAAACAACAATAGATTTGTTTGGAGGCTGTTTATCGTCGATGGGGGAGACGCTTTTTTGATGTTTGACAGACATAAACATGTTTTCTTATCCTTTCTT
This sequence comes from Diaprepes abbreviatus, assembly GCA_034092305.1. NCBI lineage: Eukaryota > Metazoa > Arthropoda > Insecta > Coleoptera > Curculionidae > Diaprepes > Diaprepes abbreviatus. Next base: position 759,357 of record JASJET010000036.1, on the reverse strand, counting down.
TCAGTTTAATTGCTTGCCTTGATTTTTTCGGTGTTTTTAAGTGTTTAAGTTCACAATTAATATTAACAAAAAGAAGATTTAAAAACTTATTTTTATTGATAAATATTGTTTACATATTGAAATTAACAATAATAATAATTTAGGCAACCATATATTCATACTTTATATATTCAGAATTGACGTACTGATTACCATATGATACTCATTTAAATAATGTAATTAGCAAAGGATAGCATAAAATCGGTATGTGTATATCAAGAAAATTAAATATCTACTGTTTATCAACACTTTTTCAAATATAAATAAAAATATTATTACGTAATTCAGCGTTCAAACAACCGTGCCCTAGTTCTGACGTTATGCTAATTCTACAGGGGTATATTCGAAGGACATAAGAGTACCTGGTTAATCTTTTAAGCGCAAGTTGGTACGATTAAGCTACGCTTACTAATAATGAAATTAACTGTTAATCTCCACTGTATTAAATGCTTTCCAACAAGTGAAGAGGTGTTTTTGAGATTAAGGTAGATTTGTCTTTGTCCACTCTTCAGTTTCTTGAGTTTTACTCGAAAACTATGCATTTTTCTTAAATACATGTTTAACAGAAAGTTCTAGGGAATGAAATTTCAAATCGAATAGTACCTCATGAAGTCATTTTTCAAAAAAAGACAGCGTAACAACAAAACTGAAAAAACAAATCAATTAAAAAAGAAGTTCTTCCAAGCGAAGTTAGGTATGGGCATTGTTTCGTGAAAAGGAAAGTTAACTTTACGCCCGTTAACATGAGCTCCTACAGAAGTCCATATCGTGGAAAGAAACCAAGATATAGCGTCTAAAACTTTGCTACTTTTCTCGATACTAGCAAATTTTTTTTCTGTCAACTTTCTTGTAAAAGAAAGCTGATATCAAGCCCGTTGAAATGGTGTCCAGCTGAAGTCTGTACAAGAAATTGTAGCAGAGAAATCCCCTCTCAAAGTCTTGAACTTTTTACGATTCTTATAATTTTTCACTCTCACATTATTTTATTTCATATTTTAAAAAAAAAACATTAATATAGGGTACTGAGTGAAAAATAAAATTAATTATCACATTATTTTATACTTTTTTAAATTTATTTATTTTTTCAAATAGTTGGATTTAGTTAAACTGTTTTCAATGGTATTGTCAATTTCTTTCTTTAGTCTTATCGAGAATATTCTTCCCCAGTAACGTCAGGTACATCAATACTTTCACAATTTAAATCCATGCATTCTTTGTAGAATATGGAGCAACTGATTTCCAACTTTCTGCAACTAGAATTTCCTTGGCATCATTAGTGCAGCTACAAACTATTCTTTCAAACAAAGTTGGTGGTATACATTTTTCGGCATTTTTCAACCCCAATCGAATTGCAATTATGTTCTTAAGCCATGCTGTTGAGTAGCATCAGTTGTGGGAGGCAATTACGACGAAGTAAATTTCGCACATGTTGAATGCTTCTGGAATAGCTGATAGCGTCAGGTGCTTCGGATCTTAATTTTCAAGCTGTATAATAAAGTTAAAATGCATTCAGATGCAGAACTGACGTCTTCAGGACTTGCATTTTCGCCAGAAAATACAAAACACCCTAAAATAATTTTTTCATTGAATATAGCAAAATTTTCATGTAAAAATGTAAAATTACATAATGTGTAGGTAAAATTTTTAGTCATCCAATAAAGTTGAAAACTTTGAAACGCCATTTCTCAGCTACTATTAATGGAACAAACATCTGCTATTTCGAGAGGAGTTTCAGTTTGAGACGCTACATCTCTATTACTTTTCATCGCACAGACTTCTGCAGGAGCTCATTTTTACGGGCGTAATGTCAGCTTTCTTTTTCATGAAGAAATGCCTATACCTAATTTTCCTTGGAAAAAATTATGGAGAAGAAATAAAAAAATACCTTTTTTTGGCTTTTTTTTTTGAAAAATATTTTTTTTTGATTTCATGGGTTATCATTTCGATTGTAAATTTCATTATCTACTACTTTTCTCTACGAAACATGTATTGAAAACTATACTTGAAAAACCTGAAGAGGGTACAAATCTACCATATATCTCAAAAACGCATCCCTTAATTTGATAGCACTTTGTGTTTTGTCATATTTGGTGGTCAGTCGAACGTATGAAACAGTGACAACACTTTAACGTTTTAGTTCCTTTTACCCCCCTTTTTTTCGACATAGTCAATAGCCTATAAAGCAGTCGTATTTGCTAGGGTTTTGTGAACACAATATGGTGTAATCTGGAATATAATCATAAACAAAAAGAAGGAAACTTTTATTTATGATTGTTTCATACTTCCAAAAATTATCAACTACTGCTAAAAATTTCCTCTATAAACTTTTACTTGCAAGTTAAATGATACACTTTACTTTCTTCTGTTCATAGCCCTAACTAAAAATTAACAACTATCAATTATTAACTAACAAGCTGATCAACTTTTAACTTTTAAAATGTCGGTATAATTCGTGTTCACTTTCGAATGTTATTAACTTGAGAAAAAGTTGAACGTACATGAAAATATAAAAAATAATATTATAAACAATTAAAATTTAATAGAAAATCTTGGAATAAAATTAGTAAACCAGCACTTTTGCAGCAAAAAGTACGTTTTACTTTTAGTCATCTTTAATTTTTACTTGTTGGCAAATTTTGAAGTATGAACCAGACATTCTTATTTCGTATTTCCAGTGTTAGTTTAGTAGAAATTCTTAGTAGCAGTTGTAAATTTTTAGAAGTATGAACCGACCATAAAGGAAAGACTATTTTCCCGCCTTTCATATTTTATCTCGATGCATTACTTTTTAGTCAATTTTTAATTGTCAAAATAAATTAAAATATAGACTAAATAAAGGTAAGGTTTTATACAATGAAACTATAAGTGTTAACTTTATGAGCATAAGCAACAACGAATTTATATCTTCATATATAATAATCAATATTTTAATAGCGTAAAGCCGCAAGAAAATTTATTTGCGCGATAAATTTACCTGATGTAAAGCAATCAAAACGTTTATTTGATTACGTTAATGAGGCTTGTGGTAACCCATAGCTATAATGTTTTCATTTTTTAAATTTGCCGAACAACACTATAAATTTTAGAGATATTACGTCGAGTAACTTAAAGGAATATATATTTTTTTCTTTGACGGCTCATATAGTTCCCCCTGATCAGAATATTCTTTGATTACATGCAGAGTATAATCCGCCGCTAACAGATTTTGACGATGAGGTATCAAAAATTAATGTGGAACTAGTGTACAGGAATTGGCTAAGAAGGAGTCTCTATATATATTAATTTTTGTATAACTCATTTTCTAGGGGTTTCACTCAAGTCTCACTTTTTTCTCAGTTTTAGAAACAGAACGAGAATAAGTGCCTTATGCACAAGAAGAAACTTTATTTAAACACACGGTGTCTGGGAAAATGTGGGAAATCTCCCGGATATGAAAAAAAAATACATGAAAGGAATACTATAAGTTCATATAAACTTTTTTCGTATAGGTCCCCTCTGCGGAGATATGGGCTCCCAAAGAGCTGCAATGCAATGCAATCAAATTTTTTACAAATAGTTATTAAACCACTAGGTATATTTGATTGTTTTTTTAATATAATGTACACCAAGGTAAGACCCTTCAAATTATTATCTAAGAAAATATTGTAAATTATTCAGAGCTGCAGGGTCGGACTAGCTGTGATACTCATGACCCCTCTTTTTTTTACACTCTGTATGATAAAAACTTTGGACAATGTTTTTTATATACCTTTAATTATTGACTGAAAATTAAGCACTCTTCATTCATGTCGCTAATCCTAACCGTTTTTTTGAAAAAACGTCATTTTATTTACGCTGTTAATCCCCTCACTTGAAAAAGATGAATTTTCCCCTATCCCTAGGAGGAGAGCTACGTAAATTGCGAACACGATGAATCGTGAACTGTTATAGCCGCCACATTAACTCATTCTTCTTTATTTGATGACAATGAAACTTGATTCTTCGTAGAAGTTCCCCCCTACTATTGACCGGAGTGGAATACATTAAGATTTTGAGGAGTCCCTACAAATAAAAATCTAACGGCGTTAGGTCAGGATATCGAGGAGACCAGGCAATAGGTCCTCCCCTACCTATCCAACGGTTTGGATAGAAGTTATTTAGGTGCTCTCACACAGAAACGCTGAAACGAGGTGGTGCATGTAGTAAATGTTTCGGGAGATCGAGGAAGGTAGGCAATAAGTCTTTCCATTCCTATAAAACGGTTTGGATAGACGTTATTTAAGTGCTCCCGCCCAACAACGCTGAAATGGGGTGGTGCCCCTTCGTACATACTATAGATCTTTTGGCCGGTTTCAAGTGATAAGTGCTCTACTAAATCGGAAAAAGTGTTCTGGAGAAACTCGAAATAAAGTTCTCGATTAAGTCGTACCGGCAATACGTATAATCCAATAAAAAATTTGACAATTTTTCCTGCCCAGAACCGATGATGATGCGAAATAACGAAGACTTTCATTCTGCTTCATATGTGAAGAGAATAGTGCTAATGAAGTTTACATTATTTTGTTGCTGATCCAATAGCCAGTTTGCAAACTGTATTCAACGAGCAAAATCTTCAGAAATTAGTTCAAGCACTTCTTTCTAATAATACGGATATAACAACCGTTCCTGAAATACTTCACATACTATTGTTTTCGACCTATTTTCCTCTAATTGCGGCATACGTAGTGTTCTTCCCCGCCCAGCATCAGTACTCCTTTTCCCAAAATTTCCTAAATTTATGAAGAAATTTAGTAATATTGCCTTATTAAATGGAATCATCTACCATTCTTCCTTAGACGTTGGTTAACTCGTTGAAATGTTTTCTAATCTGGAAGAGTACGATTAGGAAATTTCTCGTGATATAACCTCCTGGCTTCTAAAGCATTGCAAAATCAAACGTCAGGTCTGCATATTCAATAAACGTATATTCTATATTTCGAATTTCTCCACAAAATCCAAAAATCAGTAAATTAATATCGAAGTAAAGAATCAATGTGTCAGCGATGTGAAAGTTGACAAGTTCCAAAAATGCAGGATATTTATTTCTTTCGTACATAGCAACGTTTGCAACAACAATACTTTAATTTTGGTGTATAAAATAAAACGCCCATTTTTTGCGACTCTAGGCTGAAACAATTTACAGAATTAGAGGTTTTTAACTAAAGAGGTAAACTCTAATTTTGGACCGAATTTTTTGTTATCATAAGGTTGAAGGTTGAACATTTGATAGAAACAAAGATGTACCTTTTATTGAAAATATTATCAAGAGTACTTAATTTTTAGTCAATAGGTAAAGGTATGTAAAAAACGTTGTCCAAAATTCTTATCACAAAGAGCGTAAAAAATGGGATCATGATTGTTACAGATAGTCCATCCCTGCAGCTGTGAGTAATTTACAACAATTTCTTGGATAGTAATTTGAAGAATTTTATCTGGTATACATAATATTTAAAAAATTGAAATATAGCTACTGGTTCAATACTTATGTGTAAAAAACTTGATTCCATTGCAGCTCTTTGGCAGCCCATATCTCCGTAGAGGAGGCCTATATGAAAAAAAAAAATTATATGAACTTATAGTGTTCCTCTCACTTGTTTTTTCTTATCCAGAAAATTTCCTACATTTTCCTGGACACATACAGTTCTTCCAAGGCAAATCGAGAAGTATGCGAAATTAACTAATTTTTCTAGCGACCATAATTTCAACACAAACAAACAATTTTCAAAAAAACATGTGCATGATATTGAATCGGCAAGGAAGTACCTTTGGTTGTCACATATGGAGGGCGTTGTAATTGTTTTGAAGGACTTTTATCAGTGTTATGGTTTTTTCCTTTTATCACTTGATATCAGTCACATTTAGATTACTTTTGAAACAACCTGTGGGTTATTTTATTTGTGGCTATTCATTTAAGGTCAGTTTTAACAAAGATTGCAGAAACGAACATTTTCCGCATATTTTACTTTTTTATTTCTGTAAAGGAAAGAAAGTTGCTAAAGCTTACCATAACATACATGAAGTTTACGATGTTGATTGTATAACAGATCGCCGGTATAAGAAATGGTTTAAAAAATTCATTCCTGGAGATTTTTTACTGAAAGGTGACCAACGTTCAGGTCAACTTACCGAAATTGATGATGCTATAATTGAAGAGAATCGTCATGTAACTATTCGAGAGATAGCAAAGGTCAATTTGGTGAGACTACAAATTATTGTGTATTTTGAGCTGCCTTCAAGAGGCCAGACGATCAATTTAGATGTTTGCTGTCAACATCTAAGGAAGTCGAATGAAACAATCCAAGAAAAATGGCCAGTTTGGCCAGTAAGCAAAGGAATTTTGAATATTTAATATGCATAGTCACCTTAAAAAGTAATGATCCTAACTCTAAATATAATATATGATTTTGAGGAGTCCCTCAAATAAATTAAGTTAGATTAATGTCAATTATTAAATTTAATGTATTAATGTATATACGGTTAAAACTCAAATTTTATGTACATTCGTTAATTCAACTTAATGATTTTTTACCTTAAGTCGTGAACAAGACACTTATACTTTAAAATTAAAGCTTTGTACATTAAATTGAATTGAATGGTACCTTAAATTTCAATATAGTAACTGAAAACAACAAATTTGATTTATAATTACATTAGACTTAATGTAAAAATTATTAAATTTAATGCATTAACATTAAATGCAATTAATAAACGGTTTAAAAGATTTGCTTTCAGCACATTACCTTAAAATTAATGTGAAGTTTTTTTACAGTATAGATCAGAAAGTCACACTTAAAATTATAAAGCAATATTATCCAAAAAAATATTTTAAAAGTTTAAATAAAATTTGAATTTAAAATATATACTATGTTATTTCTATACACTGTATTTTTTTAGCCACCTCCATATCAACTGTATAAATAAATGCTCAGACTCAGTTTTGTTTCAGATATAAAGAGAAGAAATCAGACACATAGGTTAAATAATGTATTTTAATGGTTAATATGCTAGTAAATATGGTTTAGAATAGGATAAAATTAGATTTAAGAATAGTTTAAGATGTATTGTTTAATTTTCAGTGTATATAAACAGATATAGTCTTAAGAAAAAGACAATAAAACCCAAAATTATTGAATAAGTAAAATAATTTAGAATTGGCATATTCTTCAAAAATATGACATATTTCTCTCTATAAAAACTAAAGTTTATTAAAAAACTATGTAAAAAATATTGAACTAATTAGAGGAAGTGTTAATACAAACAAATATATATATATATATATATATATATATATATATATATATATATATATATATATATATATATATATATATGTATATATATATATATATATATATATATATATATATATATATATATATATATATATATATATATTTGAGTGAACAAAAGGAGTGTGAATGATTTTAAAAAGCTAATAATAAAGTGTTATACGTCGTCGTTGGTTCCAATAAAACAATTATTCATAAGACACAAAAGTGCGTGTAGTGGAAAAGTAAGTGAGAAATTCAGACAAAAACACTGTGAATAGTAATTAATAAACATTAATGTACGAAATATGAGAAGAATGTTTTAGTTTTAAGAATTGTTAAAGAAATTGTATAGAAATTAAAACCATAATTTATATACAACTGTAAAATGTAATATAGATTTAATTGTTTATAAGGTAAATTTAAGCTTATTTTAAGCCATTTTGGCACTAATATGTTAAGAAAAATGTTAAATAATAGGGTAATAATACTAAAGTAACAATAAACATCTGAAAGTTTTTTCGAACAAAATTTGAGTAGAAATTTTCATTAATTTCAATGTGCAAAGTGCTAATTTTTATCAATTTTAATACATAAGCAATGTGCCAAAGGGGCTTTTACATGTATCAAAATGTCGAAAAAACTCTAAAGTTTATTTATTGCAAGCTCAACTACACTCACTGGTCAGATTTAGGTAAATATATTAATAAGAACATGAAAATTCCAGTCAAAATTGGTAAAATTAAAAAGCAGTCATAAAATTCAATTTTTCAAGGTATTAAGATTTATAAAGTTACCAGGTGTCATAAAATCTGACCAATCAGATTGCAGGAATTTCTTATGTTTTGGCCGAATATAAAAAGCCAAGGCGTACGAATTTCTTCAAAGTTGAATTTATTAGTTTGCTGAAAGCACTTCGTTTCTGGAGCTCCCGAAAATTTACATAACCTCAAATTTTCAATTGTTTAAAAAAAAAGAAACAGAAGTTTTCGTATGTCACAAGAAAACAAAAGGAAAATATTTTGTTTTTTAAATAGGTTATGTGATTTTGTTGTTGTCAAGTTAAAAAAGAATTTAATAATTTATTTGAAGTAAATAGTAAAAGTTTATATGTTTGCCCTGTAAAATAATTGTTTAACTCTCAGACAACAACAAATACGATAATAGTGTGATTAAAAGAATATAGAAAAAATTTAATTGAATTGAACTAAGAAGAACATAGCTCAACGAGACTTTGAATAATATTTTGTCAATTCTTAACTTTATAGGAAAAGACAATTAAAATATTTTTGGTTATTTGGAAGTTTTTTAAAGAAGAAAATAAATAAAATAACTGGAATTGTATTTTATAATATATTGGGACTAAATAAAAGAACAGCGATCCAAGCCATCAAACAGCTATACGACCAAGCATTCTCCAGAATTAAGATCGGCAATAACAATCAGAAAGCTTTCATGTGACCAAAGGCCTTCGCCAGGGATGTGGTCTATCACCAACTCTCTTTAAAATCTACTTCAATGAAGCTTTAAAGAATTGGAGAAGATCATGCGGTAGAATGAAAATAGAATTAAATAATGACACCCCTTTTATGTACGCTTCATTTTGCAGATGACCAAGTGGTAGTGACCCAAGATAAAGAAGACCTCGAATTTATGACGAGAAAACTATTTAAAGAATACGCAGAATGGGGATTAACTGTCAACTGCAGTAAAACTAAATATATGTGTATCAATGGGGAAGAAACAGATTTGGAAGTGGGTGACAATATTATAGTGAAATCTTGTTCTGAGCATACCTACCTTGGAACAAAGATCAATAAAAGTGGACGAACTGAAGAAGAAATATTGGAGCGAATAACTAAAGGGAAAAAAGCTATCGGATGCCTAAACTCACTATTATGGTCAACAAACATCTACAAGAAAAGAAAACATCTTTTATACAATGCAATATTTAAAAGCGTTGTATTGTATGGATGTGAAACATGGCAGATAAATAAAACTTTAGAACGTAAACTGCTGGCTCTTGAAATGGACTTTTGGCGAAGATCTGCCGGAAAGTCAAGGATCGAACGGATAATCAACGAGAGAATTAGAGAGATTATGGGCGTAAAGAAAACTATTCTCGATGAAATCGAACAACGTCAGCTGGTATGGTATGGACATGTGGAGAGAATGACGGACGAACGTCTACCAAAGCAAATCGTAAAAAGGACACCAAATGAAAAAATAAAAAAGGAAGACCAAAAGTTACCTGGATTAAGGGCATTAACCGAACCATTTGGGAAGACCGAAAACAATGGAGACTGGAAACCGGAAGGCGTAGAACGTATATATATATATATATATATATATATATATATATATGCGAACAGTAAATGCAAACTTCGTTCCAACCATATCCTTTCCGTGTTAGAGGTTGCACAGTTTGAACAAATTGCTAAGGAAAACAATTTATCCTATTCCACCACCATCGAGAGGATGGTCTACCTGTACCACCACACCGAGAAGAAACTCAAAACTTACCCTCCCCACCATAGTGATACGGCAGAGGTACATGTTTCGTCTCTACCAGACTCATCAGGGTACCGACATGCACCTGGCTGTGCAAAGGACAGAAGTTTGCATTTACTGTTCGCATTTTACTTCATTCATGCACGGAGCTGCATTTAGTTGTACGTTTGCTGAATGTGATTTCAGACTACAACGGCATAATGTGGATATATCCACTGCTATTGCATCTCACACGGAGGTATCCGTGAAAGCCGCATAAACATATATACGCCAACCGGCGGGAGGTCGGCGAAGCCGCGTTCAGTATTTGCATGCTTCCTTCTGATCTGTCCTTTGCACAGCCAGGTGCATGTCGGTACCCTGATGAGTCTAGTAGAGATGAAACATGTACCTCTGCCGTATCGCTATGGCGGGGAGGGTAAGTTTTCACTTTCTTCTCGGTGTGGTGGTACAGGTAGACCATCATCTCGATGGTGGTGGAATAGGATAAATTGTTTTCCTTAGCAATTTGTTCAAACTGTGCAACCTCTAACACGGAAAGGATATGGTTGGAACGAAGTTTGCATTTACTGTTCGCATTTTACTTCATTCATGCACGAAGCTGCATTTAGTTGTACGTTTGCTGAATGTGATTTCAGCACTACAATGGCATAATGTGGATATTTTCACTGCTATTGCATCTCGCACGGAGGACTCCGTGAAAGCCGCATAAACATATAATAATAATAATAATAATTTTATTAGCACTAATAATTTTATTAGCACTAAATAAGATAGTTACAGTAATTTTCTACATTCATGTATTTTTTGAATCCATAAGCTACAAGCAGCTTGTCTGGATGTCAAATAACAAACGCTTACTTTCTAATACACTGTCACAAAATAAAACAATTAAAATTCAAGTCAAATTAAAATTAATTAAATAAATTAAACTTACACCTATTTAAAGAGAAAACATCACATACATACATATCAATCAGATTAAAAAATATTAACACAAAAAAACAATACCTAAAATCATCTTCATTTCCAATACTAATTTAATAACGGCACTGCATTAACAATCTGATGTTGGTTTGCCTTTATCCACGTAGATATATATATATATATATATATATATATATATATATATATATATATATATATATATATATATATATATATATATATATATATATACAGTGCCTTCATTTCAAAACCAACCATCCTTAATAACTTTGTTAAATAGAAAAATTTAAAAAAAAGAAAAAACACGTCAATTTAGATATACAGGGGAAAGTTTAATTTTGCATTTGTTAAAAGTCTGTCAATCACCTCCTTACCTCCAGCTAACCTCACTTTGATATGTCAAATGGGAACCCCCACCTTGTGATACATCATTGTAAGCAGCATAAAATTGTCTATCCAACCGTATAAAAAAAATTAAATCGGTTGACGTACAAGCGAACAGTGTGCAAAAATGTCTTGTAATAATGCATAATATATCGGCCTCGAACTTTAGTATGTCAAATGATTACCCTATAGTGTGATACATCATTTTAAAGGGCATACTATCTCCTATTTAGCCAATAAAAAAAAACAAAATCTGTTGATGTACAAGCGAATAGTAAGAAAAGATGTGTGGTAATAATAGACACCTTATCACATTAAACTTTATTATGTCAAATGGCTACTTCATAGAGTAAAATATTATTTTAAATTTAAAATAAATATTTTTTTAAAATAATAAACAGTTAAAATATTTGCGAGAAAAAACTAAGCCTGTTTTAAAATTCGTCGCAAAATTCATTGCAGTCTAATCAATCTAGTGTATTTATTTCAATGATATTTTTTGCGGTACCTGATAGGTACAAAAAATCACTGCAATAAATAAAATTTTTAAGATCTTTAAACACCAGTTGTTTATTATTGTTAAAATTGTCATTGTGACGCCTAGTTGAAACGTGAATATAAATGGTGTATACGCTAGCCGAAAGAATAGAAATAATTTTTCTCTATGGAGCTGAAGATCGGTGCGCTCGTAGAACCGCCAGAGCATTTAACGAGAGGCATCAAGACAAAAACGTGGGCCATAAATATGTACTCGAATTGGTACGAAAGTTTGAAGAAACGGGATCCGTTTGTAATAAAAAATATATTGAGAAAAGGGTTGTAGATGAAGCATGCCAAATCGAGGTACTAGGACAGTTTGCAATAGATCCAACTTTATCCATCTCAAAGGTCGCAGATTTAACCAACATTTCTGCTGGCTCTGTGCATAAAGTTTTAAAACAAAATAAGTTTTTTCCCTACAAAATTCAAATTCTTCAAGAACTCGGAGAAGACGATTTTGATAGGAGAATTCAATTTTGCGAATTAATGTGCCAACGAATTGACGAGGACCCCCATTTACCTAAGAATATCTGCTTTAGTGATGAATCAACTTTTTTTCTAAATGGACTGGTTAACAGACATAACTGCAGATACTGGGATAATGAAAATCCGCACCTTTTCCGAGAAGGGCATACTCAATATCCCGAAAAAATTAACGTGTGGGCAGGAATTTATGGCAATGAAATCATCGGGCCATTTTTTTTGGAAGATAATTTAACTGGGCAAATTTATTTAAACCTCTTAGAAAACACAATATACCCTGCCATTGTGCAATCTTTAGAAAATCAAGTGGATGAAAATGCTGGTATGGTACTAAATGAAAATAATTTGCATTTCCAGCAAGATGGAGCTCCCCCGCACTACGCTTTGGCAATTCGAGAGTGGCTTGATGAACATTTTCCAGGGACGTGGATTGGCAGACGTGGTGCAATTGAATGGCCAGCACGGTTTCCAGACCTAACCCCTCTAGACTTTTTTCTTTGGGGGTATTTAAAAAGCAAGGTTTATAAAACCCCACCTGAAAATATTGACGATTTAAAAGATCGAATTGTTCGGGAATGTAGAGGAATTAGCAGAGAAACCCTTGCCAATGTTCGTGGGGAATTTCAAAATAGGCTTTTTTATTGTCTCGCTAATAACGGCGCACATTTTGAACATTTAATAAAATAATTTTCTTCAACTGAATAAAACTGAATAAACTGCTGATATTTAACACACATTTTTGCATCCTAATTGCCTATAACGTCTATTAACTTAATTTTTTTTGACATCGTTGGATAGCAGATCGTACGTCCTTTAAAATGATGTATCACACTATAGGGTAATCATTTGACATACTAAAGTTCGAGGCCGATATATTATGCATTATTACAAGACATTTTTGCACACTGTTCGCTTGTACGTCAACCGATTTAATTTTTTTTGATACGGTTAGATAGACAATTTTATGCTGCTTACAATGATGTGTCACAAGGTGGGGGTTCCCATTTGACATATCAAAGTGAGGTTAGCTGGAGGTGAGGAGGTGATTGACAGACTTTTAACAAATGCAAAATTAAACTTCCCCCTGTATATCTAAATTGACGTGTTTTTTCTTTTTTTTAAATTTTTCTATTTAACAAAGTTATTAAGGATGGTTCGTTTTGAAATGAAGGCTGTATATATATATATATATATATATATATATATATATATATATATATATATATATATATATATATATAAATGAAAACATAACAACGTATTTATATTAGATAGGGCACTAGAAAGCTTTAATTTATCGTAGACATTGAAAATTAGCATCCAATAATAACCTAATTTTTCGTAAAATACAAATTAAATTAATAAATTATTGTTTGCTATACTAATCTGTATTAGGTGTGGAACTATATTAACTACTTGAATAACAACACAGCACACGATAATTTTTTCAAAATAATATTATTTTAAGAAATAAACGACGCTTTCCATATAAAACTGCACTATAGCCATCTACTAGACGATTACGAAACTAAAACGTTGCTAATTTATGATACAGGTTGTTAAAAGACAATGCATGGTAGATAAAAGCAAATAATAAGTAATACTGATTAGAAATAGTGTTGGTTGAAAGATAAAAATATTAACCATTTATTTTAATCTAGTAATAATTAATAATATTGTGCCATTTTTTTTATATTGTTAAATAAAATTTATATTTTGTGTTTTAATCATTCTGTGTATTGATTGTCTGATTGATATCTTATAAACAACTGAACTCACCTGAGAAGGAGTCAATTTACCGGTAGGAACACATTCATATCTATAGAGACAATTTGAAAATTGAAAATATTTCAAATTGATAAGAACTAGTTATAATTTATTATAATTATTTTTTATCTGGCGCTCAACAAATTAATATTAATTTTTAATTAAATTTTAGCAATATGTTGAAAATTTGAAATATAAATTAACAAACAAATTTTTCTAAATTTTATTGTCGGGCAGTACTTTGTGTGGGTGCGCAACACACCCAAAATCGTCACACAATATTATCGTGATTATACTGATCGTACGACGAAGCTAGATATATGTCAACTACTAGTATATATTTTTGTGAAAATAAAATTTGGTAAGAATAAAAAATTTATAACTATAATAAAAGGCATTAACAAAATATCTTTTTACATTACATAGAGACTAGTTTTGAGTCTAGGTAATAGGAACGTTCAGTTATATCAAATGAGCAAAATATTATTCTTTTTATTTATGAGTTTAAAATATGGATTACTGGGGATCAAACACAGGCAAATAATTTAAAAACATATTGTTTAATGTATTTTAAGATTATTCTTTGGAATTGTGCCGGTAGTTCCCTGGACTTATTTCTCACTGACATTTTAAAAGTGAGAAACTTTAAATTTCAGTAACGGACTAGCACATGGCATACTTTACAAATTTCGTATATAGTAAAAATATATAAATAGTATTAGAGTTGTTAGAAATATACCGTCAGCTAAATGAAAGATTTTATCGCCTACTTAGCAAATTTTAATTAATATTGTCTAATTTATTTTTCTGACAAGTCAACAAATAGATATTTTTATTATTTTATTAGGTGATTATAATTAATGATGTAAATGTTATAATTACTTTGCAGATATATCTATATTTAAATTGCTTTATTTTCAAACGGTTCAAAAAAAAAATAACTACAACACGCCAGTTTGTTTGTAGAGAACGATATAGATTGACTAAAATGTGGTTGTCGGACTTGCATTGTCTTTATTTTTATTTGTTTGTACGCAATTTCGAATATGTTCTATATCTAAACATTATCAAGTACAAATTGAATGTTTATTCTTGAGTTTATGAAGAGATTGCTTCAGACCATTTTATATGATGTTGTTTATCCCAGGTATGTTCTGCAACACCGGATCTCGATGTTGCTTCTTCTTGTGTTTGAGTTTATATTCCATTATTCTAACTTCTAACGGACACTTTGGGTCCTCAGTATAAATTTCACCACACTCAAATGCAACTTTGTAAACTCATTCTTTCTTATTGATATTTTTTGTTTTTGTTTTTGTTAAATGAGCTCTGAGTGTATTTCCTGATTTGAAAGCTGTTTTTATATTTTAATGGCTGGCAATTCATCTTATTTTCTCTGAGATTACGGAGTATACGGAATGTATTTGTTGCTATCCAGTGGTCTTTGTTCTAAGGTTATCTATAACATCGTCACTTAATTTTTAAGAATAACCATTTTGTTTTATATCGGATTTAATGTTTGCTACCTCTTTTTGAAAGAGAGGTAGCAAATGTTAAATGGAACCCCACATGAAATAAGATTTTTATAAAAAAAATTGAACCGACTCCTAAAAGTGCGCTAAAAATTGAGAAATAACTGGAAATTTTTATACGAAATTGAAATTTTTGAAATCGGCGCTAAACAGATTAAAAATATTTTATTTGTTATTGCTTTCTTACCATAATTTCTTTATATTAATAGTTATTTATTTCATTTCGAAATAATTTGACGCCGACTTCAAAAATTTCAATTTCATATAAAAATTTATCGTTATTCTTCACTTTGTAGCACACTTTTAGAAGTCGGTTAAATATTTTTTATAAAAATTTTGTTTTTCACTTTTTAGTTTTGAATTCATAATGTTATCCATAAATTTTTCGAACTAAGTACTAATCGAGATTAGTGTACCTCACAATGACTCCAAGACAGGCAAAACACTACCCATTTTATCCAAAGTTATAAATCACCCTAAAATGAACCACTAAAAATGCTTTGTTTCTTAGAGTTCTTCAAATACCAGTGAAATTATGTCAAACAAATATTTAGTCTGTCATAGTAAACCTTATTTTTCAAATTAATTTTAGATTGGTAATATGGGCCCCAAAACCTTGAACTCAACCTCAAGAACTTAAAACGTAAACCCACTAATACCAAATCTGAAAAAATGCGAATCAAGTAAAATCTTCAACCCTCCATATTAGATCCAGCATATTGAATTTCAAAAAAAAATATTTTAAGGTCTTAATCTAATCTAAATCTAAACTCTTCAAAGCCCCTTAATATCAATTTTGGACGAAATCTGGAACCTTAAAATTTGTAGACCGTCATATTGCATCTAACATATTAGATTTTCTTAAAATAATTTTATATTCGCTATTTACATCTTCAAAAACGACTCAGTCCCACCTTTGAATAAAATCGAGTAATATAAAATTTTTAGTCCACTATAATGGATTCGCGATATTAAATCCTGAAAAAATACTTTTAAATTCATAATTCACACCCTCAAGAAACCTCTATATCAGTTTCGGCTAAAATCGAAAAATGTAAAATTTTTAGGACGCCATATTGAATCCGCCAGATTAAATTTTTTAAAAAATATTTTAAATTCGGAATTAAAAGTAACAAAAATCACCCAATTTTAATTTTAGACAAAATCGAGAGATGTAGCATTTTTAATCAGTCATCTTAGATCCGCCATATTTTTTTAAAAATAATTTTAGATTAGTAATGTGCGATTCCAAAAACTTCGCCATATCAATTTTGAAAAAAATCGGACAAAAATAATTTCGGATTTGTTATGTGCGATCCCAAAATCTCACCCGTACCAGCTTTGGAGAAAATCGCACAAAATTGATTTTTTCGTCCGCCATATTGAATCCGCCATATGGAATTTTTAAAAAATAATTTTGGATTCGTTATGTGCGACCCCGAAAACTCCCCCGTACCAATTTTGGAGAAAATCGGACAAAATTGATTTTTTGTCCGCTATATTGAATTATTTTAAAATAATTTTAGATTCCTTGTATACGACCCCGAAAATTCCCCCATACCAAGTTTGGAGAAAATAGATCAAAATGAATTTTTCGGCCGCCATATTGTCAGCTCCATCTTGGATTTTGCTGCACCAATTTCGTTCAAAAAATATGGTACCACCGCAGCAACTTCCTGAACATAACGTAAAAAATTTCATTCAAATCGGTGCCGCCGTTCCGGAGTAATCGGTGTACATATATAAAAAAATATAGTTGACGAATTGAGAGCCTCCTTCTTTTAGAAGTCAGGTAAAAAAGAAAATTTATGGAAGCTATTTACATTAAAAATAATTATGGAATCTTCAATGAATCCGATGTTGAAATACCTAATCTCTGGCAATCATTACTTTTTAACATCAAATCATTGAGTTGTGTGCAGTAGAGCGAAATTTCGTACTTCAATGGACACAATCCCAATATAAACTCGTAACCTTAAAACCAAACATTGTGTACTTGATAACGATTAGAGTGCCTCACCTAATCGAAATGTCGTACAAACAAATAAAAATAAAGACAATGCAAGTACGACAACCACATTTTAGTCAATCAAGCAAATTGGCACATAACATACCGAAAGATATCTAAATCAACAGATAAATCCTTCGGAAATATACACTTTCGACCAAAAAATTTCTCAAATTTGACACAAAATTTAAATTGTATTTCAGCGTTTATTTAGTTTTAAATTTTTGACGTGTTACAGCTTATGATTTTTTAAAGTGTTTGGACGATACCAAATTTATAATATGATTGTTCCTAATATATGGAAAGTAAGGAAAAAAAATAAGAAAAAGAAAATAAATCCGCAGTAACACCTAAAACAATAATTCCTACTAACAAAATATAAAAGTTTACACCTTCACGAAGAGATTGAACCTTTGTAGGGGTCAAAGTGTCCATTAAAAAAGTTATTGCAATCAACATTTTGCGTCTTGGGATAAACAGTTAGCAATATCTTAGTAACAAATTACCCGATTTCCTATTATAAAATATCATTTTGTTCCGAAAGACGAAGGTATCTCTTTAAAAGCAAAAAAGGGCAAAAAATTAATTTTTGCAATAAACAATTGATCTGAAAAAATGGCAGATTGTGAGGGTTTTTTGGCATTTTTGCAATTGTAGGTTTTTAAAATATGGCTTGGACTATATGTGTATATATGGGGTGTCATCGATATGTATTTTTATTTTACTGTCATTCGTTTTAATTTGTCCAGAGTTAATATTTTGTAAGTATTGTATTAGTAATTTATAAATTAAGTCAGTATTTATTAGTTTTATTTTGACTAACTTTCATTAATTAGAGAAGTAAAATTGATGAATTGTAAGTACAGAAGTAAAGAGATAAGGACAAAAATAAGATATAAAAAAAATAAAGTGCAAGAAGAGGTTAGGCAAACGTAAAAGAAAATAAAGATTGTGTGAGATAGAGAAAGTCATAATAGCTACCTATTTTTTAATAATACAATAATATTTAAACTAAATGTTTAAATTTAAAAATACCCATATGTGTAATTTTAAAATTTTTTCAAAGATTAGTTTACAAAGTTCTAACTCGGATAATAAAATTAAAAAAAAAAAATTACTTATTTTAAAAGCAAGTTCGAATATGTAATTTTGAAAATATTTTAATAAATAAAAAAAAAATAATCTCTTTGCCTATACATGAAGCATTTCTCCAACATAAAACAATTTATTTATAAGATTACTCATCAGACGTGATTTTAAAAAGAAAAGTGGTTATTTTAAAAAATAGCTTGTGTTCTAGTCTATTCTATCAATTTAATTATGAATAAATCACATGTAGATAGTAGTTATGATAAGAGTCGATGTTAATAGTAATTTTTATAATCACACTAATATTTTATGATTATACTCAAAAAATGGATCTTTTATGATATTACAAGCACTTAATACAAATAAAAACAGACCAAGTTTTTCTAGTTAAAATAAGTTTTATTTTACTCAAATCTTCCCTTTTTTGATTTTAGAGATACAACGGGAAATAATATTTTTAGACAGACAAATATTCTTTTGCGTATAACAAAGTCCACATTTGTTTTTATAATAAATTAATTTGCTTGCATTCAAAAAATTACCTTTTCCGCGTAGGTTGACAACAAATGAACGTAGGCGATCTGAGAAATATCTAATTTCTATTCACTAATGTTGCGGACGCTTTTTGTGTTGCTGCAACAATAAATATATAATAAAAATCAAAACTGTTAATTTTCTGGGAGAGAGAGCGATAAATCACGTATCAAAATTTTGTGTATCCCTTTGTAAAATTTTAATATGCAACGTAATGGAAATAAATGACTGGTTGTCGTTTCGATGAAAGATCTTGTTTTTGTTTTATTTTGGATGTTAATTGCATATTGTGTTGGGTTTGCAATATCGTGAATAATGTACTGGATGTATTTCAATTGACAATTTAAAAATATTGCAGTTGTAGTTGTGCATACAGGTTGCTTGATTGCATTGATTTACGGTGTTTAAAAAAGAGTGTAATAAAGTGAACTCAAGCTTACTTTAATACATAATTATCTCTACAGCTCTTTTGAGACAAAACTGTATAAGGCCAAAAGTGTCAGTTTGTATCTAAAATATTTACATGATAATCTTGCTCATTAAAATGAAATTATAACAACGGCAAGGAAACTGAGAATCATAAAAGTGCTAAAATTCAAAAAATTTATTTATCTCATCGATATATTTTTGAGCACAAAACGTTTCTACTTTTTAAAATTTGAAACACAAAGACGACTAATCTACAATTACTATTTCAGTAGAATTTTTATAAAATACATATGAAGTTATTTAAATACAAGTTCGGGATTCCTTTAAGAAAAAGCACTGTCATTGGAGAAATTAAATGTCTCGTCATAGTCGCTTAAAAGATTTTGATCTATATTTCTGTTTATTACATTAAAATACTTTAAAAGTAATATTTAAGTTTTTGCAGACGAGCATTTTTAAAATTTTTTTAATTTACTGAGAAATTTGAAAATAATCCTTTTTATACTCTTAAACATAACTTGGAAATGTTTACTAAAATCTGGTTATGACAACCCTTTTTTAGTAAAAATGAAAATTTTGATTTACAAAATAAAATAAAATTGCATTTAGCAAAGTTAGACTATGTAAGTAAACAAGACCTACATTTTTTAGTTATCGGAATTAAAGTTGAAGAAAGTAAACAAGTGTCAATCAGCTGATTTGCTAAATGAATAATGCTTGAAGCTATGAGTTGCATGAACTAAAAGTTTAGTTAAGAAAGCTACAATTTTTGTTATAGTAAATTTTTTTTGTTTTCTGTGACTTAGTAAAAAACTTAACAAAGGAATATTTTTAGTAATAGTGGCATACAGAGTGAGTCACGACAAAGAATCGTTAAAATAGGGGAAAACCTAATTCAAATTAAAAACTAGTAATTTTAACTTCATATGTAGTTAAGTGGTAAGCTTTAAACTTATGTAAGCGTGAAAATAACGAGAAATTGTTATTTTCGAACTTATCGGTTATAATATCGCGAAAAATCGATTCAGCAAGTCTATTCCAATTGCAGATTCGGGTTCAGAATGTCGAAAATCTTCGGAAAAGCATAGTTTGACTCCTGGTTCTTAAAATAGATTTTATCTATGTTATTAAGTCCACGGATTTCTAGTGATAACTAATATTAATTAAGTACTAATGTAATAGTACATTATTAGTTGATTTCATTTAGTTATTGTAATTCAATTAGTTGGTTAAAAATTAATTGAAATCGTATAGTGTGGAATTACTATTATAACCAGAATCTATGATTTAATTTTTTTTGTAAATCATTAATTTTTTTGAAATGAAAGTGTATCTTTTTATATATTTGTCCAAAGTAGTAATTGGCAAAAAATGTAATTAACCATTAATCAATTACTGGAAAATTATCGATCAACAAATCGAAATTATTAATTACTCTATCAGTTGATAATATTGAAAATAAAATTGCTAATTAATAAAGTAATTCGAGATTTCATTCCTAAGATTATCATTATTGGAAATTTTATTCCTACAGTTTTCAATTAACGAAGTAATTCATAATTTCATTTTTGAATTATCAATTTTAGGAATAAAATTACCAACTACCAGAGTAATTGGAAAATTCATTTTTCAAATTACCTATTGCAAGGGTAATTCATAATTTAATTTTCCAAATTATTGAATTATTATTCGGTAATTTATCTGAATAGAATTTCTTTTAATAATTCAATGATGCATTTTCGCAAAAAATGCGGCATCATATAAAATACCAACCTAAGTGTCATTATTTATCCTGCCTATGCAATTATTGTTATCATTCTCTTTCTATAAAGAATAGAATATAAATGAAAACCAATTTTTTTTAGGAATGGCTCTAAGAACAAGATGAACTTAGCTTGAACTCCGATGCGTTGGTTTCAAGACAAACGTGTGAAAAAATATCAAATTATTGTTAAAAGCTTACTTAAGCATGTGTCAAAATTTTTCGTCATCTATTTTCACTTCTTTCCTGGGACTTTTGAGTAAAATCAATAAATTTAAATTTTTGCGATCATTTTCAATCTAATTGATATTTATTAAAATTTTTCCGGTGGAATTAAATCATGTATTTGATAAATTTTTCCTATGGTTAATTTTCGTTTATCTTGTCGATGAGATTTTACAATAAAATATATTTTTTTTTAAATTTAATTTTGGTAAATTATCCATTAATAATTAAATTATTGTGAAAATGAAATTCCACTACTCAACAAATTTTGGTTTATTTGTTGTGTTGGTATGCAAAATGCATTTTTTTGTTAATTTTGGGGCGCTGAACACCAAAATACCACATGCATCCTTGCGGTTACATTATTAATATATTGGGAGGCATGACTTCACGTATCTCTAAAATTTGAACTAATATTAAAAAGATAAGTTTAGTTTCGGTTTTAGCACACCAAGGATGGTAAGATTTAGTCAGTTTTATTTTAGATACATTTGGCTTTTGTCCATAAGGCCAACAGTCTCATTTTGTACCTAAAATATGTATATGATTTTCTTGCTCATTAAAATGAAATTGTAATTACGGAAAGAAGATTGACTGAGAATCATAGAGGTGCTAAAATTTACAAAACTAATTTATCCCCATCGATATATTTTTGAGCACAAAACCTTTTTACTTTTTAAAATTTGAAACTCGAAGACTATATACTATATATACTAAAATTTGGTTATGACAACCTTTTTTCTTAGCAAAAATCGTGTTTAGAGAAGTTAGACAATTTAATTAGTTTAGTAAACACGTTCTACATTTTTTAGTTATTAGAATTAAAGTCTAAGCATAATCAGCAAGGGCAATTCAGCCTTAACATTGGACCAGCTAATTTCCTAAATGAACAATCTTTGATGCTGGAGTTGCATGAACTAAAATTTTAGTTAAGAAAGCTACATATTCTGTTATAGTAATTTTTTCTTTAGTTTTCTGGGACTTTAGTTATAGAGTGAGTTTCGAGAAAGAATCGTTAAAATATGGGGACAACTAATACAAATTGATGTCTGAAAATTTGTATATAGGGATATTATTAAATAGACAGGAGTTTGATCGAGTTGAGTTTTGTTTCTGCCGAAAACAGTTTATATTTAATAAAAAAATTTCAAATTTAAAGTAGTAAAGTAACTTTATAAACTTTCTGAAAACAATTAGGAATAAATAACTCTTCTGAATACGTAAATTTAGAGTGGGACTGGGATAGTCGTCCCGGAAGAACAAATATAAATTCTTCATTTCTTTACACGATGTAAGCAAAGATATAAAGTTCATTGAAAAAATAAATTTGAGTTCCGTTGCAAATGAAAATAGACCTTATTTTTATTAGATAGAACGTTTTAATAAATCACTCTATACATATTTTTAATTTCAATTTATATTAGTTTTCCTCTTATGGTTGGCGAACCACAGTCTAGATTCACCTTAAATGTCACTATCACTATGAAATTTCTTATACAAAAATCAAAGGAGAAATTTTAATAAAAAACTATAAATAACATTTGCTTATTAATTTAAACACTAGCCAGGTGAAATAATTTAATGTAAAACAAAATTATTTAGGATTTTCTAATTTTATTTTATTTAAAAAAAATACATGATGAGTGATCTGCTTGTTGTAGGCTTATTCCTTATTACAGAAATTTTAGAAACTATATTTCATTTCAAATATAAAACATTGTATTCTTTGTAAGTATTTTTCAAGTCAATATTAAAACAAATTGTTAAAATAATATGTGACCAGCAAAAAGTAATGTTACCTCCAAATGCATATCAAATATACATAAGTAAACTTCAATTAACAATTATTTAGAAATTAATTTCCACTAGAACTTTAAAATACTGTCCAAATTACTATGTTATATGCAGTATTGGTATTTAAAATAGGAAAGATATTGATATACTCATGAATTGATGTATTTCTTAATAAAGTTCTCCTTTATATTATATATATATATATATATATATATATATATATATATATATATATTCAAAACCTTCTTTTATGCGGTCGTCCTCTTTACAATCTACAAAAATTATTAAACTGACTTAATTAAAGGTAAATGTGTATTTGCGGTAGCCATGTCAAATTATAACTTTAATATGCATCTCTTTCTGAATTAAGGGAACAAATTTAAATATAAAAGTCATCTGAATGATACTGGTGCCTTCTGGAACATTCGAATATAGCCAAAGGGTAAAAGGGTTATCAATACTTATTTCTTTATTTATATACCACTTATATAACCTAATTTATGAATGTTGTTTTGTATTTTACGGTTTTCTTTGATTTGCAATGCGAAATAATTTTTCATCTAAACATACAATGAGTAATTGTTATAAATGATCAACAATATTCTCCTAATTTTATTTATAAAATTTAAGTTTGGTTTAAGTTCTTTTAAGTATCGATTTGTACAATAAAATTTAAATATATTACTTATCTGTTAAGAGTAACAAAAAACACAATTATTATCAACATGGTAAATTATTAAAAGCTAAGTAATGCAAAACTCATCACTTTACAAAATTAAAAACAAAGAAGAATGGGTTTTGGTCTCAAAATGGAGTTCGAGCTGAAGCTCGACAGACGTACTGAGCTTAAAAGATTATTTGTTTTCTTTATTCTCACTTGAGGGAAAGGAACAAAAGATAACTAAGAGTTTGGAACATAGTCCAAGCTTGAACGAGTAATCGATCTTAATCCTAAAAATGGAAGGTCACGTACGTCATATTCCCTCTTGCAATGCTTCCAAAAGAGAATATTACTTGGAAATATTAATTATAGTTTGTTGCTATAATAATTAAAATATTTTCCATTAAATTATTTTGAGTTTATAATTCTAAATACGATTATGTATTTGTAACAAATTTGTATAAAATTTGTTAAAGCTTTTAACTATGCCATATTAGTGAAAGATTTAAAATGAACAAAATATATTATTTTTCGTAACTAAAATACTGATATTTTTTTCTTTAGTTTCCTGAACAAAAATATGTTTTAGCTTCCCTAACAAAAAATACTTAATTTATTAAATTAAAATGCACGAACTAAAAAAATAAGTTAATTAAACCAAGTCATTTTTAATAGTGTAAGGACAATTTTTCTTACCTCTCTTCAATACCACTGACAAGGGAACTAAAATTGAAATGCTGCACTGATTTATCTCAAAATTTTGGGGGTAACAAATAAAGAAAAATATATTTTCTTATCTGCAAAAAAATGTTTCGAAGGAATTTAAACGAACCCCAATTCTCACCCACAAAATCAACTTTGTGTGCGCTCACGTATTTTATTTGCTTAATTTCAGAATACTTGTTTTTGTTTTCTATTAAATATATATGCAGTTTTCTCGAGAAAAAAAAACAAATTTGCAATATTTGAAAATAACGTTAAAATGTTGTTTTAGGGATAAAAAATAACGAAAGGATTTAAATTTTTTTCTTTTGATTAATTTTGGAGCAGATAGCATTTTTAAATTTATATGTATTAAAAAATGTACAATTAGTTCCAGGAAAACGTGTCGACAAAATATAACTACTTAAAATGTTAAAGTATAGTAGTCTTACGTTTACAGAGACACTAATTTTCAGTATGACGCGATCACCAAAATATAGGGTCCAGTCGCCAATGTTAGTTATACTTTACTGACATTGCTGAAGCATAGCCTTAACCAAATTCTCCTTATAATCCAGTAATAAGTTTTTCGATATTCTTAGTTACTTTGGAGTACATACACGTTTTTTTCGAAGTTGACTTTTCATTAAATCGCATACATTTTCCATAGGATTTGCATCAGGCGAAGAAACAGGCCACTTCATGATAGTAGTGCCATGCATCTCTTTTCCAGTCCTAACAAGGGCGACTAGGATCTTTCGAACAATGGTTTTCCTGTAGTATTCATGAGTCATAATCCAGCATTTAGCAATTTTCATTCTCGCTGCGTTCAGGTTTTCAGTAAAAAGATACAATTACCTAAATGCATGGAGAGAGAAGCATTTCAGACATGCACTTTAACACGTTATTTAACTCTTTTCTGGATAATTCCATGTTACGTAGTAGACCAACCTTTCCTAACATAACTTCAGGCATAAAATGAAGATCCGTCTGTAAAAATGTAGATTGACCAACTTCTATTGATGTTTCCTTGAGCCTACGATAAACGTTTTGGTTGTGCATTTCAGACAATAAATGTGTTTGCACTGTTGATCCATATTCAATACCATTTTCATCGAGTCGCCACCATCGAATAGTAAAATGGCTAACACGTATTTCTTTCCAAGCTAAATATTTTGCTCTTGTCGCAGATTAGATTATTAATTATCCCATCTTGACTTTTTGCAGTCCTACATATTAAACCAGGATCTGAAAAATTATCAATATTATTTTCTCGATTATATTTTTTTACCTAATTCTGAACGAAAGATGCAGAGAAATATATATATTTTGCAGTGGTAGAATAAGTAATTTTTGGGCCTTTTTTATGCCTACACAGAAAAACTGCTTCAAATCTTAAATGATATTTTGCAATCATTATGAATGCACAGCACGGAAAAATTTAGAGCCTCGCATGTTGGACATATCAAACAGACAGGTTCCAACAAGTGCGATATTCGAATAACAAGTAACACGTTTCAAGTAACTAACTGTGACATTAGAAGTAAGCAAAATTTCCTAATTTGCTGAAAATTTTTCTAAATACTTCCTTTTAGTTGAATTTGTCATGGCAAAATTAGTTTTAATAGAAATTTTCCCCTCTCAAAATTACCAAATATTGTAAGTAACTAGCAAAGCCCTACAAAGAGTTGAGAAAAAAATATATTAATATGGCAGCTACTAGGTGAATGAAAATCCGGCCGCCATTATTTTAAAA
The DNA here is from genome assembly GCA_034092305.1 of Diaprepes abbreviatus. Lineage (NCBI taxonomy): Eukaryota > Metazoa > Arthropoda > Insecta > Coleoptera > Curculionidae > Diaprepes > Diaprepes abbreviatus. Next base: position 732,907 of record JASJET010000036.1, on the reverse strand, counting down.
TACATATTAATATCCACCTTTTTATTCGTCCTTCCGTCTCTCTATAGTAGTGGTAGTAGTAATAGGAGTAGTAGTAGTACTAATAGGAGTAGTAGTAGTAGTAATAGTAGTAGTAGAAATAATAATAGAAGTAATAGTATTATTTGCCTTTTGGATCTGTTTTTCTTAACCCATCTTTATTATGGATTCTAATTTGATTCTATATCTCGTTCCGCCTTCGCGCTTCATTTGGTTGAAATTGAAGTATTACTTGTTTTCTGATTTTACGTCTTTCCTAATTTTTATTTAAGAGCTACACTCTTAACGTCCGTCTTTAGTCTTATATGTTTTTAGTACACATATTAATTATATATAAACAACACAAATTTCAATGGTTGATTTAATTCAGTACTATAAAACTTAATACATACCTAGTCAGAACTAAAACATTATCTATGAATCTTAAAATTGAGGACCAAGTTTAGTTCTCCCTACTTATAGCTCATACTTTGCTAGCATAGCAGGGCTTCACTTTCCTTAATACCGCCATTCCATAATCAATATATTTTAATACAGATACAACCCGTATATATTTATTATATTTTGGGGAAAAATCTAAAGGGAAATCCAGAATGTGTATTTTATGGAATATTTTACATGCAACAGCCTGCAAGAGCTGAATCATATAAATAAACTCTGTATATTTTCTGTAATTTTTTTTCCAAATAAGTTTTGAGGGTGAATTTCTAGGCTCCTTTTATTCCGGCAGAATTTATCTTTAAAGTTTTCGGTTATATTAATTCTATTATTTGATGTAATATACTGAAAGGAATCACATTATTAAGCGAAGACATAAAGCTTTTCATTACGCCTAACTTTATAGGTAAAAGGGGCACAATAATATCCTTTTTTCTTAATAATCATGGATAAACCATATTTTTCGTCCATGGTTTAAAATAAAATATAAATTGAAGGCCAAATCCTTTATAAACATTAAAGGTGTTCCAAAGACATGATAATCAAAAGAACTGGATGTAACCCGATTTCATTCACAAAATAGTTACAATATTTGCAAAGGTTACACATATTTTTATAAATAATATTTAGATCGTGTTGTTTCAAGCAAAAGTTACAGATTTTCAAATGTTTCTTTCATAACTATGACATATAGTATATTCCTTCCCAAACAAGTCGAAATTCTGGCTAAATGAACTATAAAGCTCATATCAAAGTCTATACGTACAGTATACATGTCATAAGTGTTACTAATTATCTATGGGCAAAAACTGCTTTGATCAGTGGCTTCGGAGAAATTCTATGTTACCATGGTAAACAACTTAATTTATTCGCTTGCTAAAACCATAAATAAGGATTTCAACTGAATAGTATGATGAGCCAATTAAAAAGCAATAGGTAAAATATGTAATCCTAATCGCACCTCCTACAATTTTACTGTTTTTCATTAAAATGAAAGTTACTTTTCGTGGAATTACCTTCAACTTCAAACACAATATTTGCGATTATAATAATTTTAAAAAACATTTTTTTTACCTTATTTAAAATTATTGGTAATTTAACAAAAGATAAAAATTATTTAATTGAAGAATCACTTAAAATAAATTAACAATAATTAGGTAAGAAGCTTATTTGCTAAAGTTATACATAACTTATTATGTTAAATGAATAGGTATAACACTAGAATTTAATTTAAAATTATACTTGGTTTCTGAATAATTTAAAGGTCATTGACATTTTTAGCAAGTCTTTGAATTTAATAGCTTTAAAGCTTTAGCTAAATATAACACCTCTTGTTCCTCCTTAATTCTTCTTAATACAAAATTTTTATTACAACTTTTTATCCAAAGATATATCATAGCCTTCATCCAATATAAAAATATATTCCATCTTTCGATAGTTAATGATGTAATGCACTAGCATATCACAACTATCTTAACAATGACACCTCCTTCATAACAGTGATCTCCATTTAATTCATCATATATGCTTGACTGGTCACTCTCAAATCTACAGTGATAAGCGCGTGCCCCAATGGTAGGGATTTCTGGGTATTATGCCCACGACTTCCACGGCTTAAGTCACTCAGTCGACGGCAAGTCTTTTGGCTTTCAGCATCACCTCAAGTGACGGTCGCTTCAATCTTAATCTTACGTCGAATACATCGCGAGTATCAGATAAATAAAATGGTTTTATCGTTTCCGAGAAAAATGGTATTAGTTAGGATTATTTTAAATTAAAAGTTCGTTTAACGGTTCTACATAGAGAAGACTACTGTTTAGCATCTTGTAAAATTAAAAGAAAAACTGTGTTAGTAAGAAATAGTGCCGATAATTTCGAAGTTTGCTAAATGAAATTGAAAAGTGTTCGTCGAGGTTTTAAGTAAATTTAAAAGCAGAAACTACTAATGCGAAGCAAAAATCAAATAACCAAAATAACTGTTATTAATTAGACAGTAATTGGTGATTTTCTGACAGTTTTCTAATTATTATTGCAAATTTTATCAGTTAACATCCAATGCCTAAGTTAAATTTACTTATCCGCCATTGCTTGGTAGTAAGCGAATTAATAAAATAACTTTATAGTAGAAAAGAAAAGACATTAACAGTCAGTAAAGCGAGGAACCCTCTTAAGCGCGAATTCGTGAACAGTTCATAATACAAAAGTTTAACTAAATCTTATAAATGTAAATTTATTCTGTAATTAATAATGTATTATTAATATAAATATTATATTTTGTGGTAAATGTGCTACGTCGTAAAAACAAATTAAATTCCAGTGTAACTAGTGCACCTAAAGAAAATTTACATTTAACAAAACCAACTTATTCGTATTATAGACTTTGTTGATTTACAAAATCAGAAATGGATTCGCTGCTAAACTACACCGATCTACAGGAACGACTTTCTTCTCAGATAAATTTTACGGACAGTAACAACAATGACGACTTTGATAGTCCTAATTCCTTAAAAGAAGACAAATACTCCTTAAGGCCTAGATCAATGAGAAGAATAACTGAAAAACAAAAAGTTCAACATGATTCAATAGAAACCACTTCTAGACAAATTACAAAAGGACAAAATAAAGGAAAACCAAAATCTGCTCCTCTAAGCAAATATCGAAGGAAAACGGCAAACGCTCGGGAAAGAAATCGTATGAGAGAGATTAATCAAGCATTTGAAACGTTGAGGAGAGTAGTTCCCCATATGCAGGCCCCATCTTCTGGCTCAAATGAAAAATTAACAAAAATTACTACGTTAAGGTTAGCAATGAAGTATATAAATGCTTTAAGTGCGGCGTTAAATAACCCTATTGAAAATGAAGTTGATTACTCAGATTTGGACTGTTTGCTCCTGGAATCGGATGGAGAATCTTTAATATCACTCTCTGATCATTCTGGCTCTCTACTAGCTTCCCCTGATTTTCCTGAACCATCTTTGTCTCCGGTTGATTTTGGCGATCCATCTCTCCCTGCATTATTGCACACCGATTTTACTGAACATGCGTTAGAGTCAACGGACTTAAGTGAGTTTTTGTTAACGTAACGTTTAAGGTTTTAGGTAGATTATTTTGTAATTTTATCAGTATTGTTGATATTGGGAGATATTATAGGGTATAATTTTTCTACGATTTTCTTCTATTATGATAAAAAAGTACCGATATTTTTTTAAATTTTATTAATTTTTAATTTTGAAGCCAAATTTTGTTCTTTTTTGTTTCTTATTGTTTTGAGTTTGTTTGTGTCAAGATAATTAAATAAGGCATTTCAAAGAATGGATGTAAATAGTTTCTTTATCGCGTTAAAGTTTTAATAATATATTTATTTTATTCATACTTCAGTCCTAAAACTGTAACTAAAAAAATATATTCTTAGCAAAGATGGGATGGAAGATTTCTGACATAAAATACGATTACTATTCTTTACCTTTATCACAAAAATAATTTTCACTATTAGCAACTGATATTTTTTGAATTCAATCCGACTTCTAAGAAATTTATTTATCTTTTTTATTGTTAATTAGGCTTAAAAACTATCACATCTATATTAGTAACTAACCTAATAAAGTGACATATGCGAAGGTCAGTATAAATAAATATTTTTAAATACTTTTAATGGTATAACATTTCATATAGATTTTATTACCTTTCCAAGCAGTTTTTTTAGTTTATTCGGAATTCGTTCTTTCAACTCAAAAATCTTAACCTAAAAACTTCAAATCATACATAAAAAAATTTAGAAAATCCTTCAACATATCTTATCATAATGAGGAGATTATGAAACTAAATTAAAAGGTAAAAGTTCTTAAAAATTTGTCTCTTTATAAACTCAGCTTTGTTACTTATTCTTTTATGATATATATATATATATATATATATATATATATATATATATATATATATATATATATATATATATACATATATATATATATATATATATATATATATATATATGTATATATATATATATATATATATATATATATATATATATATATATATATATATATATACATATAGAACTTAAAGCAAAAAAAGGGTCAGAATTTATCAAACTATTCCTCTTACTCCCGCACTTAGAAAAATCTAACTTAAATCAAAATATTAGTATTAAAGTTTCGAGATATTTGCCATACTATGCCTACAAATAAGAATAATGGTTGAGCCAAAAAATACATCCTTTTAAGAGATCCTATTATATGAATACCTTCGAACATTCCCCAGTCTGTAGAACCAACGAAACAGTATTTTAATTTTTAATCTCCCCTTCAAATCCTAAGATGAACAAGTCACTTTTAAGCTTTGATATGAAAATATGTTGACCTAAACTTAAAATTAATCTTTCGATATAATATTAATGTAACAATATAGAATATTCGAATCATCTTAACACAATCACAAGAATTGAGTTGTTTTTCATAAATAACCTCTCTTACGAAATTTAAAATAAAAAAAAAAAATTAAATTTGTATATATTTTTAAGTCTTGATTGAAACAAATACGAGATCCTCGTTTTTTACAAAGATAATTAAAATTCCTTGTAAAAAGACTTTTTAATCTTTTAGCAGTCTCAATTTCTATAAAACTTAAAAAAAAATAATGGAATCGAGAGCTACACAAGTTGATCAAATCGGGATTTTAAATAATATATAAAGATATTCTGAAAAATAAGAGATTTTCCTAAAACAGGAATTTAGAAAAGTAGAAATAATAAAAAATTTTAAATTAAAGGATACCTTTAGATCCAAAAATTCAATTTTAAATTCAATAATACGATCTAGTTTGGCTAAAACGGAATTCATAAATGCAAAGCGCGTTACGTTCTGAAGCGTCCCACTAAAATTCAAGAAAAATGGGTTCATGGTTCCTTTTTGTTACTAGAATATTAAAAATCAGGAATTTTTGGGAAATAATTACTTTTCTGATCTGTTTTGAGCTTCGCGTAGCGAATCTTATTTCTAATTCTATTATTTAAATACCTATTGAATGGCGACTAGATTAAGAAAAACTTCTCCAAAGAATGGCTTGTATTTTTTACTATTTGCGTTTGTGAAAAAAAACAGCATTTTCACTATACTTTTTCAACGTTTTATTTACAGGTTTTCTCACAGTGGAATAATTTTGAAAACATCTCTCAGTAACCTAATTTGAAATTTAAACTTAAAAAAGAAAGGTTGAATAAATTTGGAGTTGTCTTAGTAGAAATCTGTCACTTGTCTATTATATCATAAAAATATATTTTTTTTTTATTTTGGATATCAATAATTCACATAAAAATTTACATCCAGGTTCACTACAAAGAAGCCTTGGAAGTGAGACCTCTTAATTAGTTAATTCTATTTTGTTTATGATCTTGTTACCAAATACTGGCGGACTGGTTTATATTTGTGCCATAAAATACAAACACATGATCTTGTTTTAATTTTTATTATATATGTCAATAAATAAAGCTCTCTGTAGAAATTACAAGGGCAGAAACGTAGAGATAAAGCCCTAGAATTGACAAGAGTTAACTCCTGAAAATAAATACAACTCTCAATTTTGACCGGGTTGATATGAAATGAAAACGGTTTTTTAATTTTTGTATCTTCAAGTTTCATTGCTTGGCAGTAGTTTAAATATCAACTTTCAACAATTTTGAAATTAGACCATGTAAAGTGTTAACTTAAATTTGTTATTATTTTGAGCACTAATAATTCTACAGTAGTGGGAACATAGAAATAATTCAAAATATATCTACTTTAGTTATATGAGGTAAAATATAAGTAGAAATTACTTTACATTTTTATAAATAAGAGCTTAAACTTCAGTTCTAATGGCTTCTTTTCTGCAATATATCCTAAATTTATCATTGAACAACTTAAGAAAAATGGTATAGTAAATCTTTTAGAAGACATATTTTACGTTTAACTTTATCATTATTTAGATTTAATGATATATATTGATACTAATTATTATCGTCCTAAATTGCATATTATTTTTTGAATAAATATCCATTGGTAAGGTAATTATCCAAAAGTAAAAGATGGTCTAACCAAATATTCTTTCACAAAATCTGCCCAAGCCGCCGGAAACTGCAGCATTTAGAAAACCCTAAAAAACGAAAAAAAATTTTGTCAAAGATTTTTTTTACAACTTTTAGCAACAAATTTTCAGTTTCATAATTAAATCAAATCTTAAATATTCACATTAGGTTAAAATATTTTAAAACTCTAATTTTATGATCTGAGACATGCAAACTGGAAATTCACATTAAAAATTTGAAATCAATTTTTTTATTATTAAATTATTCTTATTACTTAATTATTTTTACTTTTAAATTAACAAAAGTGGAGAATAGTTGGAGAATAAGTACCTTTTTGGGGTTCTCCTCGCGAATCTTATTCTTCTAATTTCTTTATATCAATATTTATTTGTTGGCAAATAGATTAAGAAAAAAAAATTCCAGGAAATCAATTGTTTTCGTTTCCATTTCCATGTGGGTGTGAAATAAACAACTTCTTACCGGGACATTTTTAACGTTCAATTGTTTACAGGTATTTTAACAGTGGAATAATTTTGAAAACATTTCTTATTAACTTAATTTAAAATTTATATTTAAAACAGCAAGGAGTAATTAAATTTGAAGTTTTAAGAGAAATCTGTGATTTGTTTGTTATATTATAATAATTTTTTATTTTGGATATCAAAAACTGACCTAAAAATTTACACCCAGCTTCACTAAAAAGGCGCCTCGAAATGGATCTTCTAATTAGTTGGATTTGTTTTGCTTATGATTTTGTTACTGAATACTGGCGAGTTGGTTTAAATTTATACCATAAAATACACACACACATAGTTTTGTTATAATTTGTACTAGATGTGTTAACAAACAAAACTTCATGTAAAAATATAAACGGCAAAAACCTAGAGATAAAGCCCTGGAATTAGTGAAAGTTGTCTCCCAAAAACAAACACAATTCTTAATTTTTGCCGGGTTTGTATGAAAAGAAAACGATGTTTTATTTTTCTATTTTAAATGTTCATAGCTCGATGGAAGATTAAATCCCTTAATGTCAATATAAAACAATTTGAAATTTTTGAGAGCTGGTGATACATATTGACACTGATAATTTTAATCCTAATTTCAAACATAACTTTAAAATATTATATAATATTTTTTGTAATCGTAATTATCTGAAAATTAAAGATTATCTGATACAGTTTTCTATCGGAAAATTTGCCCAAACCGCCGAAAATTCTAAGCATTTAATAAAACATTAAAAGCGAAAGAAAATTGTGGAAAATGACTGTTTTATTACAACGTTAACAAGAAATTATCAATCTCATAATTAAGTCAAAAATATTCTTAGATTAGAAAACAAATGTTAAATATTTTCCTTAAGGTAAAAATACTGTAATACTCAAATTTTATAATCTGCAGAAATGAGTTGCAAATTTACATTAAAAATTTGAAATCATTTTTTTTATCTCATGAAATTGAACATTTTTCAAAGGGTTAATTAAAATGTGAAAACAATACAGAAAAAGGATCGAGGTGATACCCGTGTCCCATTCAACATGAGTTTTTAAACATAAGATCGAAAGTTAGTTTCAAGAATAACAAATTATATTAAGAGGATTTTTCTCTGTGTTAATAGTATATTAAAAAAAAATCAAAATGTTAACGAACAAATTTAAAACAATAATACACAATAATATCAAGTAAATTATTTTTAATAAAAATTGTCCTATCAAATTATGATATAAATACCCTATATCTCCAACGGTATGAATTGCTTAATTTACTTTCATTAGTAGTTTATACATATTTGTGAATTTAATGATATTTTTATTTAAAAATTCCTGGGCATTTATTTTTATGTGCAAATGGTAACTGTATTACTTCATGGTATGAACATGTTTTTGATTTTAAATGTACAATTATCTTTAATTAATATGTCAGATGTATAAAATCAAAACTGGACATGTTACATTTAAATGTAACTAAAAAACCAAAAAATGAAGAAATATTTTTTCTGCTGTTAAAATTATGTGAAATTCTTTTATTAGCTAATTTTGAGTGCCGATGATTTCCAGTAAAGAGAAAATGATAATATTAAAAAATGTGACAAGTCTTGTTTTGCTTGAAGGTGCTTGCTTTATATAGTAAAATTGAAAGAATTAAATATACATTGTATTTAGTATGTATCAAAAATTGAAAAATGGTTGTTGTATTAAGAAATTGCTGAAATAGCCCGAAAAAATAGCTGCGCTCAAATAGAAATATTTATGATATTTATTATTATTTTTATAATAACTAAAGTAAAATATTTATACATAAGCAGTACAGTATTAAAAATAATACCCACTGAGACGTCAACAAAATATAGGGTGGTCAACAAACAAGAATATATTAGAAATTGATAAAAATCGCCATTTTATTAAATGATTTATTACTATGTTTAGGTACCTAAAGAGCAACATAACATATATGTAATTTCCTACTGAATGTTAGTTTGATCTCACTGTTTTATTTTCTGTGTCAGTAATAATTTAACAGCTTTGAGATTTTAAAATATCAAAAAACAATATATGCCACATTTTTTGTGTTAAAATTATTTTTTTGATGCTTACTAAGCAATAGTTTGAAATTTGTTAAATATAATTTAATATGAAAGATTAAATTAAAATAATTAATTAAACTGAAAATTATAGTTCTTGTGTTTGCATTGTCTTAAACTAGAATTATTATCTGATGTTTCGTCTTCGATTGTGCAAGGCGTCTTCAGGGATCTTTACTCTACGAGGTTAGAGCACTGAACCATCATCAGTGTCCTAATCTCGTGGAGTAAAGATTCCTCGATAGCCCTGGAGCAATTGTAAACGAAACGTCAGATAATAATTCCAATTTGTCATGCTTTATACCCAAGAACCATAATTTTCAGTTTAGTCAAAGCTGTGAAAACTTTCATTCTTAATTAATTAAAATATATATTAAATAAATATTTCTAGGAAAATATTGAACAATAGAATATTTTATGAGGATTTAAAAACCATTATTCTTAAAATTAATTCAAATAGTTATTTTAAAATTGTAAAATAGGTAAACTAATGCTGATCTTCCAGGATTTAAAGATAATGCGGATGGCAGATTTTTAAACGGATATGGGGGTATTAGTTTATAATATTTTCACTCCAGAAAAAATGATAGAACCGAAAATATATGAGATTTATTAGTAGTTTTGGAGAAATTAGTTTATCAGATCAGACCAATGTATTTCTATGTATTTTGATACCCAAAAGGGGAGGTCTTCCATCACCCTGTCTCTCAAGATAGAGAGGTGTGTATACTAGAATTAGTTCTTTTGTTTTTATTATGAAATTTATAGCTATTTTTTCAACAAATTGATAGATTTTTTCTTTTTGTTGACAATGGGGAAAATATTAAAAAATTATTATATTAATCTTGATTTTAGAACTCAATTTCTTAAAATCTACCGACTTAATTGATAATCAACAATATTATTACCTGTTAGATAGTGGAAAAGTAATAAATATGTACTAAATAATTGGCTTATTTGATAAAAATTAGCGAGTTTAGAGATTTTAATTTTGTTCTCCGAAGCAAAAATATTCAAGGAAAAGTGCTTGGACGATACTTACTGACTACTTGTATATTTTCAGATTATTCTTAATGAGTGTATAATTTGTGATATTATGTATTTTAGGAAGTGTGAAAATGCTTAAATTACCTAGTTGTAAGTGCAATAATTTTAGCTCCTAAAATATTAATGGCGAAATTAAAAACGTGGATTTGTATTTTCTTTTTATGGTTGTAAATTTACTAGTGTTTAGCTTAAAGCATGAAATTGGTAATTATAGTAAAAACTGTATTTAATTTAAGAATATGAAGTATTTTAAAGATTGGGTACAAGTAATTTTATTTTTAAAACATCAACTATGGATTGGTTTCAAATTTCGAATTTATGACTATTCGTTATGTAATCAAATATATTATACATCTCGTAGTACCAAAAATTCAAATTTCTGTAATGGTTCATCGCTGGATTATAGGAATAGATTGTAGGTAAAAGCTGCGAGATTTATTTTGATAATTGAGGAATAAAATGGGCGTAAAATAAAGTAAGAAAGACAAACAAGATTTTATTCTTAAATACCCAGTTAATTTGATAATTGAGATTGACCACCAAAAAAAAAAAAATTGTTATAATTTTTGAAAATTATACACTTTAATCGTATTTTTTTCAGTGTACAATAAAAAAATAAATTTCTAAATTCCCTCATTTTCATAACATATAAATTTATTTTTGCCCATAATGGTTGATACAAAATTTGACATCGCTAAAGGAATATTATCGATATTAGTAACACGTTATAGGTTATCAGCAATAAATTTTTCTGGAATGCCAATAATAAAAAATAATACCATTTGTTGACAAATTTTTTGAATTAACTGTATAAGCAATTAAAATGAAAAACTATTGAATGAGAGATCAAATCAACAAAATTTTGTACTCTAACAATGAAAGTACCTGAAATGTCCGGCTCCGATTTTAATGAAATTTCAATATGTTGTAGAAGGTACAAAAATAGGAAAACGTAATTTTTTTTATTTGTGGAGATTCATTTTTACGGACTGAAAACCGCCCCTAAATTTCACCCCTAAAAAACAGAATTTTTGAAATATCTCTGGTTCTAGGTGCGATATTTTTACAAAACAAAATGAAAGTTACTTGTTATTCGAAATGATCTTAAGCTATGATATTTCCACTCCCTAGGATATTATTCCTTATTTTTTATTAGGATAAACCATATATTTACGCCCGTAATTTAATTCAAAAAATTACGAAATTTAATGGAATTGTTTGAAAATATTTTTTTCACGAATGCAATAAATAATTTAAGTGGACGGATTTCGGGGTTTCTAAAAATAAACTGGTAAAAGAGGGTGAGTCACCTCCAAATACTTTTTTTTTATTTCAATTTCTAACTGAGATATCTGTACAAAACAAAATGAAAATTATATGTTATTTTAAATTATGTTGAATTATGATATTTTTACCCCAAAGATATTATCTCTTACTTCTTATAACGGTAACCCTCTATTAGCGCATGTAATTTAATTTTAAAAATTACGAAAGTTAATGAAATTGTTTAAAGGTATTTTTTCACGAATGCCATAATTAATTCCAGTTGACATGTTTTAGGGTTTCAAAAAATGAAGTAGTAAAGAAGGGTGAGTCACGTGGAAATTACTTGTTAGTTGAAGTGAGGTTACACCATGTTGCTTTAACCCCATAGATATCATCCCTTACTTTTTATGAGTAATTGATTTATGTAATTTAATTCTGGACATTACGAAATTAAACCAAATTTATTGATTATATTTTTTACGAATAACTTAAGTTGGCGTGTTTCAGAGTTTCCGAAAATATATTAGTAAAAAATGGTGAGCCACCCCGAAATATATTTGTTTAACATCTCCAGTTCTAATGTGTATATATATATATATATATATATATATATATATATATATATATATATATATATATATCAAATTCTGATTAAAATGAACGCTACAGAATAAAAAATCACTATTTATCATGAATTATAATAATCTACAGACATGAATGCTTAACCAATGGAATAAATTTATATTTTCTTATTCATTAAAAGAAAAAAATTCAGTAAGCTCTGTAACATTCATAAAAACTGAAATTTGGCAATTTTAAGAATAGCTATAATACATGTGTGAAATAAGATCTTTCAAATGATATCCTTGAAGTTGAAAATATTTTAGTTTAACATTTAAAATTTCAGATTTGTTTCGTAAAGTTATCTCAATTGGAACTTGAGATGTAAAAAAAGGTATTTGGAGTAGCTCGCCCTGTTTTACTAGCTTATTTTTAGAAACCTTGAAACACGACAACTTAAGTGACTTATGGTATTCGTGAAAAAGATATTTTCATACAATTCCATTAAATTTCGTAATTTTTACAATTAAATTACGTGCGCAAATATATGGTTTATCCTAGAAAATAACAAATGTTATCTTTGGGGGTGAAAATACCACAGTTTAATATCATTTGAAATAACAAATACTTTTCATTTTGTTTTGTAGAGTTATCTTAATTAGAAATTGAGATATTAAAAAGAAATATTTGGGGTGACTCATCCTCTTTTACTAGTATTTTTTTGGAAACCCCGAAAGAAGTCAACTTGAGTTAACAACTTGGTATTTGTGGAAAAAATATTTTCAAACAATTTTGTTAAATTTCATAATTTTGCGAATAGATGGTTTACCCTTATAAAAAATAAGAGATGATATCCTTGGAGATAAAAAAACCGTAGTTCAACATCATTTCAAACAACAAGTAATTTCCATTTTGTTCTGTAAAGATATCTCAATTAGAACATGAGATTGAAGGAAAAAAAGTATTTTGGGGCGGCTCACCCTCTTTTACTTGTTATTTTTGGAAACCCCGAAACTCGTTAAAGTAAGTTACATATGGCAATCATAAAAAAACTATTATCAAACAATTATATTAAATTTCCTAATTTTTAGAATTAAATTACGTTCGCAAATAGATGGTTTACCTTTACCTTTATGAAAATATGGGATGATATCTTTGGGGGTGAAAAAACCATAGTTTACCATCATTTCAACCAACAAGTAATTTTCATTTTGTGTTGTAAAGATATCTTATTTCGAACATGAGATAATTCAAAAATACTATTTGAAGGGTGAAATTTAGAGTTTTCACTCCGTAAAAATGAATCTCCGCTGATAAAAGAAAATATGTGTCTCTTATTTTTGTACCCCATTAAAATCTGAGCCGGAAAATTCAAGTACCTTCCTTGTTAGTGTGTTATTGCAACAGTCAAATTCTCAGTTCCTAGTGTTACTGGTAGTTTTCCAAAAATCCTTTAAAGGACACTTATTGTATATCTATTTGATTACCTATCAGAATTATCTATAAATGAAGAATATAGCAGAATCGTGGAAATTATTTTTTGCGTAGGGAAAGTATAAGTAATAAATTACGATATATAAAATCACGAGGTTCTTTTAGTAGTAAATTAGTAAGTTTCCCAAAAACGGTGCAAATATAAAAAGACAATCATAAACGCTTCTAATATAAACACTGTAAATTGTTAACTGGTAAAATAAATCACGTCTAGTATGTTATTACAAAAACGGACACGTTATAAAATGTTTTATTGTAATTTATTTAAATTAATATAGTTCCATGTACATAAAAATTTGAACTGAGTAGATGTTTAAGAACTCGCCTAATGAATTATTTAAATACATAAAGTATATTTTATTGTTACCTAGAGAATGATATTTATAAAATAGATACATTTTTATTAGAAAAGTTGTTGTGTGATTTTGGAGTGAATCAGTTATGTTGATTTTTGAAATAAATGAATTTTAAAAATATAAGTTTTTGTTATTTATTTGTAATTTCCATTTAGAATATCCAGTAATAGCTTCTTTGAACGAAAATATATTAATTTAGATGCACTGATATTTCTTTTCCTGTATTTTTTAAAAAAATTTTTGACAATAGTATATTTATTTGCTAAAAGTTCTCTTTATGTGTGTTTTATCGAGGGTTTGGTAATATTTTGGTACTTCTCTTATTAGAAAATGAAATTATTATCCACTAATTAATTCTATTAAATTATTAGGTCTAAATTATATTCTATTTCAATTAGCTTTTCATAACAATTAAGAACCTAAATTTCTATCTTTCCTTTCCTGGACAATAATAATTTGATGTATTTCTTTTTATAATTTGTAGAGCATCTGAAATTTGATACTATTGTTGATGTTTGTATGTATTATCCTTTAAGGCAGAGAAAAGGAAATAATATATACAAACAGTCTATTTCCTGCAAATACCACTCTGGTTCTCTCTATACGAGTTTCGAACACCTTATGGTTTCGCCAGTGGAGCTATATTGAACTGAAAACAACAATTGCTATATAAAATATAAATTCCAGGATATGTCGGTAGGATATTGAAAACCTGCCACCTACCGACTTCGATATCAGACTGAAAAATATCGACAATCGAACGACATCTATGACTAAAAATATAACTTAAAATATTTTGCAAGCTTACGTCAAGTTTCTACTTGGTATATATAACCTTATTCGAAAGCTTTTTATAATTTTTCAACACAATACTACTGAAATTTTTTGTGGAATCTTCCAATAATTACCTAACGTCAGTGACAAATTATTATTTGAAGTCTCGTATATAGTATATTTCTCTTGAAAGTGTTATTGTGTGATAAATCGAGAAGTTGTCACTGAGTCTAGTTTACTGTTCTTTAATTTTAAAATCTGTTTATAGTGCAAAGTTACGAAATGATGGTTTGTACCGAATGAAAGGGCGTGGCGAGTCCCAAGCTAGGACGTAACAGCGCTGTAAAAGCTTTCATAGAAGCTTCCAGTAATTACCTAATGTTCATGAAAAATATTATGGGAAAGGTTCCGTCTAAGCTTAGGATACCCTTTCAGGAAAGTCTAATGTAGGTTAATTTGTAAGCTTATAAGCTTACAGTTAGTTTTCATTGGTATATATATATATATATATATATATATATATATATATATATATATATATATATATATATGTTGTGTCGGATATTCTCAAAGGTGTGATATGTAATCGAAGGTTTTAGGGCATCCCGTGTATGTGCTGAGTACCCCTCATGACTGTAAGGCAGCTGACGTTTCGGTGAAATCTCGTTCACCATTTTCAAACTTCACTGTATAGCGTCTACGAGCAAACTGACGCCTGCGACTCGGGTTCTGTTAGTCCCGTGTGTACGTCAGACGTATTCGTTTTCCGAATGGTTCTGGCTAATCAGGTTGCCAGACCTGCTGCGCATCATTGGCCCTGTTGCCAGTGTTTGGGGTTGCGTTGCCGAGTTGTAATCTGTTTCGTTTCTAAGTTGTACTGGTTGATGTTTTGTAAGCAGATTTCTCCAAGTATTAGGTACTCGCGGGCAATAATCTCTGCTATTTAAGTTGTTGGACCTCGTTGCAATTTCAATGGCTTCCCTTATAACTCTTGTGGACAGGTTTCACATCAGGATAGCATTTTTGTTCCTGAGAAATTTATCTTATGTCCTATGTTTAACCAGTATTGGACTAGAGCAGATGAAGTTGTCTTTTGCTTGACGGCGTATATATGTTCATCTCTTCTGGCGCTTACTTTACAGTTGGTTTGGCCTACATAAGATGAGCTGCATTCTCCGCATAGAATTTCGTACAATCCTTGGTTTTCTAGAGGGATTCTTGAGGTATTGGCAAGAGATCTTTTACTTTACGGTCTGTGGTGAAAATGGTTCCAATGTTGTGTCTCCTGAGAATTTTTGCGATCTTGTCTGTGGTGTCTCTTACATAAGGAACAAAAGCTTTGGAGCTATTCTCTTGGTTTTCGCGATATTTTGGGGCCAAGTGTTTGTTTTTTAGAGACTTGTCTATATGTTCTTTTTGATAACCGTTTTTTGTTAGGGGGTCTTGCAGTATGTTCATCTCTTTGTGGTAATTTTCTTGATCTGTAAGGGACCGCGATCGAAACGAACGTGATTTCACTACTGCAAATAGTTGGGCGGAGTGGTGATGTGAATGGGTGCTAAGGTATCTGTTGGTGTGAGTGGGCTTTCTGTAGACAGAGTGCGAAAGCAAGCCATCCTCTTTTTTTTTCAGTAGAATATCTAGAAACGGTAGTTTTCTTTCCTGTTCTGTCTCCATGGTGAATTTGATTTTTGGATGTATACTGTTTATGTGAATTAGGAAACTTCTGAGATTTTCTTCTCCATGTTGCCAGATAACCAATGTGTCATCTACGTAACGCAGCCACAGTCGTGGTTTGTATGAAGAGGTCTCCAAAGCTTTTGATTCAAAGTCTTCCATAAATAAGTTAGCGAGTGCAGGAGATAGCTGCGATCCCATCGGGGCTCCCTCGACTTGTTTATATCGTCGGCCTTCATAAGTAAAATAGATATTATCAAGACAGTGTCTAGCTAACGTAACATCACTTTTCACGCAAATACCAGTCAAAGAAGCTCTTTCTGTAATAGAAAACAAATACAATCTGCCAAAATACATCATCGAATTAGCTAGATACTGTCTTGATAACCCCTATTTTACCTATGAAGACCGACGATATAAACAAGTCGAGGGAGCGCCGATGAGATTGCCGCTATCTCCTGCACTCGCTAACTTATTTATGGAAGACTTTGAATCAAAAGCTTTGGAGATCCCTTCACACAAACCACGACTACGAGCGCTCGTAGAAGCCATACAGTGAGCTTTGAAAATGGTGAATGAGATTTCACCGAAACGTCAGCTGCCTTACAGTCCTGAGAGGGACTCAGCACATACACGGGATGCCCGAAAACCTTCGATTACACACATATATATATATATATATATATATATATATGTTGTAACCTAGGCGTTCACGGATGGTGGAATGTGTACTGGTGTTTTTCCGGTTTTCAATCCCTTCGTCAATAGAAAAATCTTCACGACGTTTCGCCAACATCTCAGCTGGCATTTTCAAATGATGCTTCCTGGGCGACTG
The DNA here is from genome assembly GCA_034092305.1 of Diaprepes abbreviatus. NCBI lineage: Eukaryota > Metazoa > Arthropoda > Insecta > Coleoptera > Curculionidae > Diaprepes > Diaprepes abbreviatus. The sequence goes on along the minus strand of JASJET010000036.1, from coordinate 715,799 downwards.
CGATACATAAAAACCCAACTTAAATTTTTTTGTTTTTTAAATTTCATTTCATTAATTTATCTTTTTGCCTTTTTAAAGTGTCTGGTTAAGTTCAAAGTTACAAATATGATTTTAATATTAAGAACTATTTTAATCGTATAAGGTAAAATTTATGTTTCATAGTTAATACAGTAAAATTCAATATAAAATTTATTAAATTTACACTTCCACTTCTGTAGATACACCGTTTAAAAGCTTCGACCTGTTACATTTAATATAATTTTAATTGGCGGTCAAACTAAATATTTTTTACTTAGCTTATAGCATCCTCAAGGTTTTATTCCAGTAGCAAAAAAACGTTTATTCTCGTAATTCATAACGAAATAGGAAACGAAAAAAGTTTTACTAAAAAAGTAATTTAATGAGATAGAAATATCTAATGAGTATGTTAACCTTTATTTAATATCGGTGTTTTAAGGCTAAGCATATCAACTCTTCAGAAGTCTAAAATTGCGTTACCTAGAATATGTGTGATATACTAGGTATACTCTCAACGATATTCAAAATTTTGCATGAAAGAAAATTATAGGCAATCCAAATTTGAAACCATACAAGAACAGAAAATTCATTTTGTTTTTGTTATTATTATCCTGCTTTGCTATTTCAAAGTTATATTTTTTGGTGTTTAAATCTAATTGTATTGTTTGCGTGAAATTTTTTTTATTATATATTTAAAATATATGTAGAAAATTGGAACGAAATCAGTAAAATACTTTTTGAGAAACCGCTCTTCCCGATTCGGAAAATAGTGGTTTAAGACTCTTGATAAAATAATTGTTTTTTTACATATATTCCATCACGCAGGTGGCATGCTGCATATAACCGCCGCTGCCAGTTGCAACAAATTCCATAGTAAAACAAAATTTTCATAAAAAAATTGAACCGAGTTCTAAAAATGTGCTAAAAAGTCGAAAATAACTATAAAATTTATATGAAACTGGAATTTTTGGAGTGGGCCTGAAACTAACACCTGACAAAATGTGATTCGCATAAAGAGGTTAAAAATACTTTATTTGTAATTGATTTCTTACCATAGTTCGTATATATCTCGTATTAGTAGTTATTCGTTTCATTTAAAAATAATTTGGCGCTGGTCTCAAAATGTAATGGAAAAAAGAGTAGTTATTTTATGCTAATCAACATGAAGTATATTTCACTAACATGACTAATGAAATAATCATTCTGTAGATAAATTTTTATCATGGAAACGAGACAGTATGCATCTTATATCCATCATTCCATCAATAAATGTTTATTACTTTTATTCTGTTTTTCTGAAACCATGAATATTTAAAAATGTGTCGAGCTAATTTTATCCTGTTTAAAATTATAAAAACTGTTAAAGATTAAGTCAAGAATGGATTTAGCACCCACCATAATGCCTAAACTGCCTAGTAAATTTTAAATATTGAACGATTTTCCCATTATTAGGAAACAAAAGAATAATATATTGTTTGATAACATGTACAAAGAAATGGTATAGCTACTGTTTTTCTTGATTTCAAGAAGGATTGATTTAAATACCAGCAAAATTAATGAAATGGTGTTCAGATTTTTCCTCCGGTGGTTATTGATTTTCTCTTAATTATAAGAAGACACAGATTAATTTTATTAACTATTTTGTATATAAAAAAATAGGAATAATACACTCAGAGGCCAATTCGGGAATTAAGTATTCGGCTTAGAATGGCTAATGTCCTTCCTCCACGGACAAGTCGACCGAAATTTTCGAACTTTTAGGACCGGGTAAGATGGATACCAGTGAAAACCGGCGAAATAGTCAAGAGAATAACCTGTTTTTAATTCACTTGGAAATGGCCGACTTTAGTACCATTTGTTTAAACAATTTAGATAGCTAACATTCGTATTTTAATTATTTTCTTAATTTATTTTAAAAAGCTATTAATACGTTTATCTTCTAAATTGGGTTTCTTACATTGTCTTTAGCAATAGAACAGCCAACAGGAGCAATTAGTGTAGTACTTTGAAACTGTTAAACATTACTAATTTTAAGTTTCTCATTGTATATAATTTTCTTTTTATTACTGTTAATAGACTTAAGTGTTTTAAGGAACTCGTTTCTCTAATTTCATAAAAACTTTCACGCGATTAAACTCGCGGGCGCGCTGACGAAGAGATTCAATACAAGAGGCGAAATCTAGCCAGCTAATTAGCAGCCTTACCTGACCTGAAATCCTGAGTTTTGTTAATGGTAAGCCTCAAATAACCTGTAGTTGTTTAGTACTAAAACTGCAAGAGCCAAGAAGAACCTCCAAACTTTAGAATAGCTACAAATATGAAACAGCAGGAAATTGTGTAGTGCCTTACGCTACCAAAATATATCCTTTACAGGAGTCTACGATGAAATGCTGTGTCAAAAATTTCAATTTAGAATAAATATTTATGGTATTTTTAGAAGTCGGTTAAATTTTGTTTTAAAAATTTTATTGCTTGATTTTTAATTTTGAATTCATTATAATATCCATAAATTATCTGAACTAAATATTAATCGAGATTAGTATACCTTGTAATGAATCCAAGATGGCAAAAAAATACCCATTTTATCCAAAGTTGTAAATCACCCTAAAATTTACAACTAAAAATTCTTTGATTCTTAGAGTTTTCCAAATACCAGTTTTGAATGAAATTGTGTCAAAGAAATAGTTAGTTTGTTATAGTAAATCCACTAACTTAAATTTTACCTTAATTTAGACTGGTAATATAGGACCCCAAAACCTTCCAATATCGATATTTAAAACACTTTTTGAATTTGAAAATATACAAATAAGATAAAATTTTCAAACCACCATATTGGATCCGCAATATTGAATTTCAAAAAAAAATAATTTTAATGTCTTGATCTAATCTAAATCTAAACCCTTAAAAGCCCTCTAGTACCAATTTTGGATGAAATACGGAAATTTAAAATTTCTAGACCGTCATATTGAATCTGGCATATTAGATTTTCTTAAAATAATTTTATATTTGCTATTTACATCCTCAAGAACAATCCAGTCCCACCTTTGAACCAAAGTGAATAAATTTTTATTCCGCTATACTAGATGCGCTTTATTGAATCAAGAAAAAATAATTTTAAATTCATAATTTACACTCTTAAGAACCCCGAATTTTGAAGAAAATCGAAAGATGTAAAGATTTTAGGACGCCACATTGGATCCGCCAGATTAAGTTGTTCAAAAATAATTTTAAATTCGTAATTAACACTAACAAAATCCTCCAATGGTGATTTTGGACAAAATCGAGAGATGTAAAATTTGTAATCGGCTATATTAAATTTTTTTAAAATAGTTTCAGAATCGTAATGTGCTATCACGAAAACACTCCCATTTCAATTTTCGAGAAAATCAGGCAAAATTAATTTTTTTATCCACCATATTGGATCTGCCATATTGAATTTTTTTTAAAATAATTTCAGACTCGTTATGTGCAACTGCAAAAACTCCCCCATATCAATTTTGAAAAAAAAAAACAGGCAAAATTAATTTTTTGTTCGCTATGCGAGTTTCGCCATATTGAATTTTTTAAAATATTTTCAGATTCTTTATGTGCGACCCCGAAAACTGCCCCATACCAATTTTGGAGAAAATCGGACAAATTTGTTCTTGTCCGCCACACCAATTTTGTAGAAAATCGGACAAAATTAATTTTTGGTCCGCCATATTATCAGCGCCATCTTAGAATTTACTATACCAATTAAATCCAAAATAATAAAGGGCCACCGGAGCTACTTCCTGAACATAACGTAAAAAAATTCATTCAAATGGATGCCGCTGTTCCGGAGGAATCGGTGCACATACATAAAAAAAAATCCATAGCTAACTAATTGGGACCCCTTTTAGAAGTCGGTTAAAAAACAACGTCAGAACTAGGACCCGTTGAATGATTGCTGAAGAACAGCACATATTTTGGAAAAATGTTGTTAACTAATGCGAATTATTTTATTATTTGATACTCATACCGATTGTATACTATTTTTTCTAATTGCATTTTTTAAACTAGTATAACATGCTGATCTACATGTCAATTCCAGAATAAAGTAACCAAACGATAAAGCAAAAATATGAATTTCCGGTTGCCGAAATTATAATGTTAATTTATTTATAAACAACATCAACCTATATTCACCGATAAAAAAAGTTTTTAAATCTTATTTTTGTCGAAATTAAGTACAAAATTCGCGCTATAGCAATTTTTAATAGTTCCGAATGCTCAAATAGATCAGTACGAGCAAAATAATGTTTGTCAAACATCAAAAAACCGCTTGCTTACCGACCACAAACAACGTTCAAACAAATTTATTGTTATTTAAATCTACTAGTATAGTCAAAGGCCAGTTAACTGACCCTACCAGTTCCGAATATTTCCGCACAGAGTTTAAAATTCCCGGCCTTATAACTCCATCAGTTCTTATCAAATCAACTAAATTTTAACACTATGTTTTCGAGTTGTAGGTTTTTTGAAAGTTACAGAGATGAACTCTTAAATATCTTGGAACTACATAAATTCAAACCTGAAATTTTGAAATAATTTTTATAAGCTAGACTTCCTTCTTTCCATGAATTCAATGTCACACTTTCAGTAACCTCCAGAATTGAATTAAGGAGGTACCCTACCAATTAAGGCCTTCGAATAAACTGCGAGTTCAGCTTTTTAGGCAAGAACTCATTTCCGAAAATTTAATCACTTATGTCGGTTACTCACGAAGCCAGAACAATAAGCCAGTATCATGGGACAGGCCAGTAGTGTTGCCGACTCTACAGTTTTAACGGTAGATATACCGCTTTTCAATGAGAGTCACCATTCTACCCATTTTCATAAGTTTTTTACTCACCGTGTGAGTTACAATTTATTATATATTTGTTTAAAGAACTTACAAAAAATTATTATTATTGTATAATATTAGCATTATATTAATTATAAAACAGGTACAGTAAGTAATCTAATCTAAACTTAAAGGCCCACGAATTTTGTTCTATTCACTAGGTGGTGCTACGCTGTACACGTTATTCTATCCTTGTTTACCAGTGCATTAAAAAGGTACGTTACTGTCTTGAAAAGTTAGACTGCCATTCTATCTATTGTCCTGTCTCGATTACAGGCTTGCAATGTTGCCAACCCTACCGTTTTTCAATGAGAAATACTACCATTTGTCACTAACTATTTGAATTATAATTTATTAAATATAATTATATGAAATATAAAATAGGTACATTACGAATTCTAAACGACTTCATGTTTAAAGGCCGAAAAATTGTCTTCAAATCACTAGGTTGCACATGATTTTTCACATATATGAAGAACAGATTTTGTATACAGAAAAGTTGGTAGAAATTACGCAATTAATAATTTCAACTCTCTTTTTTCAAAAAATAAAAAAAAACGAGAATAATGTTTTATTTATATTGATTTTCTTAAGTTTAACCAGGTATATTGGCAACGCTGCTGGCTTGAGACAGTTGCGTTGTCTTATTGTTACCGTGCACACGGAAACAATACTCGCCTAGCTTGGCTACTGACTTCGTGTGCAAGCGGCCTTACTTCACCACCTTTAATTGATGAGTAGGTGTTTTCTGACTCTCTACCACCATCTTGAATTCTTAAAAATAGCCAAACTCGTTTGTTTTTAAATCTTAAAAATCTTATTATGAGAACATATTTAGTCGAAAAATATAAAGAAAATATTTAATATAAAAAGCAGCATATTTTTTTTTGTTAAAAAAATATCGTCCACTCTGTTTCCGTATATTTATGCGCCTGTGACTCTCGAATCATTCGGATGTTCAAGAAAAGCGACTTTCATTGTACATTTAAGTGTTGTGGAACTGTGTCACATGAAAAATAAAATTTGTTCAGAACACACTTACCTATATAAAAAATTATTTATCATGCTGTTTTTAATGTGGGTGCCGATAATATTTGCTGCTAATTGTGTAATATAAAATGTTAAAACTATAAAGATTTTTTAAATGTGGGCAGACTTTAAAACTTGCAAAACTGGTTAAAAATAAATCTGATTTTTAACGTTGGCTGTTGGAAGGTTGCAATCATTTTATACGCATTTAATATACAGGGTTTAATTAGAATTAAAAGGCAGGCATATAAGTGTTATCTACTTAAATATCACTGGAGCTGTGATGATTACTTCACTACTTCAACAAGAAATATGGAAATAATGTTATATCTGCTATGGCGATATTTATCCAAAAAGGTGACTTTGATTACAAGGCAACGTGGCAGAGCCAAGTACCATCTATGGATAAGACTATAAACGAAATACCCCTGCTCGGCTGGTTTGGTAATATATTACCATGTTTTATCTTCAATTAATCCTACACTGAATTAGGAGGGTCATTGAAAGGACAATTAACATCTTCAGGGACGGCGGTGTACTTGCGAATTCATCTTAAGCCTCAAGCGTCGTTTAAACAGAGTTTACGGTATCACCAGAGTCTCAACTAAAATTTCAAGAGTCTATCGAATAAAACAATAATAATCTACACAGGCCAAGTAAGCTTTCGTTTAGCTGCGGATTATCGTCTCCAAATCAGATGAGAAACTATAAAAATACTCCTAATATATTGGTTATTAAAGTTGACAAATTAAGGAAACAAAGAAAATAGAGAAAATTAGATAAATAAAACAAATTTAATACTACTTTAGAAGTATTCATGTTTCAACTGATACATAGTGACATAGAAAGTTTAGGATAGGAGCTAAAGAAATGATTTCCAATTTAAAAGATTAATTTAAAGAGAAAAAAAAGTATGGAATCCGGCAAGCCAAAATAAATAAGTAAAAGAAGCTCTTAAACTGTTCAAATTCTGAACCATCAAATTCATAATCAGCAAATTCATTCTAAGTACATTCACCATCTACAGTCGAAATAGCAAGTACTCTCGGTGAAACATCCAAACTTTCTTGGTGTATTCTACTGCTTTCCTTAAGTATGTAGCCCGTAACATCTGCTAGAAATCTCTTCCAAACTTTTTCTACTAGATCTGAATTCAGACAATCACCAATGTGCTTTTCCATAAGGAACTTGTCGCTGTAAATGAGTTTCGTAACGCTAAACCAGCAATAATATGGTGGTAATCGCAAAATCTCATAATTATGTTCCGACATTTCGACGGAATATATTTGTTAGTCATTTGATATCTGACAAAAATAAGATATATTGTTTAGCACAATGAATGATGGTTCATTCAAATTTGATGTAATTTTTTACCTATTCACTTTTCAAAAACTCAGAACTATTGTCGTGGTAGTTTATTAAACTAGCTCAATCAATATACCGAGTATTTTGGTCAGCAGTTAATACAGCAACTTTTTCTCGGAACTTTTTCTTATTCACAAGTTTTACCAGTCGTCTTGCTATGATTTTGGCCTACTTCCATTCAAATACCAAAACATCCTCTAAAAAATAACTTTTATATTTTCAACTTTTTTTTATAAATTTGACTAAGTTACTTGCAATCCTAGGCTGTTTGTACAAATATTCTTGGTTTTTAATGATTTCTAGCATAGCTGATTCCCTCAAAGCAGTTCTTAAGAGTGTACTCGCTTTTTTAATTTTTAATACATATAAATCGTATATAACATTTATTATGTCCATTTTTATATATTCCTCTAAACTCTCTTTTTCCTTAACTGTAGTTATGATTTTTCATTGGTATACTTGTATGTTTTTCATAAATAATCTGTGTAGACCTTAAACTTAACCTGGGTGCTTTCGATACATTTTCTTTAATAAATATAGATTTTTAATACCTAGCTGATTCCAGTTGCATTTTGAAAACCATTTCTTTAACCTGGAGATCCAAAAAATTCTGCACACCAGTCTTTGTTCACTGTGTGACAATTATTTTGTGATAATTGATATATGCCCCAAAAATGTGTTAACTTCTCAATACATTTGTCAACACTTGTTACGCGTGGATGCTGTGAACCTGATCAAAATACCAATACTTTAGTTTATCTCTGATATAATCATAACTCATAAAATGAAACAGAACGGGACCTTAGCAGACTACTGGTCCTTAGGATTTACGAAACAACCTGAATATCGGATAATATCATTCGTCTCTGACCACTATCACTCAATAGAACAGCACTGCTGGATTAAAGGACACTTGCGCTACCGAGGCAACAAGGAAATTAATAAATTACCGAATCAGATGGCTGGCTCCAGATTTCTAAGATGTGTCCCTTCAAACATGCTAATTTCACAATAATAGAAATAAACAAAGAAATTACTCGCTATTAAATTACCATACTGTAGGATAAAGCGATTAACTGTGAACTTCCCAAGGAACAGCTAAGCTACCTGGAAAGAAAGATAGTATAGCCGTATCGATATTTTAACTGGACATTACCAGTTAAGAAAATAACTTTAAATTGTAAAGTTAAATGAAAAGTATGACATCGGGAATAGCCATATGTAGCCTTCAAGGATTCAATCTTCCTATTTACTACCGATTTTTAGGTTTATAAACACCAAACTGTTATAAATTGTTTATATGAAAGTGAATCCAATTTCAGATAACTTTTAAGAGTTAAATGATAAATGTCCGATAATCGGGATGTTAAGTTATTCTGGTGCTAAGACAATGTATGGCGAAATTTGGAGAAACTGGCTTCAGGATGAAAAGCTTTCAGAAATGAGAACAGTGAAATGATGTTTGGAGAGACTTACGATTGGACATAAGAACGAACTTAGTTTAACTGGAACAGAATAGCAGAGACTGTCAAACGGGACACTACAGCACACCTATTTATTTCTTACCTTTCTACAAAATTTTAAATTCAGTGTTTTAACGATGGCTTTGCTCAGCATTCATATATCTCAACAAACTCTTTAAAGCACAGTAACATCAACGTCTCATCATCTTGGTATCACTCAATAAATTTAAATTCTATTCAAAAGATTATTTTATTTTCTGAACAAAAATTACTTCAGGGAGGATAGAGTTTAAATTAGTTGTTAAATTCAAGTAAGCCCTAACAATACCGAAGAAAACTAAATAATAATGGTGGAAATTTTTTGTTGTAGTATAATATTAATGAGATTTTTTACATTCCATTGCATTTTGAAATTATTTGTATTCCAGTGTGCCATTTAAATATCTTAAATAAATAATTAGTAATCGCATTAAATATTAAAACAAAACTTAATAAACTCTTTAGGTCAGCTTAAAAATCAGGTTTCTTGGGTTTAGACCATGTCAAATTGGAATTATCATCCGATATTTCGCCTACGATTGCACGAGGCATCTTGAGGGATCTTTATTCCACGAGATTAGAACACTGAGTATGTGGCGTAAACATCCCTAAAGATGTAACGTGCAATGCTACGCGAAACGTCGGATAATAATTCCAATTTGACACGATCTTAACCCAAGAACCATGATTTTTAAGTTGACTAAAGCCGTGAAAACTATTGTATGCGCACCACAGACTTTTGAAATTGGTTCTCAAGGAAACATGATGATTTTAACATTTTATCATATATTTTCTTTTCACTATGTTTTAAAAATTTACTCATATAATAGCAACATAATAATTATCAGTTGGTCAGCCGGTATTCATCCCACCTGAGAATAGCAGTATTTTCCCTATATGAAAAACTTTGGGACAGAACACGAAATTAAAGTAAAACAATGCAAAATATGCTATTGGAAATTGCTCACTGAAATTATATTTTAAAGATAACTATTTTGAATTAATTTGTATGAGAAAACCATTTATTTGATTAAACAACAACAACTAACACGACTCTTTTGATAGTATTTACTTAAAATTAAGCACAGCTGAACCCGATTTTGCCTCGCTTGTTTCTCCAATGATTTTTCTCACGGTATTTTTTGACTTTAGGAATATCGTAAGGAATATTTTTTAAATAAATTTATTTTTTTATCATTCAGACACAGTTCCATCCATTCTAATAAAGATTTTTATAGTTCAGATACATGTTAATTTGTAGTTGATATTAGTAGTACCCAAAAAATAAAAGTTTTAGAATAACTGCTCATCGTTCGAAAGGCCTGTTTTCATTTACGAGTGCCCATTCCGGGTTTTTCACCCAGGGTAGAATACCTGCGACTTTTTTCATTCACAGTTGTGCGTCATGACTATGGGTCAAAAAGGCGGGGTGCCAAGTGGTAAGTGACACGTTTTTGAAAAAAAATCTCTGAAAAATAAGCTAGTCAGCCTGATCCACAGACATAATATAAAATATTAGACCTCGGATACTATAGAAAAAAGTTGGCTCACGCTTAGCAAGAAAGAAAGCATTTTTGATGAGTAGGGCTTCTCTTTTTAATGACAGAGCTAAGAATGATACTTCAAATCCCATTGCATACCCCTATCACCTGAGCGAAATTAGAAAGAGAGATACTACTCATCGAAAACGCTCTATCTCTTTCTAAGCGTGAGCCGACTTTCTTCTATAGGACCCGTAGTCTATATTAAGTACCAATAATTACTCTTATATCTATGGTCTGATCTCGCCATTAACCTCACTTTTTTAATATTGTTTCATGTATTTCTTCTATACCGAGATGTCTGAAGACAGAAATCTGAAATCTCGAAGGTCATTTCAGGTATTATATCTGAGACCAACTGAAAATGGATATTGCAGGCCTTGCAAGATACCCAAGACTTTACTTAAGCTGAAATTGCTTGTCTAAAAAAGGTATTATTGACTATTTTTTTTTTAATTACTCTTTATAGCCACTACTAATGTGGTATTTCATCCAGAATGTTTTGAGTTCTATGCTCCTAAGCAAATCTTCAAATGTTGCTTTATCCATTAGCTATACGCATTTCTCAGGGCCATCATCTAGTTCATCGTATATTCGAGACAAATTTCTTGTGTTCTTTTACAATAGCAGAGGACGAACCCACTATAAATGTTGCTTAGGTAAAAGGAGAAATTATTATTATTATTACCATAATTTGTATACATATATATATATATATATATATATATATATATATATATATATATATATATGTAATCGAAGGTTTTCGGGCATCCCGTGTATGTGCTGAGTCCCTCTCAGGACTGTAAGACAGCTGACGTTTCGGTGAAATCTCATTCACCATTTTCAAAGCTCACTGTATGGCGTCTACGAGCGAAATGACGCCTGCGACTCTGGTGTTGTCGGTACCGTATGCGCGTCGGACATGTTCGTTTTCCGAATGGTTCCGAACCAGGTTGCCAGTGTTTGTGGTTGCGTTGCCGAGTTGTAATCTCTTTCGTTACTAAGTGGTACTGGTTGATGTTTTGTAAGCAGATTTTTCCAAGTATTAGGCACACGTTGGCTATCGTCTCTGCTATTTAAGTTGTTGGGCCTCTTTGCAATTTCAATAGCCTCCCTTATAACCCTTGTGGACAGGTTTTCACATCTCGATGGCATTTTTGTTCCCGAGAAATTTATCTTATGTCCTGTGTTTAACTGAGAGAGACTCAGCACATACACGGGATGCCCGAAAACCTTCGATTACACATCACACCCGTGAGAATATCCGACTTAACATATATATATATATATATATATATATATATATATATATATATATATATATATATATATATATATATATATATATATATATATATATGTAGTTATTTATTTTATAATAGAAATAATTTGGCGCTGACTTCAAGCATTTCAATGTCATATAAAATTTTCTAGTTATTTTTCACTTTTTAGCGTACTTTTAGAAGTTGGTTAAATTTTTTTATAAAAATTTTATTTTCTATTTTTTGTTTTGAATTCATTTTAATATCCATAAATCATTTGAAATAAGCACTTATCGAGATTAGGTTACTTCGCAATGACTCCAAGATGGCAAAACAGTACCCATTTTATCTAAAATTGTAAATAACCCTAAAATGAACAACAAAAAATTCTTTGATTCTTGGTTCTCAAAATACCAGTGAATTTGTGTCAAACAAATATTTGGTCTGTCATAGTAAATCCAATATCTTAAATTTCAAATTAATTTTAGATTGGTAATATAGTTCCTAATACTTTCCAATATCGATATTTTGAGAGAGTAAATTCCTTAGCCCGATATATTTTATACTGCATATTGAGTTTTTATATGCCTCAAGAACCTCGCAATATCAGTTTTAGACAAAATCGGAAAATGTAAAATTTTCAATCCCTTATATTGTACCTTATCAACCTAATACTAAATCTGAAAAATGCGAATAAGGTAAAATTTTCAACCCACCATAATGGATCCGCCATATTGAATTTCAATCATTCTAATCTAATCTAAATATAAACCCTTCAAAGCCCTCTAGTACGAATTTTGGATGAAATCCGGAAATTTAAAATTTCTAGACCGTCATATTGCATTTGGCATATTAGATTTTCTTAAAATAACTTTATATTCGCTACTTACGTCCTCAAAAACGATTCAGTCCCACCTTTGAACAAAATCGAAAAATGTAAAATTTTTAGCCCGATTTATTGGATTCGCCATATTGAATCCTGAAAAAATACTTTTAAATTCATAATTTACACCCTCAAGAATCCCCTATATCAGTTTTGGAGAAAATCGAAAAATGTCAAATTTTTGGATCTGCCAGATTGAGTTTTTCAAAAAATATTTTAAATTCGTAATAAACACTAACAAAAATACCCCAATACTAATTTTAAATAAAATCGAGAGATGGATATTCTTTAATCTGCCATTTTGGATCTGCCATGTTTAATTTTTTTAAAATAATTTCAGATTCGGAATGTGCGATCACAAAAACTCCCCCATATCAATTTTGAAAAAAAAAATCTGTCAAAATTAGTGTTTTATCCGCCATATTGGATACGTCATATTGAGTTTTTTAAAAATATTTTCAGATTCGTTATGTGCGACCCCGAAAACTACCCTATACCAATTTTGGAGGAAATCGAACAAAATTAAATTTTTTTGGTCGCCATATTGTCAGCGCCATCTTGGATTTTACTGCACCTATTTCGTCCAAAAAAAAATATGGGATCACCGCAGCAACTTCCTGAATATAACATAAAAAATTTCATTCAAATCGGTGCTTCCGTTCCGGAATAATCAGTGTACATACATAACAAAAAAATATATACTCGATGAATTGAGAACTCCTTCTTTTAGAAGTCGGTTAAAAATTACTAAAATAACAATCCTAGTGAAAAAGCCTCAAATATGAACAAGCCGGAGTCTTTCACCATTGATGTCAAAAACCTCTGAAATCAGCTGATCGGTCACGGGTGAAAAACCCGAATTGGGCATCCGTAAGTGAGGACAGGCTATTAGATCTATAGGCCAGTCAGCTTTAAAACTAAATAAAATCATTCCAAGGGTTTCAAATGTATTTGTTTGTTGTTTTATTAGTCTTTTTATTATCTGAAAATATAGAGATTGTGACAACCTGCATAACCAATACGTCTCTTGGAAATATTTAAATCAAAATTATTGAAAGTACCACTACATGTAGATGTTATATGTGTTAACTAAAGTTTATTAATAAATTTTATTTATGACGAGACTGTTTAAAATTCACCAGACGTCTGTTCGATATAAAACATGTTAAATTCCAATATACATTTAAAGAAAGTTGATACATCTATATCAGTAGATTAAAGAATAATAAATAACTATTACTTCAAGAATTGAAAAAGATGATAATATGTAATTTGCTATATTAGTGTGGTACGTTTCGTAAGTTTTTACTTACAAATACATATACGAAGTTTTACCATAAAAAGTCAATGGGCGTAATGAACAAAACTGTTAGGCCTTATAAAAAAGTTGAGTGATTGGTTAAAATTTAATTAAGTTGGAAGCGACTTGTATTAACAAAATGGTCGAGAACATTTACAATTATTTATAAATTCACGGTTGAAAGAAGCTATCACTGGTACAAAACTCCGTTGAAGGCTTTATTTATTATTATCTCTTAAAGTAATATAATGTGGAACACCCACGAGTGGTTTTTCTGAAGATCATAAAAGGCTGTGATGTGTAACATCGAGAAGAAAAAAAGATACGTGACGGATGTTCGGAGAAAATCATGGACATTATAAAATTATACACATTTAGTTAAATGGTATATTGTTATTATTCATGAATAGTATGGAATCTTGTATGCGTGCAAATGACCGAAAATAATGAGTACCCACTTCTCAGTAGTTCACTATTCCCTTGCTCTAACAAGGAAGGTACCTGAAGTGCCGATTTTAATGAAACTTTAATATAAGAGATTCATTATAACGGGGTGAAAACCGCCCCTAAAGTTCACCATTAAAAACAGTACTTTTGAAATATCTCAACTTCTAAGTGAGATATTTTTACAAAACCAAATGAAAGTTAGTTGTTATTCGAAATGATGTTAAATTATGGTATTTAACCCCCAAGGATGTATTCCCTTATTTGCTATTAGGGTAAATCATATATTTACGCAAGTAATTTAATTCTAAAAATTATGGAAAAAAAATACCATAAGTAACTTAAGATGACGGGTTTCGGGGTTTCTAAAACTAATCTAGTAAAAGAGGGTGAACCACCCCCAATTACATTTTTTTTTTAAATTTCAAGTTCTAGTTGAGATATTTTCAAGAAACAAAAAAGAAATTACTTGATATTTGAAATTATGTTGAATTATTAACAATTCCATTAAATCTCGTAATTTTTACAATCAAATTACGTGGATTAAAAATTTAACAAAATTAACAAAAAACTAACAAAATAAACTAATAACTTAGACGACGCACTTAAAATATTTGAAAGTACAGTAGCTGAATTTGTTAAAAAGTTTAGTGTAGTAAAAGTGAATTCCTTCTTTTTCACGACACATTTCAGCTCGTTCAATTGTTTCTCTCAACACGTTTTGTAGCATTTGGGGCGGTATACTTCTAAATGCCCGTAAAATTCTTTCTTCTAATATTTCAAGAGTAGCTGGGGCTGCTCCATAGTAAACCCTTTCTTTAACATATCCCCAGACAAAGAAATCGAGCACAGTAAGGTCCGGTGAGCGGGCTGGCCACCGTACCGGACCATTGGTTGCAATAATTCGATTATTAAAATACTCTATTAAATAATTAAGAACTTCTCTAGTATTGTGAGGCGGTGCTCCATATTGTTGAAAGTAAATTCGCCGTAAAACTGCTAAAGGTATATCATTGAGATGATTTTCGATTTCATTTTGAAGAAAACCTAAGTATCTAACCCCTGTTAACTGACCTTGAAACAATATTGGCCCAATTATTCTGTTTTCAACGATACCAGCCCAGACATTGACGCCAAATCTTTCTTGAAAATTGCCCTCTCTCATTTCATGTTGATTTTGTTGGGCCCAGTACCGAGTATTTTGCTTATTGAACATACCATTATTTGTAAATCGGGATTCGTCGGAAAATAGAATAAAATCGTGGTTGGGTTAACTCTATGATTTTGAAGCAGCCAATCATAAAACACTACCCGTCTATCGCCATCCTCAGTATACAAATGTTGATGTAACTGATATTTAAATGCTCGATATCCATGCTTTTTCAGTATTTTTCTTGCTGATTCATAACTTATCTGTAGTTCTTGACTAATTTTTCTTAACGAAACTGTATTATCAACCTCAACCATAGCAAGTACGTTAATCTCAGTCTCTTCACCTCTGTTCCGCCTCTTGATTTCGTATTTGCCTAAAACGAGTCTCGACATACGGAAAATACTGATGGGCTGGATGTTGCCGATTCGAATATCTATGAGCATACAACTCAGCAGCATTCCTTGAATTTCTCATAAATCCAAAAATGTTAAAATATACAGGGTGTTCCATTTGAAAATTCAAAACCGGGGCCACAATCAAGTTTCGTGCACAAATAGTTGGTTAATCCTTATAAAAAAAAGGGATGATATCCTTGGGGCTGAAAATACCATAGTTTAATATCATTTCAACTAGCAAATAATTTTCATTTTGTTTTGAAGTGTTATCTTAATTAAAACTTGAGATATTAAAAAAAAGTATTTGGGGGCGACTCAACCTCTTTTACTAGTTTATTTTTGAAAACCCCAAAAGATGTTAACTTGAGTTATGATATTCGTAAAAAAAATATTTTCAAACAATTATATTAAATTTCGTAATTTTTAGATTAAGGTTATGTATAGATTGAGAAAAAAATGTCAGGATAATACATTACCTCAAATATAAACCAAAATTACGTTTTTTGCACTTTTAAGTTAGGATATTTAAAAAACCTGATATTATGAAGCAATTCTGAGGCCAGATTCAGTTTAAGCGACCCCAAAATCTACAAGAAATGACTATTCTTATTTAATGTACAAACTTCACGTCCTGCCCTGTTATCAAGCTAGTAATCAAAAATAGAAATCGATTGTATATCACTATTTTTCGTGTACTTTTTACCAGATTTTAATATACTATAACTTTGATTTTTCCAGTTTATATTATGATAGTCAATTGTAAAATAGGAAGTTATTTTATACCATTTATTATACAAATCTCACGAAAATAAAATCATTTTTCTTAAAAAAAATTATTAATTCCCTTTTTGTTTCATGAGTCACGTACTACAAGTTGTTCCTTTATTAATTAACGTTCTGACAAATTTCAGTAAATAGTAATCTTTATAAACTGAATTATGTTAATTTATTCATATGAATCAGTATTTAAGAAGATGATTTTCTTGAAAAAATATTCAATTACTTTTAATTTATTGACATAAATGTAAGCAAATGACTTTAACTCGGCCAGTTAGAAGGAAGTAGAAATGGTGGCATCATTTTTTAATGCTCATGATGGAAGTCACTTTAAATTTAAAAATTAAAGGTAAGAGAGATGCTTAGCGTTTTCTTACAAAACAAGACGATGGGAGCTCGATATAAATTTCAAATTGTTAACAACATTAATTGGAAATTTTTGTTATTTAAGTTTATATTAGACCTAAATTATTTGTGAGTGCAGTCCTGTTCATCTACCGAAGATATTTTGTTCCAACAATTAACGCATATTGAACTGTATTGCTACCGGTAATCGGTTTGTTATAATAATGTTGGCTACGGATGTTTTTCTGTTCCTTTTCTCTAATCTCCTTCTTTCACGTTTTCATACCACCATTTCTGATTGTAGATATCTACAGTACAGAACATGCATACTCAGGATACAAGCTAGAATTGTAGTTTTGAAATCCTGTTAATGGTGAACGCTTAATTTGGCACGAAAGATTGATACGGCAGTAATGCAGTTGGTCTACTCGAACATCAACTTGATTTTGTACTAGCGAAGTTGGACCTTTTCAGATTAGCTATTGATTAATTACAGAGAACCACAAAGGTATGGGTCCTGAAACCTTTTTAATTACAAAGGTCATTCGGTAGGTACTTTTGTGCCCTAAATCCAAATCTGTCAACCCAACTTCGCTTCAGTATCTTTAAATATTCTAACCTGAAAGTAACAAAATAGCCATAAAAATAATAGAGCATAATCAAATAGGAGCATAGAGAAAAATTTTGTTAAAGTTAACGTATGACTATAAAAACTTAAAAGGACGTGTATAATATGGCGGTAATCAAACACACTAGACAGAAAGCAGAAACTCTAGAAAACTTTAATTAACAAACTTCAATTTTACATTTTAAAGTGAATAGGAATTGATCATGAACCTGGACTCATTCATGTGTATAAGCAATTTACAGATTATCTATGTCTACAGTGGTAGTTAATAGGATCATCAGGGAAATCAAATTCAAATACATGTGATTGCATAAGATGGTGGACATAATATAGCGTGCATCAAATACAAACCCAATCACAATAGACCAAAGCAATAACAAAAAAAAATTGGTGATCGAATTTGACTTATATCTCCATATATGCTCCAATTGTTTTTCTTGAGGTTCCTTCTAACTATTTCCGAGATGCATATAGAGTTTAATAGCTGGTTTTACTCACAAATGAGCAGAAGATATATTTTTTTTTTCAAATGCATTTATTTTAACTGGTTATCGGCTGAAGTACTTTCCTAGGTCTCTAATTTCTGTGGACTTTTCGAGTAAAATTCAAGTCTGCTAAACAGCATGCCCTTTGATTTTGAAGATATTTAAACCCAAAACACCAAAAATAAGCTGTTTTGTCACATTTAAGTTAGAATATCTCAAAATTCTTACGCGGTAGCCAATTTTGGTGAATAGATGATAATTAAGCGCATCAAATTACATAGAGATTGACCCTTGTCGTGAAAAAAGGATATCCCTGTAGGTATGTGATATTGTTTAAATAAAGTGATTGAATGATTTATTTTACATGCCAAGTAGTAGGCAACTATGTTATTTTGGGGCCAATTTACATATAAGTGTTGCTATTAAATCAATATTTGTTGGTATATTTTCACTGTGTTGATCCCATACTGGCTAGCGAAAATAACATTTAATTTTTCTTTGCAGGAATTAAATTTTCGAAGGGTTCTATTCCCACTTTAGTCGAACAATTTTCAGCTTTTTTAGTCGTGATTTTAAAGTGTTTGGTACTATTTATCTTCGATAATCTCTTCTAACTCTACCGAGATAACTATTTTTATTGGTGATCAGATATTATCCCCTCTTTCACCTTGTTTACGGAACAAGAGCTAAACTCAATAATCACTGTTATTAGAAGATGTCTGAAATATAACAATTTTGTGTTTTTGGTATTGCTCAGTTCTGCAATTCTTCGAAAAAATCTAATATTGTACAGTGAATTAAAGTGATAGATTTTCGGACAAAATTATATATTACTCGAGAGCTACAAAGATAAGTCAGGGAGCATTTGAAATAGAGGTCGACGTATAATAAATGAGTAAAATCATGCTGAAGTCTTAAACTTCGAAACTGACGATTTCATAAGCATTAGAATTCGCAAGGTAAACTTAACGGCCATATTAAGACAAGAGTTTTTTTAAGATGTGTCATTCCTTTGTTTTAAATTTTAAATTCTTTAAAACTCCTTTGAAACGTTAAATATCTCTAGAAATGAAACTCCCAAAGTTTTTTGGACGTTCCAAAAATAACAAGAAAATCTTCCCAAGATGCATAATTCAATTTTACCACTTTTAAAAAGTTTAATTACTCCCAAATCCAAAGACATTTGAGCTGGGATACAATTTGTCGTAAGAGATCAAGTCCAAAGACTGTCAAACTTTACCCTCCAAGATTTTTAATTCAAATAATCGGAGGACAGCGAGTTCCACGTGATCAAGAATGTCGAGAAATGAGCGCCACGGAAAAAAAATCTCATGTCTCCTACCCCACCTAACCGGGGAACAGCCTGCTAGTACACATAACCAGTGGATAGAGAGTTTTATGTGATTAAGACTGCAGATAGAACAATGCTGCAGGTATTAAAGCCCATGATCTCGAATCAACACGACCGGGTGGTAGGGATTTATAAAAGATCAAGATCGCAAGTAGACAAGCTTCAAACCCTCATAACCTTAACCTTATCACCTTAATCTTATAAGTTCAATAATATATTTTAGGATTTTAAATTACCAGTAATTTTTTAGTAATAATATTTGGTTTTAATAACACTGAACAACAGCCAAAATGTATCTCAAATAAATCGACCATAAATCTTACCATACTTGGTGTGCTAAAATCGAAACTAAACTTATATTTTTAATATTAGTTCAAGTTGAGATTGCAATATGTCTCGAGAGTGTGTAAATGATCCAGATCACTTCTGTTATGTTTGTGGTGAGGTGACTTTTGCATCTCTGAAGCTGTCTACTATCTCATTGATAAAAAAGGCATATCAGCTTTATTTCGGTTGCAATATTGGGGATCAAGACATACTGTGGACGCCACATATCTGCTGTAATGTATACCTTTCAAGTCTGAGAAAATGGTTAAATAGTAAAAAACTATCTATGCAGTCTGCTGTTCTAATGATCAGGAGAGAGCTTTCGAATCATGTTAATGATTGCTATCATAATACCTCGCGTTGAGTAAGGCTATAGGATATCCGAGGAGAAAAAATCGATTATCGACTATCCAAACATAGCATTTACTATGAGACCTGGTTCTCATAGTGACGAACTTTCTATTCCAGAACCCCCAGAAGCATTCACTTACGAATCAGATAATAACGATACAATGGTTTCTCAACAAGAAAATATGCCATCAACATCAATAGATCCTGATTTCACAACCAGCACGATATATCGCCAACATCACAAAATCAACACAATCAGAATTAAACGATCTTGTGAGAGATTTAGAATTTCCAAAAAGTAAAGCAGACTTACTAGGATCAAGATTGCAGCAGTGGAACTTATTTGAAGACGATGTTTCACTGTTCGTTATTCGTAAATGCCACAAAGGCCTAGAACCATTTTTTAAAATGGAAAAATCTTGGCTTTCCGCAATAACATTAGGAGTTTATTGGCGGCTTTAAATATAAACTACAAGCCATTCAGCATTGAGTTTAAAAGCAGTATTATTACATATGGGAAATATTTTACCGTCTATTTCTGTTGGATATACAGTTCACATGAAAGAATCATACGACAACATGAAGTACCTATTGACAAGTATAAAATACGATGGGCGCCAATAGCAGATCTGCAGTGATTTAAACGTGATTATACTTTTACTTGAGTTGCAATTAGGCTACACTAAGTTTTGCTGTTTTTTGTGTGAATGGAACAGTCGAGCAAAGGCACTTCATTAGAAGATAAAAGACTGGCCCGGGCGACGATTATTAGAGCCAGGTGAAAAGAATGTACATACGCCAATAGTAGACCACAAAAAGATTTTGTTTCCATCACTGCATATCAAATTGGGCATAATGAAAAACTTTGTTTAGGTACTGAATACAGACGGGCCAGCTTTTCAGTACCAGCGTCAGAAATTCCCAATGCTAAGTGAAGAAAAAATTAAAAAAGGTATTTTTGTTGGACCATAGATTTGAAACATTCTAAAAGACATTTTGACAGTAATCTATTAGATTTTGGAAAAAATCGGAAATAAAAAAAATGACAATTACGTTACTCTTGTTAAAAATATGCTGGCACGGTATCAAAAAATGGGTTGCAATATGTCTCCGAAGATCCATTTCCTTCACTCACATCTGGACTTTTTTCCTGACAACTGCGGAACTGTAAGTGATGACCACGGCGAACACTTCCATCAGGATATATCAACAATGGAGAAAAGGTACCAGGGATAGTGGAATGCTTGCATGCTTGCCAACTACTGTAGGATTCTTGTCATAAATCCTCCAGAAACAATTCACAAAAAAATCAAAAATAAAGGATGTTTAGTATCTCTACAAGTGTAAAAGTATGTATGTTATATTATTTTGTTTAAAATAAAATAAAGAAATCTTATTCTTGAAAATTGCAAGTAATTTTATTGTCATTTTTGTGTTCAGCGCCCCAAAATTAACAAAAAAATGCACTTTTTGTACAAAATACAAAAAACAAATCAAAATTTGTTGCGTAGTGTAATTGATTAATATATACAATTGAGTTTTTTTTTCTCTAGTTTATAAGAATTTTAAATTGTTAAGAAATTTTTTTTTCTGAAGTTCTCAAATTTGCAGCTTAAATTTTATTCGAACTAGAAATTTTTTTCTTTATAATAACACAGCACGACGTGAAATTTATACATCGAATAAGTATAATCATATCTTGTAGATTTTGGATCGCTGAATATGAATTCGACCTCAGAATTGCTCCATCGTTTTAAGTTTTTTAAATATCCTAGCTTATAAATGCAAAAAACACGATTTTGGCCTATATTTGAGGTCATGCACCATTGCAATATTTTTTTCTCAAAAAACTATATATAGCGTCTTAAAGTATGTCTTACTCTTTCGGCGGTTAAGTCTGTACAAAGTTTTGGAAACCTACATCTTTCGAGACCGATAAGTTTCTAAGCAAAAATTCTGATAAACGATTGATGTTCTAGGACTATTAAAGCATGTTTTAATCGAAATTTATCATTAATTTTGCAAAATAAATTTGTTTAAACAAATTGTTGCGAAATTCATTATTTTTTAAATAAATGCTTCCATTGCATTTTACAAGAATAATTAGGTTTAAAGGAGTCGTTATATATTTTATGATATATTTTGTTGTAACCAAAATCATAAACAATTAATTTTGCAATTTAAAGAACCCTCAAACGGTCATTAGAAAATAATTAAAAATGAACATCCAGAATTCACAAAACCACATTTTACAAATATAAAGTCTACAAATGCATATCATTAAAGGGTTCATATTTAAATTACAGAATTTGTTATTTAATACTTTATTTATAACAAACTCATCTGAACGTATTTATTGTTGTAAAAAACACTCTTAAAAATAATCTTAAATTTAATAAATGTTAAAATACATGTACTTTGAAATTAAAGCTTTGTACATTAAATTTAAATAAATGTTACCCTAAATTTCAATAAAGTAACTGAAAACATACCGAATTTAATATATAATTACATTAGATGTCATGGTGAACCGTTCAAACGAAACTATTAAAACTTCAGTATACTATATCATAGTTCTAATCATTCTGTTGTAACGAAACTAGAAATTATACGCAACCTCTATAATCGCGCTATATCTATATGCAATAATGCCGAATCATTGGAAAAAGAGGTAGCAAATATTAAATCCGATTTACAACAGAATGGTTATTCTTTAAAACTAATTGACGATGTTATAAATAATTTTAGAACAACGAACACTGGACAGCAAGAAACACATTCCTTCTTCACAATTCCGTACATTAAGGGGACGTCGGAGTAAATAAGACAAATTGCCAGTACTTATAATATAAAAACAGCCTTTAAATCAGGAAATACACTTAGAGCTCATTTAACAAAAATAAAACCTAAAACTACCGATAAGAAAGAATGTGTTTACAGAGTTCCATGTGAGTGTGGTGAAATGTATATTGGGGAAACCAAACGACCACTAGAAGTTAGAATTAAGGAACATAAAACGCATACACAAAAAGGGGAAACGTCGAGATCAGGTATAGCAGAACACTCCTGGGATAAACAACACCATATAAAATGGTCTGATGCTCCGGCAATATATATAGAACCCAATGTGAAAAAAAGCAAATTTATAGAAGCAGCATACATTAAAAACAATAACGGAATTTTCAGTTAACCGAGTGTTGAGATACCTAATCTTTGGCAACCACTACTTTGTAACATCAAATCATTGAGGTGTGTACAGTGAAGTGAAACTTTGCGCTTCAATGGACACAGTCCCTATTTAAGCTCGTAGACAAAAACATTCAGTTCATACTTGATAACGATTAGAGATACAATATAATCGAAACGTCGTAAAAATAAAAATAAATAAAAATAAAGACAATACAAGTCCGACCACATTTTAGTCAATCTTCAACATTATCTACAGCTTTCAAAAAAATATTAGATTTAATGTCAAAATTATTAAATTTAATGCATTAACATTAAATGCATTTAATAAACGGTTTATGAAATTTGCTTCCAGCACATTACCTTAACGTTAATGTGATGTTTTTTTATAGCGCAGAATGCAAGCATAAAACTAATGATAAATTTGTATTGAGCGATGCTTTGGTAGCTTTAAAATAACCATGTTTTATCAGAAATGTTGACTAAAAGGTTATCGGTCACGAAAGGTGAAAGTTGTCAAAATTTGAAAATTTCATGCATTTTAAAATTTTCAAAATTAAATAACTCGAAGAAAAAGAAAGATATTTTAGCAAACTCAATGGCATTTGAAAGAGTAAGACTTTAAGAAGCTATGTATATTATTTTGAAAAAAAAAATGTCGCGATGACACATAACCTCAAATATAGGCCAAAATCTCGTTTTTGCACTTTTAGGTTAGGACATTAAAAAAACTTGAAGCGATGGAGCAATTCTTATTCAATGTACAAATTTCATGTCGTGTCGTGTAATCATATTATCTCTTATTGTAGAGGGGAGGTGTGCTAATTTTTGGATATGAACAAAGAGGTAAATTTTGCATTTGCCGCTAGTGGCAGAAACCTACGCATCGTCACTACTTTTCCATTCATAATAGATATGATTTTTCAGTATTAATTATTATCCAAAAAAAAATAACTTAGAAAGCTAAAGCTTAAGATCTTAAACAGAACAATAAAAATTTAACCACAATCCTTAAAAGCAGATACGATGTAATGCAATTTTAAGGTTAAGGTACTAAAGGAAAAAAATAGAATAAATTTTGTATCTGTATCAAATGACTGATCAAATATTGACTGGTTGAGCCAGTCGCAGAGAAAATAAACCCGGTAATTTTGACTAGCATACTTCAAAATTTTTTAATCCTTAATTCCTTATTAAAAATTCAAAACTTAAAGGATATTCAAGAAGTCAATATTATTTCCAGAAAACTGTCTCGAAAACTGTTAATAACTATTTATCTTTCAAGAATGCTAGGACAGTTGTAAAAATTTTTATCCATACATCCTCTAATACTTGTCTTATAAATGCTGCAGCGAAATTTAAAAAGAACCCGCAATTGTTCTGTTTCTACATCAATCTTAGGAAGTTTAATGGTATTCTGCCATCTGCTATGTCTTATCAAGGTCAGGAAATAACTAATCCCACTGACATCGTAAATTCATTTGCGAAATTTTACATTTATGGTTGCAATTCTTGATTTCATTTTAGCCTAGTTTTCACCCTTCCAAAACTGGATATAGGCCTCCCCTATTTGTTTCCAAATCTCTCTATTCTGGGCTCTTCTTTACCACATCAAGCCGGCATGTCTGACTATGTCATCCTTCCATCTCATCTGTGGCCTGCCTCTGGGTCTTTTCCCTTCATATGGGGCCATTTTCCAATTTCTGAATTCCAACGGTTGTCTTTTATTCGTTCGTTATGGCCTGCTCATTTCTATTTTAGTGATGCTGCTCTTTATATAGCGTTAACTGCGTTGGTTGTTCTTCTTATCCACTCATTTCGTTTTTTATCTCTAAGTGATATTCCTAACATGTATCCTTCCATAGCTCTTTGAGTTTTGCGGATTCTGTCCAAATTTGATTTTGTAAAGGTCCACGTCTGCACTCCGTTTGATAGAACTGGCAATATACAACAATCAAATACTTTGATTCTTAAGTATAAGGGAATTTTCTGAGTTTTTCGAACGCCGTCCATCCCAATCGAGTTATTCGTGGTATTTCGGCTATCTGGTTGTCCTTACTCGCTCTTATGGCTTGGCCTAAGTATATATATATATATATATATATATATATATATATATATATATATATATATATATGCACAGGCTACACTTCGAGGACAAAATCGTACGTGCGGTCTACACTTCGGGGACTTTTCGACACTTTGAGGACTGTCCCCAAATTTCTAGACTACACTTTGGGTACCGAGTCCCCAAACTGTTGGTTGAATAGTTTTTTAACTTTACAAACTACAGTTTGAGGACATAAATCTGGCAACACGCATTCGATGTACTTTAGCGTTTTTTCTTTTAAGCAATTTTTTAAACAAAAAACAAGAAGTGTAATTGAGATCGCACTAAATGGTTATAATCACGTGCAGAAATATTTTAATTAAAAAGCTGTTAAGAACTCAGTTCGAGACCTTGGATTAATGGATTAGACTTTTGGGGTTTTTACCAAAATTAGAGTTTTATATTTACCCTCAAATTATTTTGTGAAAAATCAGATTTTGAAAATTGTTTATTTGTTTTTTGCATTGTTTCTAACATGTAAAGACTCATAGAAATAAAAAATAAATCATATTCCTGGTTGTAAAAGTTGTCCTGCTTGAAGAAAAGGAATCTAAAGATTAAGATTTATTAAATTGTGGGGCTTCAAGCAAAAAGCAAAAACTCAGCAATTTGAGAAAACGTACTTCTGATCATTGATATAGCAGATATCCCATAATTGGTGCTTTTCTGGGATTCCTGGGTAACTAATAAGCTTAGAAAGAAACTAGTCGAGTACTAATAAACTTTTTTTGGACAAACTACACATGTCGCAAACAGAATCGCAAAATTTTCTTTTATTTTGTAGATAATAGGTAAAATTAAAAAGTTGCAAATTTTTAAAGTACTCCATAGCAGAATAAGCCACAGAGCTGCAGGAGAGTAAGCATCTAACGAGCTGAAAAAATGAGTGATCTGTAGCTTTCTTATTTAAAAATATATTCAAAAATTGTTAAAGATTCTTTTTCAGAGAGTTCCAAGGATAAGTTAAAGCCGCGTCCACATTAGTAAAAATTTTACTTTGTGTGTCGAATACGGCAAAAATTTGTGCGCGCATATACAACTTATGCTTATGTAGACTTGTTCGCTACATAAAAACTCACGCAAATTTTTGGGGCGGCGAGGGCGATCGCCACCCCCCAAGAGCTTAGAGTTCACGAAAATACAACCGATTGTGCCTCTTATAACTAGGAATGTGTTTGCTGCTGGCTCCCCCCCCCCCCCCCCGTGGAAAACTTGTTTTTCTTGCGTTCGCCCCCCCTCAAGACCTTTGAGTTTAGAAAAATAGAGCCGATTCTGGCTTTTATACTAGGAATGTGTATGATGCTGGCTTTCCCCCCCCCCCCATCGACAACTTGTTTTTTCTTGCTCAAGGGCTTCGAATTCATAAAAAAGATCCAACCCTGACTTTTACGATAGAAATGGAAATGTTGCTGGCAACTTGCTTTCGCTTGCCATACTGTACTTTTGTGATATCACCCCCCCCCCCTCCCCCAAGAGAGGCTGGATCCGCCCCTGTGTCACACACAATGTACATTTTTACTAATGTGGACGCAGCTTTAGGATGTTTTCAAAATTATGATTTATCGTAGCTGGGAAACTTCAAATCAAACCACATATATATTTTTTCGTTATAACGCTATTCATTCTCTATTCAACCATATATTATACTATACTCTATATTAAAATAGAAAGATAAGTTAAATATTTGTCATTAAAGATCGTAAAAACTATGAATAAAAAACCAACAAAGATGATATGACTCTTATATTCAAACTTAACGGATAAATCTAATATTTAATCTGTTAGAAACAATTGTAAAAATTACAGAAAAATACAAACACTGCAAAAAATTATTTAACAGAAAAACACATTTAATTTTAAATAACAATTTACACCATATTGAAAAATATTGTAACGAGAAAAAAAATCAAATTAATGTCAATATTTTTGGCGCTTACTTACTGATTTTAAAGCGTTAACAACATTAATGTGCTTTCGGTTAACATATATTTACAAATACTAGTTAATCGAAAAAAAAACAATTTTTTGGCGATAAACTAAACCTTATAACGTCATAGATTTCATAATTCTAGTTTGTATTTATAAGTCGTAAAGTTTAGGGTTTGTTTTCTATAAGTTTATAATTTATTTAATTAATTTTACCATTGTTAATATTCTTATATAACATCTATGAACGTGGTTGTGGCGTTTCCTCAACATTCAGTTATTTGTCATACGGCTGTTAGTATGGAAATCATTCTTGAGTATTCCAGAATCTTCTGGTACAAGCAAAAAGACTATATAAAGGACGCCCGGCTTTCGGGGACAGTTGTTAACTCTCATCCAAGTTAAATTTAAGTCATTGAGAGTAGTTTGGCAAGTTGTCACTCGAAATTGGATTGTCAATTCAAAGTCTATTAGTAAAATAAAGGTTAGAAAAAGTATATTCAGGTGTTTCTATACCGACGACAGGTACAATAGTTGTCAAATGTGAGACTAACTACAAAGGTGGTTACAGTAAAAAATGAAGACTATTGTCTAGCAGTAGAAATTAGAAGACAAAAAGCAAAAAATGGAATAACAACTTTAAATTATTATGAATTAGATAATCATACAAGAACAGAAGGCAAGCCAAGAATTAATGAAACAAAAATTAAAGACAAGAAAAAAAAAGAATTAAGGCAGAGCTAAGAAGTCATGGAAATCAGACATAACTAAATGATAGAAAACATGAAACAAGAAGTGAAGTACTGCCAATAAGACATAAAACAAGAACTGAACCACAGTTTAAATGACATGGAACAAGGTTGGAAGCAAAGTCAAGGAAACGTGGGGAAAATCCCAAAAAAAATAATGGAAGACATGGAGATCAGATAAAAAGAAAGAATAGGAAAGATTGAAAAAAGCGAATCTTGAAGATACAAAAATATATTTATTACTGGAATTAAAACTTACAAAAGATTACGTCATGGAAGAAATAGGTGATAAGATTCATAAAGCCCAGTAAAAGCACAAAAATACTCGAAATGTCTTTCGAAATACGTAGTAGATATCATGCGGTTAATAAACCTGACATATCCAGTAGAAACAATTCATACCCTAAGAATGGCCAGACTCAACAAAATCTCTGAAGTTCTTGCTTATGCCCTTCAGTTTCAAACAGATAAATGTATTTCAAGATACCAAAGTAGAATCGTCGAAACAGTTAACGTTTCCTAAGACGATCGTAAAACCAATTAAGAGATGTTGATGAAGCTGGTACGGGAAATCCAAGAATTAAAAGTAAAAGCAGATAACGGAAACTTTCCGATGCAAAAATAGCATTCGTTGTTGAAAATATGGCAACGAGAAATATGTACAAATCCGCTGCACTATCAGTGCTTCCCTTGACAGTAATCAAAATTGGGAAAACTCCCAGTAGTCAGCTTAAAGGGGTGAAAGCTGGCTCGCCACTGTCCAGCCACATCAACGATAACAATTAACGTATCCCAGCTGCAAAACGATGATTTCAGCTTGGTAGCATCTTGAAAGATATGCGGTCGGAAATGTGAGATAGTATCACTGCAAAATTCGTCATCCTGAAAAGAACTACATCTTGGTAACCGCCAATGGGGAAACAATACCTTCCAGCAAGTAGTTTTTGTTGCTGATTTATCGGACGAAGTAATCCATGGTCTTAATATTATGGAACATTAGACTTTTGTCCTTGATCTTCTTCAACGAGTAGAGGCTGATTCGAGAAGTTGTAGTTTTTGAAGATGTTACGTTACCATCAAGTTCAAAATGTTTAGTAAAAGCAACGTTTGAAAGCTGCGAAGAAAATGAAAAGGAATTCTTTTTGTAAGAACTTTGACCCAGAAAAAAAGAATCACTATATTTGTCAAGGCGCTGAACTTAAAAGGTTATCCTCAACAAATTTTATGGCAAAAGTGTTCAACTTGCCGACATGGTAGTTAGCAGAAATACCTTACCGTCTGAAATACTACCTGCTAAACTACCTAAAGTACTTCAAGACCTGATTAGTTTATAAACACCTTTATTAAATCAAGTTCAGGTGGCAGTGTTGGAAGATCTTTAAATAAGAAACCATATTTTTTTTTTATCTGATAGGGACTTGGGAATAACTACGATAGTCTAACATCGAACGAACACTGACGATGCAGTTTTAATTAAACAGCTTACAAGAAAAATTCCATTGATCAAATGTGACGAGGTTGACGAGATACTTGAAAATAGACAGAATCAAAGCATAACTTAGCCCTCTCAAAATTAATGAACATCTCCAACTGCATTAGTTAAGAGAAAAGATGGTTCCACTAGATTTTGTATATACTTTAGAAGACCTAACGACGTCACAAAGAAGGAAAGTTTCCCGTTGTAGAGTAACTTCGAGTCTGATATATTATCGAGCCTTTGCAAACTATCGGGATTCCAGAAAACTAGAACAACACCCCCTCATCTAAAGTCAGGCGAAATGGTTGGAAGGTTTAATAGAATTTTGGAGAATAACCCTGAAATAAGTCTCGCGTCACATGACTTGAAGAGTTTTCCATTTTAAATACAATTTTAGTTTTCGAGTTTTTGGTTCATCCTTTTAAGGATGGCAGACTATGCAGGGCGTCCCGATCCTGATAAGGAGTATCTCAGATAAGGTTCTTCTCAGTTGAAAAATATTTTATTAGATATTTTTATCTATACAGGTGGCTCAAATTATGGATTTTTTTTCTGGGGTTATGGGTAACCTATGTTGCTATTTAAAAAGATTTACGATAATGTCACAATATTTGCAACTATCAAACTTTAACATATAAAAATATTCAGAAAATATGCAAAAACTAATATCTAGGTTCACATCTTTTTGCATATTTAAAAAAAAAATGGTTCGACTTGTAGATATTTTGGTGTTACTAGATATTTTTTGCCAAACTGTTAATATAATACGGTGATCTCGTAACTTTTGGACCAATAAGAGCTCATCAAATGTGACGTCATAGGGAAGCTATTACACTACCTACAAAGAAGCGTGTTATGTGAAACAGAGCTTGATATTGGCTGTATTCTTTTGAGTCAATTATCACTGATCAAAGTGAACAAAGTGAAACTGATAACTTCATGTTCTTTTGAATATGCATTTACTTGTCATTGGGTCGAAGTGATCATGATTACTTCAAGTGACAGAACTGAAAGTGATAATTACTCAAAAGAAGATACCTATATATGCGGTCTTTACATAAGGAAGTTAGGAGGAATTTTTTACCCCCTCCAACTTTCTTTCTTTTACAGCATCCTTGGGACGTGTCTCCCGCCAGATTTACTGCCCTCGGTTCAAGCATTTTAAACTCGGGTGCATCAAACCCTGAGTAGCTCCGAACACGTATGAATAAAGCGGTTAAAGTGTTAATTTGAAGGGAAAAAACCTCCAAATTATTTTTTTCGGATTTGGTGTTTTTAATATGCATACCAAAACCTATTGGAGAAAAAAGGGTAAAAACATTATTTTATTACTTATTAGTTTTGAATTTTGTCTGGTTTGGCCATAAATATTTCGTAATTCTTTAAAAATACTATGAACGGTAGCTTGTGAATCAATCTTATTTTGCGTCTATCCATTTCATGTATAAAATGTTTTGTTATCCAAAAATAGTATCAAAAATGATAACTGACAGCTGCTAGAGCTTTATACACCAAGGCCATGTTTGGGTTGATGCTCGGATCACTTGGAGCAGGCTCCAATTAATTGATTCTATAATTTTTGAAACTCTGAGCTTACTCGATCGCGTTTGGATGTACAGTTTTTGAGGGCTCCGATTATAAAGGGCGTGCGCTACGATATGTCATTTGGTATTATAACCTAAAAAAATTGTTCTATGAAAATTTTAAATGTTTAAATAAATAATTACCACTTTGCAACGGAAATATTGGAAATGAATAAAAAGCTGACACCTTGTGTAATGCCGCACAATATATTTTGCATAGTTTTCAACTTTAATTAAGTTATCTTTTTCATCTTCTTTATCGCTGTTATCAACAAACAGGTTTTGCCAAGCATACTGGACAACAAGAAGAGACATAGGAAAATTTTTAAAAAATTAGATCAACCCAAACATGCCCCAAATATTTTTAATGGTGCTTGAGGGTGAGTCCACATGATAAGAAGAATTTTAACGTAGGCATATTGCCCGTTTTTGTGTTAAAAATGTCTCGTCCACATGGGACTTTTCGTTACGCGGCAATAAGGGGTGTGGTTTTTTGTCTTAACCTAACTTTTATCAGAATTTTTGTTTATATTTTATCTAAAAATTAAAATGAAGCAAAATAAAACAGTCTCGATATCAGAGATTGTCGTTGAATAGAAACTGTATTATATAACGGCCTTTATTTCATAAGCTTTAATTTATAAAACGAACAACTGCATTATTGCAATTGTTATAAAATCAATAACAAATGAACAAGAATTGTTTTTTTTTGAGGACAAAGCAGTAATGATCTTCGGTAACAAGCATTTTTAATAAATTAAAATAATTTGACATAGTTCATAAATATCCATTATTCCAAAACTCGCAAAATAAAAAATATAAATAAAACAACAAACTTCTAAAAAAAACATAGGTTATGTTTTCATACAAAATATTGAAAATAAACAGTTTCCACCATTTTTAAAGCAGTCCGCTAAAAAGTTCAACATCATTTGACGTAATGACCTTGGAAAAGACGGATTTAGGCGGAAAATCTTCGGTCTTTGTCTTTTTTTAAATCTAACAAATCACAATGATTGAAATTTGACTTTTGTTTTATTACGTTACGCTTACGCCCAGATTTTTCTTATCGTGTGGACCAACTCTGTGGAGTAAGGGGAAAGCGGATCTGACAAGCTCCGAGGCATAATACACTAGGTGAATAAATCGAGCGTTATTTGCACCTGAACAGCTCTCAGCTGCTCCGGTCAATGAATCGAGAGCAGTAATTGCTTACTTACAAGTAACCTTCGCCGTAACAAAAGAAATCGTGATCCTTCGATCATACCGTATAGATTTAAACAATAATAGATTTGTTTGAAGGCTTTTTATGATCGGTGGGGGAGAGACGTTTTTGACGTTTGACAGACATCAACATGTTTACTTATTTTTTCTTTCAGTTTAATTGCTTGTCGTGACCATTTTCAGTGTTTTAAGTTTTAGAAATTACTATAAATGCGAAGTTCACAATTAATATTACCAAAGAGGATTTAAAACTTATTTTTATTGGTAAATATTGTTTGCATATTGAAAATAACAATAAAAATAATTCAGGCAACCATATATTCATACTTTATGTACTCAGAATTGACGCACCGATTATTATATGATACTCGTTTAAATAATGCAATTACAAAAGGATAGCATAAAATCGGTATGGGTGTACCAAGAAATTGAATATCTACCGTTTATCAACACTTTTTCTAATATAAATAAAAATATTATTACTTTATTCCGCGTTCAAACAACTGGGCCCTAGTTCTGACGTTATGCTATTTCTACAGGAGTATGTTCGAAGTCGTGATCCTAAAACCATAATTTCTGTGATCCAGCTCAACATGTTTTTATTTGGTTGAACGAAAAACAACTTACTACGTTAAATTTATATGAATTATAATAAAATTAGGCATTCGTAAAAACCAAAATTCTTTACCACAAATGATGCTTTGTGTTTTTTAAGGTGAATGGGAGTTTTTCTTTTCTAAATTTAAACTTAACGAACTTACTGAAAAATTGGTATATTACTAATCACTCGAAAAATTAATAAAAAATTAACTAAAACCAAATTAGACTCATCAATATAATCTTACCGATTAATTTAATGCCCAAAATTTTAAGTAATATATATTTGCATAGAGGGGCTGAAAATGTATTGTAGAAGACCCGGAAACTACTAATTGAAACCATATATTCCTTAACATTTCAATACACGAAAATGTCGAACTACGTCATACTTATAATCGACCAATAAAGAGACGCAATGCTGGCGAGCAATGCACATTTAGAAGCCGAATATATACTAATTACAAAATACAGTTCTTACGATTAATTAAATGCTTATCTGAAATAAACAATATAAATACTAAATCTTAAAAACAAGAGAATAAAAAGCCAGAAGTAGTAAAATTAAAGTTACGAACGAAAGCATACAAATCGTTATCAATAGACATTAAATCTTCATTAATTACACTTACGTTACGATTATCAGGTTTGTTTTTATCCTATAAGGACAGGGGTTCGTGAAATGGGAACTTAATCCATTAAAAATCCTTTGTCTTAACGAAGAACGACGATACTAGTCCCATCTTCCGTTATTTGGTTGGTATGGGTTTCTAACATCTTCGACAGAATATAAATTTTCAATGTTCGGAAAGCTTCACTTTGTTCTAAACACCTCTACTACGTCACAACACGTTATTCTCTTATTTTAGTTAATCGTTGAAATGGTCAAATCAATAAATTCGATGTGTATCGATTGGTATTTCATCAGGACCAGAACTTTTTTGGTGTCCAATGACGTCAAAATACGCATAGTGACACGCTGCCAGAAGACAATGCTGAGCACCTTTGATTGCACCTCAGTTGGTGGTGTTTTTCTCGGGAAATCGAATGTTGAATGCGAAGTAAATTTACTTTTTTAATTGATGATGCTTCAATCATGCCACCCGTTCGCGTGAATGGTGGGACTGTTGATTTGGTGAAATTTTGACTAACTGCCTTAAAACCTACCAAAAAGAGTTTGAGTTATTTGGACTTGCTAGAAGCTTGTCCTTAAATCTCTTTTTATTGCTTTACTCTTGTCTTTGGTTAGTTCAGGTTTTTAGATATTGAAAATAGAATTTTACATCGAGTCGATCGAACTACGAACATATGGAATATATGTACAAAGACTATAAACGAACCAAAGAAAATAAAGGGTTGTTTAAAAGATCTAACACATTGTAGTTTGTTGTTTTATTTATATTTTTTATTTTGCATGCTTTTGTTTGAGCCTATTAGAACATAAATTTACTTAATATATAACTTCTTAAGAGAGTATTAAATATTAAACTATAATTATCTATTAATCCATAAGAATAACTTAAAAATATTTATATATGGTAATTTATTAATTATTAATTTGTAGTAATAGTTGGTTTACAACAATATATTCTGTTAAGGTTCTACTCTAGACACAATTTAACTTAAAGAACATATCGTGTGAAGAATATCATGAAATGGTTATAAAAGTCGAGCAATTGCCAAAGAAACATCAAGCGATAAAAAGTATGAAAATAAATTTATTATTATACTAAATTAACAATTCACTCATTTTTAATTAATTCATTTTTCCTTACTAGAATGATTAATAAATATTTTTTTATTACTTATATTTTCCTCTGTTTTGTTTTTTTCCTGTTTCTTCCTAACAATGGGCTAAAATTTCCGACATGTCAGGAATATTCATGTCGTCTGGTAACCCTACCCTTAGCAAACTTTATATAAACTGTTGTAGAATTCGATCTACAAAAACCTAAAAAAAATCATAAAATTAAAATAAACCTATAAAAACGGTTGAAATTCCGAGAAATAAGCACGTTGTCGGCGGTAACGGCGCATAGACACCGACACAGACGGCGGCGCAGACATAAAGTTTTAGCGGACCGCGCTAAGCGCTGATCGGTTCCTTTCGGAAGAACCGACGGAGTGCCGAGAAAGAATAAATAGCATCCGATGAATCTGATTGTCTATTAAAGAGCACAGATCTCTCAAATTTCTTACATAGGCGCACACGAGTATCCAAGTCTTTTGAACTCATATTTTAGTAAAATTCCAGCGTCGTCGGGGAAAAAAAATAATAATGATAAGCCTATCTAAAAAAACCTTTCCACGCCGATTTTTTTTTTAATTCTTGCTGAAACTGTTTGAAATTAATATACAGAGTATTTACGCGCCTACTTCTACGAATATAATAACAGCGTAAAAGAAACCTGATAGCGCCATACCCGATTTAGACATTCCCGATTGCGAGTTAAATAATTTTCTATCAAGAGAAAATTAGTGATAACCTGATAGTGGTATCGTTAACGGATCTAAGAACACTAAACGTGCCTTAGTTTGCGCTTAACACAAAAACAAAAATTTTTGGAATTATTAAATTTCGGAAATTTTATTAAGAGTCCCAACACTACATTTCAATTTCGACGTAAAAACTTAAGAGTCCCAGTCAAAAAAATTTTTACTGCAAAAAATTCAATAAGACCTCACATCTAACAAAAAACAAATTAAAGTAAGTATTGGCCAAGCTCTTATTCAACCCAAATTTCATATACTTAATTTTTCTCATATATTAAGTATATTAAAGCCCAGCCCTCCGTGATTTTTGTATTTTTATACAAAACATTCCAATTTGAGAGGAAAAATAATTTATTTTAAAAATGTCCGATCCCTTCTCTCACAGTTCCTTCCGGTCTGATGAGGCCTTTCAGGCTGTCCGGGTGGTTTTGGTGGGACCTCCGTGGCCCCTCGTGGGGTTGCGCCAGACCTAACAGGATTCTATACTCATAATGAATCTGACATAACCCAAATAAATCAAAATGCTCAATTATATCCCAATACTTCAATTTGTCCAATGGAACAATTTTTAAATGACATCCAAGCTTCACTTCAAGGTGGGTACCACTTAATGCAGGGACAAACGCTTACCATAAATGACAAAAATCCTGATACGCAAGTCATTCACAGCTCGTATACGTCGTTCGCGTTCGATCGAAACGTACCTCGTGGCGTTTTTGCGGAAAATCCGTTCTCCACTAATAATTTTCCTAAAACAACGGACGTGCATATAGGACAACATCTATTATAAACAATTAAAAAGAAAAAATTAACATCGATGGAAATTTAATAACAGAAATCCAGTTAATGTGTCATATGTAATGTATTCTTCTAAAAACTACAAACAATTGTAATTATTAAAACGATTGTTAAAATGACACTGTTATATTGAAATTCTCGTTTTCGAACTCCTTGGAAATTCTTTACCAGGTAGAAATGGTAAACTTTGGAAATAATTCACACTGTTGCTTTCACATGCTGATTTCATCAGTTAAATAGCACAATGTTTTTTCCAACCTAGTAATAAGGGTATAGCTGTACACATTTCCATATCGTGTTTCCTAGTTATAGGCCTAACAACAGCTCTTCAAATTCACCAAAAGTAACAGAAAAATATTTTAAAAAAATCAGGATCATTGTCTCGTATTTCTTGAATTAAATTATTAGTATGTCCAATATTTTCCTCAAATACAGACCGGACCCAGTAGCGACGACTTCTCTGTTTTTTTAATAAATAATATATCAATATTCTCCTTACATTTTGTAACTTTTTTTCTAGATTAAAATACTGCCGCAATTAATGTTTTATATTGCTTCATTTTAATTTTTAGATAAAATATAAACAAAAATCCTGATAAAAGTTAGGTTAAGACAAGACCTTATAACTGCGTAACAAAATATCCCGTGTTGACGATACATTTTTAATACAAAAGCGCGTAATACGCATATGCTCAAATTTTTCTTGTCGTGTGGACTCACCCTTAGATGATGAAATGGCTATATTGGCTGTATTCTTTTGAGTAAATGATCACTGATCAAAGTGAAAAAAGTGAAACTGATAACTTCATGTTCTTTTGAATATGCATTTACTTGTCATTGGGACGAAGTGATCATGATTACTTGAAGTGGCAGAACTGAAAGTGATACTTACTCAAAAGAATATACCTATTCTTTGGAGTAATTATCAATTGATCAAAGTGAAAAAGGTGAAACTGATAAATTCATGTTCTTTTGAATACGCATTTACTTGTCATTGGGCTGAAGTGATCATGATTACCTCAAGTGATAGAAGTGAAAGTGATAATGACTCAAAAGAATAGCCCTAATATATAATGAGAGTGAGAGTGAGTCCACACGATAAGAAAAATCTGGGCGGCAGCGTAGCGTAATAAGACATATGTCAAATTTCGAGCATTGTGATTTGTTAAATTTAAAAAAAGACAAAGATCGAAGATTTCCCGCCTAAATCCGCTTTTTCCAAGGTCATTACGCCAAATGATGTTGAACTTTTCAGCGGACTGCTTTAAAAATGGTGGAAACTGTTTATTTTGTATGAAAACATAACTTATGTTTTTTTTTAAACTTTATTGTTTTATTTATATATTTTATTTAGCGCGTTTTGAAATAATGGATATTTATGAACCATGTTAAATTGTTTTAATTTATTAAAAATGCTTGTTACCGAAGATCATTACTGCTTGGTCCCAAAAAAAAAACGATTTTTGTTCCTTTTTTTATTAATTTTATAACAATTGCAATAATACAAGTGTTCGTGTTATAAATTAAAGCTTATGAAATAAAGGCCATTATATAATACAATTTCTATTCAACGACAATCTCTAATATCGAGACGCTAATCCACAGACATGCCCTTAGCTATGGTTACCAGATCAAATAATGAGATTCCCTGACAATATCCCTAACGTTTCTGTAAATATCCGGACATTTTATCTGAATGTTGTATGCGGTATGTTAAGGCAGTGAGATTTTCAAAATATTTGCAATAAAAGCATCAAATGCCAATATCGAGTGAGTCTTGTCATTAATGGGAGCGTAGTGGACTAAGGAGAGACATAGACTGTCTATATTGTTATAAGCTTTGCCTTTCGCTGCCACCAATGTTATAACTTTGCTAGTTCTGCTTTTAGTTTATCACTGGTTTCGATGAATTCAAATAAATCTTCTAATATTACTTTTTTAATATTTTATTATAATGTTCATTAAATCATGAGGTAACAACAGTTTTTGTTCTTACTTACTAATTTAATGTTATTATTGTAATTTTTTGATTTTAGTTCCTCTCGTCTCAATGTTCATGTCTTAGTTATATTCTATTTTGTATCTAAATTATATATTTTACAGTCATAGGCGTACTAACAAATATAACTTATAACTATTTATCTACATGATTACTGAAATGAAAAAGTGTTTATTTATGGGACGATGACAATATGAACAAAAGTAATGGTCTCTGTAAAAAGTAAAGTTTTAGAGTTTCGGAGATTAAGGCATGCTTTTGTTTGAGCTTATTAGAACATAAATTTACTTAAAATATAACTGTTTCTTAAGGGAGTATTAAATATTAGACTAAAATTATCTATTAATCCATAAGACTAACTTAAAAATATATATAGTAATTTAATAATTAATAATTTGTAGTAATAGTTGGTTTACAACGTCTTCTGTTAAGGTTCTACTCTAGACACAATTTAACTTAAAGAACATATCATGTGAAGAATGTCATAAAATGGTTATAAAAGTCCAGCAATTGCCAAAAGAAACATCAAGCAATAAAAAGTATGAAACTAAATTTATTAATATACTAAATTAACAATTCACTCATTTTGTTAACGTTTAATCAATTTATTTTTTCTCACTAGAATGATCAATAAATATTTTTTCGTTACTTATATTTTCCTCTTTTAATTTCAAAAAAATACTGATAATTGCAGTTTTTTCCTGTTTCTTCCTAACAAGGGGCTAAAATTTCAGACATGTCAGGAAAATTCCTGTCGTCTGGTAACCCTCCCCTTAACAAATTTTATATAAACCTATTATAAACAATTAAAAAGTAAAAATTAACATTGATGGAAATTTAATAACAGAAATCCAGTTAGTGTCATACGTAATGTATTCTTCTAAAAATTACCAACAATTGTAATTATTAAAACGATTGTTAAAATGACACTTTATATTGAAACTCTCGTCTTCGAACTCCTTGGCAATTCTTTACCAGGTAGAAGGCAAACTTCGGAAATAAAACTCGTTTTAAAGAGTCTCATATTATTGCACAAGTAACATGACTAATTTCAAAAACACTGTTTACCGACTCGGAATTCGCACTGTTGCTTTCACATGCTGATTTCATCAGCTAAATATCACAATGATTTTTCAAGCCTAGTAATAAGGTTATAGCTGTATACATTTCCATAGCGTGTTTCCTAATTATTGGCCCAACAACAGCTTTTCAAATTCACAAAGAGTAACAGGAGAATATTTTTAAAAAATCAAGATCACTTTCTCACATTTCTTGAATTATATCATTAGTATGTCCAAGCCTTTGTCCAATGTTTTTCTCAAAAACAGATCGGACCTAGTAGCGACGACTTTTCCGTTTTTTTAATAAATATATTAATAATGTCCTTATCTTTTGTAATTTTTTATTTTCTTTCATTTTAATTTATACATAAATAAATATTATCAAAAAATCAGAAAAAAGTTAGGTTACCACAAAAAAAAACATACACAACACTTTACGACTGCACAATAAAAGTTGCTCGTGTGGACGAGACATTTTTAACATAAATGGGCGTAATACGCCTACGTCAAAATTTTTCTTATCGTGTGGACTCACTCTTAGGGTACGTGTGGAAAATGCAGACAAGCGGAACCCAAATTACCAATGTCAACGGTAGGCTATCTTTGAAAATTAAACCAATTTTGGAATAAGTTTATTTAGCTAACCCATTCAAAATATTTAAATGTCTCAAAAAGCATTTAAAAAACTTTTAAACTCTCTAAGATCTTTCAAAATTCCTAAAATCCTTAAAATTGCTAAAAATATTTAAGTCCTTTAAAATCACATGAAAATGTTGAAATTTCAGTAAACTGAAAGCAAAAGTAAATTTAACAACACTTTCTGTAGTCGCAAAATCAGCTATTTCTTTCTAAAACTTTCTTGTTCTTTGTTGTCCGTTAACAGGCGATCAAAATTAGAATAAAAAGTAATAAAAATATATAATTCTGAACAACCAGTGAACAAACCTAACTACAGCTTGTAAGGGGTATAAATTTTAAAACTTATTTCCCTTTTTCATCTTTTTGGCATATGAAAAAAAAACACTTTCAGTCTTGTTTTTGCAACTATCTACATAAAAATAGCTGTTTTCTTTGGACTATGTTTAAAAAAATCTTCCGAACTTTACAATTAAGAGCACATAAAATCAATTACACTTATCTACAGAAATTATAACACATTATAAAAAAAACAATATGACAAATTAGGCGTACTCTCATTTGACAACAACCTACTTTATCTTTTCGTTACTTAATAAAACACCGCTACAGAACTTAATTGGAGATGCATCTGAACATATTTTATTTTTTGTGGAAAAACTATTGCCTTTTGGAAGAAAACTTGGGAAACAAAAAAGTTTCACGATAAGATGGGAAGCTAAATGAATAATCAAATGAAGTCAGTAGTGCCCAAAAAAAAAGTTTGAGAGGATAAAATTTTATAGACTCGGAAAAAGTATTACTCTGTATCAGACGCGGATCCAAGGGGGGGGGGACGATCGCTTCTCTCGAGAGCATTGAGCTCAGGAAAATAGAACCGATTTCGCCTCTTATACTAGGAATATGTATGCTGCTGGCATCCCCCCCCCCATCGAAAACTTTTTTCCTTTGAGTTCAGGAAATAGACCCGACTCTGCCTCTTAAACTAGAAATGTGTATACTGCTGGCATCTCCCCCACCATCGACAACTTGTTGTTTCTTGCGATCGCCCCCTCCCCCCAAGAGCTTCGAATTCAGAAAGATAGATCCGATTCTGCCTTTTGTACTAGAAATAGGAATGTTACTGGTGTCTCTCCCCCGTCGACAACTTGCTTTCGCTTGTCATCCTATACTTTTGTGATATCACCGCCGCCCCCCCGCCCTCAAGAGAGAGGCTGGATCCGTTCCTGATTTTGCTATCACTATTCTTAAAGCTTATATTGTTACACAATTTTATACACAACATAGATGAATTTGTAGTTGAAGATACTGCATCATTCCTTTCTTGAGAGGATTTATGTAGAGAAATAACACGAAACGAGGATTGAGAGTCAACACCATTAGGAACACTTCATAACAAATGTCGGCTGTGTACCATACTAGTTGTCAAAGATAAAAATTAACAGTCATAAAAGGGTATGCAACATTAATCTCAAAGAACATTGTCTTTCTACATTGACAAAGTTTTAAATTTTATACAATTAATACCTATTTTGCTAAGTTTATCTTTTACTGGTGTATTAAATATTTATACCCAGCACATTTTTTCTTTAACTTTTATCGAATCCAAGTCTTGTTTCTATTGTAAACAAATTACACCAGGCATTTCGTGTGGCGATCCAATCTCCATAAACAACAGCGGGATTCACTAACATGGTTTAATTTTAAAACAATTTTAATTGACAGCAGCAGGCTTAGACAAGAACAACAATAAGTCAAGCAAACTTTAAGCCCAAAAATACATGCATAAAAAATCATTTTGTTTTATTACTAAACTGGCAAAAATTAAGAATTTTATTTATTTTCGATACACAACTATTTTCCTTACAAATTTCAACGCTTTATCTCAAGATTTTTATTCCTAATATCCCTATATAAGCGTTTATTTAATTACATATGTGATATCAATTATGACAATATCATAAGCAAAACAAAACTGGGCGACTATAAGATTTAAATTTCAAGGCAACTAGATCGGTTATAAATCTCAAATATTTTTAGTGAATCTGGCTGCAAGAGTTTTGACCTATAGGTATTTTGGTTCTAGGTTATCAAAACTTTAGCATCAATTTTACTAAAGTAAATAATGAATAGTCCAACATAACAATGTAGCCGCACGACTCAAATCGTGAAAATGTGAAAGCCTATATATAGTTAATGTCGGTAAATATACAGGTTACCTCGTAACTCGGTAATATAGCAATATATACGTGACAATAATGCTTTGAGGACCGAATTCTACCTATCGAGCTTTGTTTCACACAGCGACAGCGTATCTATGCTTCTTTGTCAGTTCCGTATTTAGCATTTCTAGTACGTCACATTTGCAGATCTCTCATTGGTCCAAAAGTTACGAGAATATCGTATAACTTTGTACATTGTGGTATATCGTCACGTAAACGACTGAATCAAAGGCGCCGTATGGTAACTATCGACTACACTTGTTGCGGACGGATGTTATACATTACCAGCTTTTTGCCTTCACTTGTAATGCGGAAGGCACCGTGCCTTTATTCACTTCACTAAAAGAATACGGAAGTATAGTTTTTTACCGTACGATCAAAATTGGATAGTATAAAAAGAGTGTTATGGTTATCAACGATATAATAAATAGGTGAGAGAAAATAGCTGGAGTGGGATAAGATAAAAGTGTACTATCGGCGTAACGAATTTCCGCTACCCGACAGGTGCAATATTTAAATATGCTGAACGTGGAGACAGTATCATAAAACATGAAAATTTATCATGTACATTTAACAATAAAAAGACATGGTCCGAACATAAATCTTTTTTTCCTTATGGAACTGTCATTGTCCCATTTGTGACAAAATACTATTTTCTGCGAAACTTACGTATCTTATTTTTCTTAAAAAAAAAATCGAAGCAACGCCGCTTCTACAGAATTTTTTTATTCTGCTGACGTTCCCAATCATTTTTTGACATTTAGAAATAATGCGTATAGCACATTCAATGCATACCTGTTTAAAAAGGGACGCTAAACATGGCCGTTTCCATCTAATGATAGGTATATTCTTTTGAGTAATTATCACTTTCAGTTCTGTCACTTTAAGTAATCATGATCATTTTGACCCAGTGACAAGTAAATGCATATTCAAAAGAACATGTTCACATAATTTACTCAAAGAATACAGCCGATTTATCATCCACACTCTGGTTATCTTCTTTCTTTCTGTCGCTTATCTCTTTCACGAGTATTTTGCTCATGATGTTTTAAAATTAGGAAGGTGGTCTCGTAACGTATGGACCAATGAGAGCTCAGTAAGGTTTACGTCACATGTAAGAAAAATACGCCACTGGTATAGAAAGATAGATCCCTCCTTTTTGTGCAAGATACAACTCGATATCGGGCAACTATGGTTATATTGAAAAACAATGTATAATAGCAGACATGTAATGTACTTCTCATTTTGCGACTGTGTACTTCCTTTACAAGAAAAGTTTAAAAACCGTATATATTTTGTACTTTTACATAAAACTTACAATCCTTCCCCTAATAGAACAGTCCTTTAATTACATACTATTAACTTTATCTAAAAACTTTTATGAAGTAATATTTTGTTAAAAGATAAGATTACTGTACCGTAGTTATATTCTTTTTTGCTAAACTGTAATTCAACTTTCTGAACGTCACTTGACCGGATTTATATCCGTTTAAAATCAACTACGCTGCCGTGGAGTAAGCCACGCCACATATAACCAAACTTTTTCATCTAAAAATTTATATATAAACAAATTTTCCTTTTTTGTTTTTTTTTTATTTTTCGCAATTTAAGTTTATGAAAGATAATTCGGTGTTTTTTTTAATATATTACTCATTGATCAAAAATATAGTTATGCTCGTTTTTAATTTGTTGTTTTTTTTTGCAATATTCACACACATCCTGACAATGAAAATTTTATGTTTAATATTATACCCCAAAGGATTAAGGTACAGACGCATGTTGTCTAAATTTATTGGTTGTTGGGGAGGTGTAAACAGAAGTTACCATTTCAGGAGCAGATGGCAATAGAAATTTAAAAAAATGTTTTTGAAAGCTAGAATTTGTGATGAAAAATAACACCAACAGAAACTTCTAAAATTCAGCTCAAGTTCTGATTCATTGCTTTTTGGCATATACAATAAAGAAATTGAAACAATAGTCATTGGTTTTACCATATAAATTGAAGAGGAGATGTTATTGGCTCAACTCTAGAGTTGAGCAACTCTGATTAAACTTAACATAAAAGTCATTGGCGGTACCTAAGCATTAATCATTTTTGCTTAGTATAGTGGGTACTTAACAGACATCTAATATTTCTACCATGTTTGCCACTTTACTTTTTGTTATGATAGTTTCGTTATTAAAAATTTAAGTTGTTCGAACAATTTTGGATATAGGTGTATTTAAAGTCTAAATTAATTTATTAATCAAAAAACAAAAAAATAATAATTATTTACTAATATTGCCTGTCATTTTTGTTTTCATTTGTACTTTTTTGCTTTTATATAATCCTGTGAGTGAGCATTTAGTCTAATTATGGGTGAGAAAATCTGCACCTAAGTTATCAATATGTCACATTTTAAATGAATAGTTGGTTTCAATGGGTTTATGGTCTAGATACTGAATATTAAAAAATTACTGATACAGAACTAACAATGAAATGGCAAATGCTCCCAAACATGATATATTTAAACCGTTAACACCCATTTAGTTAATAAAATCTATATATTGTTTAGTTAAATTTACTTGTCAAATATTAAAAGCAAAGAAATTTTCCTTTTAATTTCATATATGTTGATTTTATATTGTGTAATTTAAAATTTGTCACAAGTGGAATGAATCACTGGCTGGAGCAATATTTAGAGTGGTCTGTAAAATCCAGGGAATTTTACTGAATTTGTCTGTGTCAACCAAGAAATTGATTTTGAAATAATAAAGTTACATGGGTACTGTGTCATCCTGTATATATTTATTTCATTAAAAATTGGTTGTATTTTCTTTATTACTTACATATTATCTATTTAAGGGAATCTTTTACAGAACAATTGTTCCTCACTAATAAAATT
Organism: Diaprepes abbreviatus; assembly: GCA_034092305.1. Taxonomy (NCBI): domain Eukaryota; kingdom Metazoa; phylum Arthropoda; class Insecta; order Coleoptera; family Curculionidae; genus Diaprepes; species Diaprepes abbreviatus. The sequence continues at coordinate 670,830 of JASJET010000036.1, read as the reverse complement.
ATGACAGGTTTGGGGGAAATTAGTGGCCTATAAAACTAATATAATCAAATCTAATTGGCTGGTAGGCTTAGGCGCCAAATTTTAAAAATATGTTAACAATAATTGAAATAAGATTTTCCCTAGAAAACATAGGTATATTTTGTTCACGTGACAGTCATATTCCTTTGTAGGACATGAATATATTATGGATGCGACTTTTATACACTGAGGATAGATAAGGCATCTTCTGAGAATAAATTACTGTCCACCTCTATGTACCATATTGTGCTATAAAAGTACTAAATGATGTCCAAATAATATTCTTTTCATATATTTCCATGTATTTGCATTAAACTATAGGCATGTACTAAGAATGTAACCAGGATATCCTATGTATCTACCACCACCGAGCAAATAACTTCATAGGTTAGATACATATTAAGGAAGAGGTACATGGGATATTCCATAAATTTGTGATTAATATGCAAAAAACATCACACTAAAATTAGATTTTTTAAAGTTAGTTCTTAATATACAGTGTGTCTACTTAAGTTGGCGACATATGGAAAACTTTGTTTTTAGTTTCACAAGAACAAGTTATTCTTTATAAAAAGTTCTGCATGATCTAAGCCGTAAAAATGTATCAAGATAGATGACAATAATTCAGTTATATAAAGATTTTGTCAGATAATTTAGGTTTGGTTCAAGATATCCAAAAATATTGCATTAACAAAAATGAATTCATTAATTCTACCTAAGGTTCTAAGATTTTTTTTTAATGAAATAATTTTTTGATCTATTTCTAGTACGTTGCCTACAATGTGGCTAATACATTTGTGAAATATCATTCAGAAACCTGCCGAGTCTAATTCTGTGCTTAATTTTTTTGCACATGAATTATAAATATATTCAAAAGATGAAAAACAGGATACTTTTATTGAAAACAAAGTTATAAATAATAATTCAGCCTTAAGCTTACATCTCTAATTTAATAACATATTCAAAATTATAACAAAATTATGGTATATATATATATTTAGGTTTCCATTAACCAGCTCCTAAAAAAGAGAAATACTTTAGTATACCAGATATGCTTCCAAAGACCATTAAGGCACCACAAGTGTATTTAGTAGAGTAATCAAATAGCATGCCATTTGTAAAATATGGTTAAAGAAATTTTTTTTTCTAGCAAAAACGTAAACCTTCCTACCTTATGACTTTCACCAACACTTTTTAGGGCTATAACAACAGCATCATCTTTGTGGAGTTCTGATAATTGATTTCAATGTATCTACAAATTTTCTTGATAAAAAAAAATTTATTTGTATTTTATCATTTTAGATGTTTTTGCATTATGTAAAATTTAAAAATCAATAAAAACAGATGTTATACATGGTATTTTTATGCTTACCCAGTAAAACTTTTGCCGACTGTTTAAAGATTTGATTTATTCATTTTGGCTCCATCACAAAAATAAATATTTGCCACTTTACTTGCACCCCATATAAAATTTTTCTTAGTGTTTGTGGCAATGAAACCCCTTCGATTCTGTTTAGCTTTATTATCTAAAATAATGAAAATGATAGTAAAAAAATACATATAAACTTATATAGAAAAAGTAAAAACTTGTTTTGTTAATTCATTATAAATAATACCAAAACCTACTTAAAAACTCATGCTAAATAGGAATGAATAAAAATTTTAGAAAACAGATTTGATATTAAAATAGCAGTTGCATATAATCATCACATTAAGCAACTAATCACTTATAGATACTGTGAAATTAACTTTAAGTCTAGCACTTTACGTTTTAGGTATTTATTAATTTACAAAAGAGCAATTTGGTTTAAAAAATTACTTATTGTGTTTTTGAAGTTAAAAAAACTACAATACTTTTTAAAAAATGGCAAAGACAGTAACGCCAATACATACATACATCAACTTGATCTTTTGGGGCTTTTGCTTTACCAGAGAAAAGTAGCAAAATGAAAAAATATCTATATTTACAAAAATTTGGATAGTTTAGGCTAGTGGTAGATCAGTGTTGAAATGCAAAAATAAAAGGTATACTTAACTGCAGGATCAAGTCTTAACAATCCGGTTAATAGGCCCAGGGAAGAAATTGAAAACACAAAACCATAATTACATAAATCTCGTGAAATACGGTGCACCACGCGCCACCTTCTCCAAAAACAAAGGTTATTGACACAAAATATCGGGGATCTTTTATGGTTACTGATTGTTTTTGGACGAATAAAAGAATAAGGATTGACCGCACAAAGTATAACCTATCTTTATGGTTGACTGTTTCATGGCGTAACTCAAATCACGGAAAAAAAACTTGTAATAAAATTAAACCGAACATGTGATGACAGATTAATTAGTATTCTTGTCAAACAAGGATACATAAAAATAGACCAACAATATCAGTTGTTGATCGGATTTCGGAAAGAATCGTTGGAAATTAAGGATAAATATATTAAAACTGATAAAAAGATGACCTTATTTATTGTTTGTTTACAAATCTGTAATCTTTTACACAGAATACATATTAATTTTATAATCGTTTGAAATGTCAAAAGGAAATAATGCGATGTTGCCACTTTGATATTTGACAGAATTTTCGAAGTCCCTAAAGTGTCGGCTATAAATGTAAACTTATACCGTATAAGTTGTATAACTTATACGTAGTATAAAAGTCCTCAAACTGTAGGATTGGCATAAATATATATATATTCATTCACCTGTTCTATCTCGGTTGCATTTACTGTTATAACTTGTTGTTCGTCTGAGTTTGACATTACTTTTGTTTTTCTGAGATTCATCATTAATCCTCGTTGGAGCGATGTTTCATGGAGGTCGTTTATCATTGACTGCAGCTCTTTCCAGTCGGATGCGATCAAGAATATATCATCTGCATATCTCAGATGATTTAGGAATCTACCATTAATGTTTATCCCTTTATTCTCCCAATTTAATGATTTGAACAAGTCTTCCAGGGCCATTGTAAATAATTTGGGCGAGATTGTATCTCCCTGTCTTACTCCTCTTTTGATTGGGATGCGGTTCGTCTTTAGCTCGTCATCAAGTTGACTATCATCGTTGCGTCTAGATAGCCATTATGCAATAGATTTTTATATCCCGAGTCTATTCTGCTATTTACCAAAGCTTCTTCAACAGCCCATAGTACTACGCTGTCGAAAGCCTTCTCATAGTCAACAAAGGCCATGTACAGAGGCAGATTATACTCGTTGGTTTTTTCTATTAATATTTTTAGTGTATGCAGGTGGTCGCATGTTCCATATCCCCTTCTGAATCCTGCTTGTTCAACATGTTGATATGTGTCGAATTTGTTCGTCAATCTGCTAGTTATGATTTTCATGAAGGTTGCAATTCTTACCCTATCTCATTATCCAAAATAATGCCTAAAGACGTTGAGAAAGACTGTAAAAATTGAAGACCAAATTTATAGCGGGTCCTGATTCCATTCCTTCGTTTATCGTAAGGCATTGTGTTTGGGCGTTTGCTAAGCCTTTGTCTGTGATTTTTAATTTATGCATTGTGAAGTTATTTGCGGGTTCTTCAGGAACAAATATCCTTTTACTAGAGCCTCTTATGGGCGATCTGCAGCATGGTTTTGCTTCCGGAAAGTCAACCGTGACCAATCTTTGTACTATTGCGCAGTACGTCTCAAAGCGTATTGATTCTGGCAAGTCAGTCGATGTCGTTTACATAAATTTTTCCAACCGTGTTTTACTTTCCAAATTATCGGACTTTGGTCTTAATGACAATCCTATTACATTTTTTGAAAGCTACCTCTTAAACTGCTCCCACTATGTTTAATACTGTAGTCATAGATCTAGTTGTAATGTTAGGTGTTCCAGAAGGGTCTGTTTTGTGTCACTTACTTTTTAATGTTTTTATTAACGATATATAACTATATAATAACAAATGATGGTACACTGGATAAAGCAATAAAGGAAAGGAGCACTCAAGGCAGGAGAGCTATAGCTATGATGAACGGAATTCTATGGGACCAGCAGGTATCAAAAACTAATAAACATCGAATATTTAATACGACAGTAAAAAGTATTATCACATATAGCAGCGAAGTGTGGCAAATCAAACAGAGGACGGAGGGTCAACTAAGAGCTACTGAAATGGACTACTGGAGACGTGCGGCAGGTAAATCAAGGATGGATAGAGTGACCAACGAAAGAATTAAGGAGATTATGGGAGTTACACATGACATAGTGGACGACATTAAAATGAAACAACTTACGTGGTATGGACATGTTCAAAGGATGCCTGAAGAACGGCTCCCAAAGCAGATATTAGAATGGAAACCACGAGGAAGACGGAAACCAGGAAGACCAAGAAGAAGTTGGAGAGGAGGAATTGACGAAGAAATCAGGATAAGGCAACTGGATAACGATCTTTGGCAAGATCGGGATCAGTGGCGACTGGAAATCGGAAGACGTAGAAGGACGTTATAAACCGACTATATGTATTAACGATATCACATATGGGTTGAATAATAGCTGCCTACTTCATGCTTAAAGATATTCCGCGACATACGGAATTCTGATGATTGCTTGAACCTTGAACTGGACCTCATGAAATTAAATGCTTGGTGCCTAAAAAACAAACTGCCTTTGAACGTAGACAAACGCAATGTTAAGTCATTCTCAAGAAGTAGAATGCCTCTGCTGCATGATTATGGAATCAACAGTGCTTTTCTAAGGCGAGTTCACTACATTAAGAACGTAGGAGTCACGTTTGACTGCAAACTCATATTTATCAATCATATTAATGATATAGTATCAAGATCTTTCCGAATACTGGGCTTTCTGGTAGTAGTCATGAATTTCAGTCGCTCCAGGTTACAAGCACGTTATGTTATTCTCTTGTACGAAGCAAGTTTCAATATGCCTCAGTTATCTAGCATCCGTGTTACCATGTACACTCTGATAAATTAGAAAAAAATCAGTATCGTTCCTTAACATTGTTAAGCTTTAAATCGGATGGGTTTTATTCACTGACTACTACATCTGGTGAGAGCCTGTTGACAAGATTTAATTGCACATCACTGGAGAAGCTGGCAGCTGATTTGTTCGCGAGAGTTCATTTTCATGTTCCAGGGATAACTAGATCTCTAGTATTTTTCTATTTGTAGAAATTAAGAACTAATATATTACAATTCTCCACATTATACTCGATGTGTTCCCTTTATGATCGCCTGAAAGACAAATCTGATATGTTTGACTGCAATTATTCTGCTGTCAAATCGTATATTTACAATTATCTGTGATTGATTTATAGACTATGTATATAATTTTAGGATTTATGTAACTCTGTTCTTTTTCTTGCCTTATAATCAGGGCTCTAGTCTTGTAAGGCAGTGTAAATAAATAAATAAATTTATAATATTAATATATTTTAAGAATAAACCAATAATCATAGAAATATTATTATTTCATTAAGTTGATGGTCCAAAAACAAACTATATCATAAAGGAAATGGAGTTTGAATGCACCCTGGCCGTAAATATATTACATGAAATAGTAGTTTCAAGTCCACAAAAGTTACATTTAATTTATTTTAAAAAACAATTTATAAAGTTTAAAAGTTGTAATGGAAAACATATACTTTATCGAGTATCCCAAATGATGCAGCATTTATTAATATTTGACGTTTTAATAGTAGTATGAGAAACATAAGCACCTGTTACTACAAACAAGTCGACTTTATAGAAAAAATATAGGATCTTTTATGCTTTGTAATGAGCATAACGAAAAAAAAAAAGTTGAGGTTAAAAGTAAATGAACTAAAAAGGAATGGCGTGCTCCAAGGTGGTCAGGAAAAAAATAAATGAAATTATTCACTTTATTGCATTTAAACAGGTTCAAGTTAGTTATTATTTAATCCAAATAAGAAAAATTTGATTGCTTTTTATTTATTTTCATGCTGTTGATGATAGTAGAAGTAATAATGACAGAGCTATTGTTGCAGTTTAACCATAAAAACCTTGATAAAAAGTATTTTTACACTAAAATAATTTTGCGGTTTTGTCTCTTTAAATCGCTCACTGGGTTTACAGAATAAAATACAACACTTTCACTAAAACTTCCAATACTTATATTAACTACTTATCAACACAGATAAAGCACAATCTTATTACTACTTCTTAATCTTCACTATTCAAGTACAACTATACAGCTAACTATACCACGCTTATCCTATCCCTATGGGATCCCCTATACCAAATCTAGAGTGTAAAAGTTGACATCTATCTAGCGATATGACTCATCGATATAATATTTTCTTCGGCACTTTATAGTAAAGATGATTCATCATATCGGAATATTTGTATAAGGAGACGTGCCAATAAGTTTCTTCTAATCGTTCGTAACACTGCCCACCTCTTAATTCTGATCGTCCCGATCAGCTTCCATATCTCCATGATATGACTTTAAACTGAGTAGATATATTACTTTCATTTTGGTTTTGGAACTTAGTTGAATTCTATAAACAACGTCACTGATTATTTTCAGAACAGTATACTATCCTTCCCGTGATTTTAAACGATTTGCCCTTCTTTCTCTGTGGATTCCATAACCAAACTCTATCACCTTGCTGGAACCCTGCCGAGTTTGCCTTGATATGTTATCTTGTCTTCATTCTATCTGTGGATAGATCCATGCGTTCTCTAACTAGGCCATGAACTTCTCGCAATTTCTCTGGTAAAGCATCCACCCAATCTTCGATCTCCATACTTTCTTCAGCTGAGGAACCGAACATTTTGTCGCAAGATAATCTACGTTCATTTCCAAATAAGACCTTGGCTGGTGTAATTCCGGTAGTTTCATGAACTGCGGATCGATAGGCCATTAAGAAGATTAACAAATATTTGTCCCAATCTTTCTGATGTCTTTTGAGGTGCTCTTCAATGGTCCTATAAAATCGTTCAATCATGCCATCTGACTGAGAATATAAAGCTGTTGTCCTGATTTTATTGATGTTAAGTAGTTCGCAGATCGTTCGATAAAGTTTGGATTCAAAGTTAAGTCCTTGGTCAGAATATAGCTCCGTCTGAATACATTGTTGACTAAGACTTCAGCTACTGTTGAGTTCTCTTGCTGCAAATAACTCATGCCATTTACTGAAGTAGTCAATAGCAACCATGATGAATTTGTTGTCTTTATCTGTTTTTGGGAAAGGTCCAGCTATATCAATAGCCATCTATTCAAACGGTATTCCAACATTATCCTTCTCCATTTTTACCGTGGACCTAGTACTGGGATCTTGGCTAGCTGCACATTTAAGGCACTGTCTACACTATGATTTTATGTCTTGACAGTAGTTAACCTAGTAAAATTTTTCTCGAAGTTTTTGGATTCCTAAATGAGCACCAGACTTCTCATTTTGAATTTCTTCTAAAACCACTGGAACTTTCTTCCTGGGTACCACTATCTGAGTTTTAATTTCCTTGCCTTCGGAACTTTCCCAGGATCTCTTTAATAACCGGTCTTCAATCAAGAGCGAGTCCCACTGATTCCAAAGTGCCTTGAATGTGAGTCCTTTATTCAAGATCTCTTCTCAACTAGGACGCGGTTCATTATTTTCTTTAAGTTGAAGGAATGGCGCCAGATCATTATCTTCAAGCTGATCTTTTCTCATTTGAGCTGTATTCCAGTTTGGATCAACATTAAAAGTGACTCTCCGAATAGGAAAGCCTTCTCTTTGTTCTACTTTGCTGCAGTGCTTGCATTCTTCCTTACATAGCCTTCTTGACAAGGTATCTGCATTGTTATGCAGTCTTCCTGGTCTAAGTTTGATTTTAAAATTGTATTGTTGTAGCTTCTCACGCCGTGTTGCTACTTGTACTTCAGGCTGCTTCATGTTTAGGAGCCATTCCATAGCTTCATGGTCTGTTCTTATTACAAATTTCTGTCCATACAAATATTTATGAAAATGTTGGATTGCTTTGATTATCGCAATAAATTCTTTTCTCTTGACACAATAATTTCTTTCTGGTTTTGAACGCACTCGGCTGAAATATTCAATAACTCGTTCTTGACCATCTTGTATCTGAAATAATAGAGCTCCTACCCCTATGTTGCTGGCATCAGTATCCAATTAAAATTCTCCATGATCTCGTCGGTAGCCTAAGATGGGACTTGAACGTAAAGTAGCTTTTAGTTTTCGACAAGCTTGATCACACTAGGAATTCCATTGATAACGAATCGTTTGTTCAGTAAGCTTATGCAAGGGTGAAGCATTATTGGCAAAACCTTCCACGAATCTGTAGTATATGTATAACCCGAGACAGTTTTTCAACTCACGTTTGTCACATGGTCGGGGCCAATCTTTTATTGGTTCAATTTTCCTTTTATCTATGTGGATTCATTTTGATAATACTATATATCCAAGAAATTCAACTTTTTGTTGGAACATTGTGCATTTTATGGGGTTAAGTGGAAGGTTAGCGTTTTTAATTCTTGCAAAAACTTTCTGTAGCTTCTATAAGTGTTCATCAAATATTTTCCCCATAACCATGACATCATCAAGATAGATTAGATTTGTTTTCCCTGTAAGACCTCGCAGTACTGTTTCCATTAGGCGCTCAAAGATGGCAGGAGCGTTGGAGAGTCCGAATGGCATAACGTTAAAACAATATAGTTCAGCCCCAGTGGAAAAAGTCGTCCTCTCCTTATCTTCATCTTGGATGTCTACTTGCCAATATCCACTTTTTAGATCCAGTGTTGAGAACTATTGTGATCCAGCAAACGTTGTCAAAGTGTCATCAAATTTAGGAAGTGGATAGCTATCTTTCTTACTGACATCATTAGGCTATCTGTAGTCATCACAAAATCTAGTAGTTCCATCCTTGTTGGCTACCAATACAACCGAAGATGACTAAGGACTAGATGATTCTTTTATAACTCCCTCATTCAGCATTTTGTCAACAAGTAATTCCACTTCCTGGCGCTTGCCTATGGGAAGTCTTCTTAGTGGCTGGCATATGAGTTGTACGCTGCTAGTATTTATTTCATACTGAATGATGTTTATTCTATTGACATTACCATCTTCTGCTTCAAAAACATCACTATGCTGCTTTATAAAACTCTTGGCGTTTTCTAGTCCTTGCGGTGAAAGATGCTTTTCGATATCTGTTTCAGTTTCAAAACAGAACGGTATAGCACTTTATCGACAATTAGTTTTATTTTCTAACTTTGTAACAAATCCAACAGTGAACTCCGTTTTTCTCTATCTATTCTACTTTCCAATACAATTTTCTGGAAACCCCGTGATATTCCCGCTTCTGATAACAATTGTTTGTTGTTTTGTCTCTTTACATTGATCACTGACTTTACAGAATAAAACACAACACTTTCACTAAGACTTCCAATACTTATATTAACTACTTATCAACATAGTTAAAATACAATCCTATTACTACTTCTTAATCTTCACTATTCAAATACAACTATACAACTAATCATACTACTCTTAACCTATCCCTATTTATATACCTATGGAATCAACTATACAAATCTAGCGCATAAAAGTTAAGATCTATCTAGAAATATGCCTCATCGATATAATATTCCCTTCACATATGACTCATCACATCGGAATATTTGTATACGAGGGCATATCCATAAGTTTCTTCTAGTCGTTCGTAACAATAATGAATAATTTTTAAACAGGATAATCCGTAAAATTTCCATATACAAATTTTTGCAGTCAAAGAATTGCATATTTAGCCGACATTTTTTCCAGATCTAATGATTTAAATCTGTCTTTACAAGGCCCAGATATCACCATCACTAGTATTTCTTTTGGATTTGATGTTTACTAATATTAAGGAAATTATCGAAGTGGGTGTTCTTGATTAATTCACTTAAAAATACATTTAGATATATCGGTTGCCGAATCTGTAAGTTTTTTGAATAGATCACTAAAAAGAAAAAATTTTAATGAATTTGAGCTAGATTTAGAGCAGTTTAGAGCAGCTACCTTGGCAGGATATTTTGTATATGAGCAATATTGATGATAAATTTAATTGTTTTAATAAATGTATTTTAAGCCTTTTTGATAAGCACGCTCCAATAAGGCAGTTTCGCCAAAAAGGAAATTAAAATTACGCACCATAGATAACAAAAAATATTAAACTATTGCAAAAATGAAGAAATTTGGCCAGACAAAAGGGATAGCCCACTACGATTATTAGAAACAAATAAGAAATAATACTACGGATCCTGTTAGATTGGAGAAGAAGGTATACTTAAGAAAAATATTGCAGAACTTTAGTTCCACAGAAAAATGAAGTGAGTTAAAAGAACTACATATAGTTGAGGACAAACAAAAAATTATGCATCCTAGATAACAGGATATATTAAACGATTTCAAAAATTTAAAAATAAGACCTCAAAAAAATATAAAATATATGCAAACAAAACGAACAACCCACTATCATTATTAGAAACAAATAAGAAATTATGTTACGGCTTCTATTAGATTGAAGAAGAAGGCATATTTAAGAAAAATATTTCAGAACTATAGTTGGAGTGAGTAAAAAAAGTTAACATAGCCGAAGATAAACAACTCATTCTTCCCAATCATTTGGTAAATCCTGGCGAATTATCTTTTTTTGTTAATTTCATACAAAATAATAATTTTTCTAAACTAGAACTTCTAGATTACTATAAATACTATAAAAATAATAATTTAAATCATATAAATGGACAATATAATTTTTTTTTATCTATAGAAATCGATATTTTTGATATTATAAAAATTATAAAAACCAAAACGACTGGTGCTGATAAAATATATATCACATTAATTCATCCTTGTTATCAATTGGTTGTTCCATATATTATCCACATAATTAATGAATGTGTTTGAAATTATTACTTTCCTGCACTATGGAGGATTGTTCAGATTACATCTTTATCCAAGATAAATAATTCCTCTGAAGCCAGCTCTTTCAGATGAACTCTAGAATTCTTCCCAATCGAAGGTACTATAGAGAATTATGAAGAATTAGATCGAATACATTTTTAAATTGGAATTTAATTTTACCCTCCAGCCTGGATGTAAACCTAGCTACAGCTGTAAAAACGTTCTTTCAGATGTAACGGATGCTATTTTGAGAGCCAGTAATAGTTTTGTTTGATTTCAGTAGAGCATTTGATATGTTCAATCATGAAATTCTCGTATCAATTCTCTATTATATTGGATATGCTCAGGATGTTTACAAATTTCTTAATACATTTTTATTTGGTCGGCACAGCAAGTGCCGTTGGATGTTCGTTTGACAGTGCAATTACCATTTCTATGAGGGCTATACGCAAATTTACTAGTCTTTTTCCCAGGAGCACTTGAATTTTTTCGAGAAAACTATAAACTCCAATTTAATAGCTAAAGTTCAACTCCTTAAATTTAGTCCTAGTAAATCCTCAGTTGTTTTATTTGGAAATGAAAATAAACTTAATTACTTAAAAAATAAATGGAAATTAAATTAAATAACATACCTCTGCCTTATTCTGAGTCAAGTAAACGTTTGAATTTAATAGTGGATTCTGGGCTGCACTTCACGGAGCATGTTACATGTGCGATGCTCTAGTAATATCATCATTTAATCATTATAGCGGAGTTTATGTACTTCGTTTGGATACTGTTGAAACAAAACGATCAAAATTCATGCTTGGGGTTTATATGCGGGATGAGACGTAGGAACTATATATATTTCGTCATACCTTACTCTCGCGGTACTTTAAGTTAACTAAATTTGAAATACCTGCCTATTTATATCAAAAGATTATTTTTCAAGCAGATATTTGCAATTTAAACCTGTGCAAAGGGCATCTTATAACTGTACCACAACACAGAAAAGAAATTGTTGAAGGTTATCGTATTGTCAATTTATCCTAGCCCTTCCCTTTTTCCCTTTTCCAAGTTAATAACATAATATATTAAGCTAAGAATTAATATTATTACTTTTGCATAGATTGTAGGAATATTATTATATAATTTACACTCCGACCAGTATCTGGATATTCTAGATGTTTGCACTTCCTGTACCTTATTGTTTACCATTGGAATTTATCTTTGATTATAAAAATTCTTATAAATTGTAAAATGGTTTATAAAAATAAATGTATTTATTATTATCATTATTAAATATTTTCAGTGAAAGCAGTCTTCATGTTCCATGTGGTATTAACTAACAACGCTTAGATACAAGGACGGGAGGCTGAAAAGAACTTTTTTCATAATGTCATGCTCCGACGTCCTTTGATTTGTAATGACTGATAATACAATCTCGGAACAACTCCTATAATATATCTGCAGTTAGGGCTGATAACCAAAATATCAGATTTCGATATAGGCATATTTTTAAATATATAAACATTGAAATATAATATACCAAAAAAAAATCATATATCAACTCTGTTTAAGGAAAAAAGTCAGTTCTAAAATGATATGCACAGTCTATTAATTAAATATATTTATTGAGTAAATCAAAATTACATTATTGTGTCATAAAAATTACATGAAATGTTCTCCAAATCAACCTTCTCAAAATAGTTCAAAACAATTGAAAAATTTACCTCAGATCACATATTACGGCTCTTTACTATTTTTCAATAATTAAATTAACTGAACTGAATAAAATAAATATGTTCTTTTTACTACTATAACAGTAACATCAATTAACAAAACCTCTCGTTTCGACTTCGATACACTATCATAGACAATAAAATTTCATTTCGTTTCAAAAAAAAGGTAATACGAAATTGGAAAAAAAGAGTAGTACAGTTTAAGTAATTTAAATATTTGATAAGAACGATCAGAATCAATAACTTATTTTAAAAATTATCGACGCCTATATTAATATTTTACTTTCAATTATGCACTGTCCTAAAAAATATTAGTCATAAATACATATAGTTTTAAAAATAATATCGAAATTTTGATAAATCGATATTTTATCAACAGTTCTATCTGCAGTACTTTTTGGTTTTCAAACTGTTTTTACGTTTATCGATCTTGGTTTGGAATTTTTTTTTAGATTTACAATATTGAATATACTTTTAACTAGCAGTTATGTTCGCGGTTATAAGGAAAATTTCTGAAACGGTCGAATGGCATGAGCCGCTTAAAATAGAAAAAAGTAATTTATCGTGGAAGTTTTATTATAATAGGTTCTATTTGGTAGATATTCCGGTAGGACTCCAAAATGGGTAAGATTGTTTCTTTCAAATTAAATATACCTAGATTAAGCAAGCACAGCATACCAAGTAATCCATCTGGTTTGCAAAGATAAAATGTACAATTGACACTAAAAATTTCTAATCCTTTTATGACTGTGAGCTTACAAGATTTTGATAGAGATACTGCTTATCACTTGAATATGACAAACAGGACAGTACTGAGGACTATTCTAATAAATTTAAAGATGTACTAAAAATACTTGTACTGAAGAACATGATATGGACAACTTACAACTAAAAATGTCACTGTTGACTTATTTGACAGAATATTGCTTTAAAGAAACTAAAATGCATTAACTTATAAAATTCAGAAAAACTCATTGTTGAAGATTATTTTAGTCTCATAGCTAAGTTAAGCGGAGGTATACTGGAATATCCTTGAGATTCTGTAGTTAAAGTAGTATTGTTTCGTATATTTTATTCCAGAAAATACTTAGAGACCACGAAAATAAATTTTTGAATAATTTTTATCAAAGATTATTTCTGACTTATATTATATTTAAATGTGTGCTTAAATAAGAATTTTAAATATTTTTAGATGGTTTCAAATATATTCAGCAAAAACGGTTATAGAAGTTATACCTGCCAGTATTACAAATTCAATGATTAAAAATTGTCGTGGCCGAAAAAATAATCAATTAGGCAAAGATCATAAAAGAAATTTATATACACAGACCAAATAATTACCCATACTATATAGTAAAAAGTGTCTGGTATACAAATAATGACGGACAAAAAAGTTTTCTCAATATCTAGTTACTCGTATATCTTCAAGTGACAAATTTTGTAATTTGCAGATACACACAATTTATAGAGTTTTGTATTTGATATTATGTAATATTCTATATAATTTATATTAACATATCTATCTAAAAGATATAGAGCAAAATATTTTAGACAAAGTAGTGTACTTTCAAATTTTATTATGTCATAGTTTTTTTTTTTCACGTATGTTGCTATACTTACTTAATATTAATAACATATAGTTAACTTTTTATATTAGATTTAAATATTTAGATATTCAAAATTAGTAAGATTAAATGTACAAAAATTATAAATTAAACAAAAAATATATATTAACGTGTTGATATAAATGCTGCCGCTCTGTTTTTTTTCTAGGAGTTGCTGTGTTAACCCAAGTAATCTAACTAACTGTGGAGATTAACTCTGATTAAAAAGGAAAAACATAAAATTATATGAAATACTCCAGTCTATGGACGAAATTCATGACGTTCATCTGCCACAGGATCGGAAATATTTTAAGTTGTAGACAGGATCAATACAAGAATGCATATATAGTTATGGATGCTGAAATAATCTGCATTAACAAATGGCGGGGGTGCAAATCTGGCGAAAACAAGTTTTTCGTTTCTGCAAGCTACAATATCGTTTTTAGAGCGTAAGTTCCTCACACTTTTTTGAAGACATTAACGAGACCTTTAACTTAAGCTATTGCCGGTTTCATTTGGTAAATTACTTATTACAAAAATGCCGAGAAATCGCCAAAAATGGTTGCTTTTAGCAATGTTAATTATTAGTGGCGAAATTAAATTGGAATAAGCTTCATGAAAGTTGATCGGTTTAGTTGTAGCAATGTTAGACATGTTAATTTGTTTATCCCGAGGTGCGTAATGTTAAATGTCATCATATATTTGGTTATGAATATTTCAACTCATTTTAGGGCTCATTTTTTTCCTTAAGACATATTTTAATATTGTAAGTTAATGCAATAAAGAAAATTAATGTTAACCCCTGTGTTTGTTGATTTAGAAAAGGGCCACCTTATATCGCACGAACTTCTAACTGAGAACTAGTAAAAGCTTGTTTCAAAACGGAGGTTTTGAAAAAAGGTATCTTACGACCAATAGGGACCGAATTAGCAATTTCTATTTTTAATCCCAGCGTCATTGTGTATAACAATTAATAAATGAATTTTACGTCTTTCAATAGTCAAAAATTTATATTTTTTGAAACTCATAATTAAAAAGTTTAAAAGTTGTCATTTGTTTTGTAAAAACCCTGCGTAAAGTGATCGGTACTTCTATCCGACGCAAGGGCGTCGTGGTGAGGATATGAGCTAGCACCAACTCAAGGACCGAATTCGCGGGTAAAAAATAGCCGTATCTCCGAAACTTTTATCCAACTGAGCTTTTTTTTCTGCGATCTGATGTAGCATGAAAAATTATGAACAATGATTCTACTACTTTTTTGAAATAATAAATATCGTTTATTGAAATTTTGTACAGCTCGATTTTTAAGAAAAAAATATATAAAATTTTACTTTGTACATATGAAATTTATGAACTTAATACAAATATAATTAAAATAACATTATGCTCTTAACAGAAATAGAAGATTCATTGGAAACTTCCATTATACAATACGATTCATTGATTGATGAATCATCTAAAGGCATGTTAAAATCAATATCAAATATATCATGTCATTTATCCCGTTATCAATCTCTGCCTCCAGTTTATTCTCGTCTGCAATAATTTCAGCGTTGTCACACGATTCTCTTTGACAATTTACACATAATCACGTACATTTCAAACCGTGTTTACGACAACCACATTTTTTCCCGCACCCGATTTGAACTCACGGATTCAGTCCTTAAGTCGATGCCAGTTCATATACCACCACGACGCCCCTCGAGGCGGCCAGAAATACCAATCACTTTTACAAGTTTTTTCACAACACTTGGCAACTTCTATACTTTTTAATTATGAGTTTCAAAAAAATATAAATATTTGACTATTGAAAGCTGTAAAATTAATTTCCTAATTGTTAGAAACAGTGAAGTTGTGATTTAAAAAAAATGCTAACTTGGTCCCTTTTGGTCATAGAACATTTTTTTTTCAAAATCTTCGTTTTAAAGCCAGCTTTTGATATTCTTCAATTAGAAACTCGTGCGACATGAGGGTATCGCTCTAGCTCTATTTGTTTGGAAAAAAAGTCCTTTCTTTTTGAAACAATAAACAAAAGAGTAAACATTATGTTTTTTATTGGACAATACTAAAATATAATTCAAAATCATGATTCTTGGGTCTAGACCGTGTCAAATTGGAATTATTATCCGATGTTTCACCTACGATTGCACGAGGCATCTTCAGGGATCTTTACTCCACGAGATTAGAACACTGAATGACTATTGAGGAGCAACAGCCCGGTATTTAAACCCGACTGGTGCTCGGCAAACCGTGATTCAGCGTTACAATAAATTTCAACGTGTGATGTAGGCTGCAACCTGAATCTCTATTCATATTATTTGGATATTTATAAATTTCAGTTGATCCTTTAATTTTATGTTTAAAGAAACCAGATATCTTAGTTTTTTTTTACATTAAAAGTATGACCTGAGCAATGCTGGTGTTCAGCTACTGCAGATTGTAAATTTGTTTCTTTTTTATACGTCTTTCATATTCCTTAAGCCTAGTGGATATAGACCGTCCTGTTTCACCTACATACACTTTACCACAAGAGCAAGATATCTTGTAAACGCCATCTGTTTGAAATGGAATTGCGTCCTTTGAAGACTTCAAACATTGTCCAACTTTCTTACATATGTTGAAAATTGTTCGAATGTTTGATTTTCGGAGGAATCTGGCAATCTTGTCGGTGGTTCCGTGTTTGTAAGACAAGACAACACTGTCCATAGAAGGTACATTTATGACATTTCGTTGAGAGATTCAGGTTACAGTCTACATCACACGTGAAAATCGAGTGTAAAGCTAGATCACGGTTCGTCGAGCACCAGACGGGTATAAATACCGGGCTGTTGCAACTCGATAGTCATTCAATGTTCTAATCTCGTAGAGTAAAGATCCCTGAAGATATTTCATGTAATCGTACGCGAAACGTCGGATAATCATTCCAATTTGCCACGGTCTAAACTCAAGAACCATAATTTTCAACTTGACCAAAGCCGTGAAAGCTTTCGTTCTTTATTAAAAGAAACGGAAGAAAATATTGGCTTAAACGAGTTGAAATATTCATAATCAAATACGTGATAGCGTTCAACATTAAGCGCCTCGGGATAAGCAAATTAAAACATCTCAACAAATAAACCGATCAAATTTTACAAAAGCTCATTCGAATCAGAATTAAGACAACTTCAAGCAAAAGCAATAAAAATATTGCTTTTACATTAATTATTAACATTGCAAAAAAAAAATAAGAACACAGCTACGTAAATTGATCAGGAAAAAGAAAAAAGAACATGAGACAGAAAAAGTACTTAACTTACAGGCTGATTTTCAGAACAGCAATACTAGGAGGTTCTACACGGAAGTGGGGAGGCATAAAAAGGATTCCGCCCAAGAAGTGCCACAATGCTAAAGCTTAACGATGGCACAATCACCGCCTCAAAAGTGGAGGTACTGGACAAGTGGAAGTGCTACTTTGATGAATTACTAAACGTGCCGACGCAGGAAGAACCTGAAGCTACAGTATTCGCTACGGCAGATGTTAATATCCCACCTCCATCCATGGAAGAGACCATTAGAGCCATTAAGAAGCTCAAAAATAACAGAACGGCAGGTCGAGATAATATCTTGGTAGAAAGTGTGAAACATGGAGGGAACGATCTATTCACACAAATACATAACTCGTGAAACAAAATTGGAATCAAGAAATCATTCCTGATGAATGGAAAAAAGGGGTAATAATTCCACTCCACAAAAAAGGGGACCAAATGCAATGTAAAATTTACCGAGGTATTGCTTTATTAAGCCACGCCTATAAATTATTCTCCAGCCTTCTCCTTCAACGTCTCTCTCCGTATACCGAGGAGATTATCGGAGACTATCAATGTGGCTTTCGAAGCGGAAGATCAACAGTTGACCAGCTGTTCATTATCCGACAAATGCTAGAGAAATGTTGAGAATTTAACAAAAACTTACATACCTTGTTCATAGATTTGGAGCAAGCATATGACAGTGTTATTAGGATAAGGTTGTGGGAAGGTATGGAAGAATTTGGAATCCCGCACAAGCTGATTAGACTGTATAGATTGTGCCTGGAGCGGGCAAAAAGCTGTGTCAAAATTGAAGGAGAGTGTAGCTAAACATTTTCTATCAACAGAGGATTAAAACAGGGAGACGCTTTGTAACCTTGCACTGGAGAAATCTGTAAGAACAGTATCAGTTGACGCGGAGGTTTTTGGGCCAAGTGGCCCTAAACTTATTTTGGCCTACGCGGATGATATGGGCGCGATAGGAGAAAGCACAGTCAGTATGAAGGAAAACTTCATAAAGATAGAAAAAGAAGCTCAGAAAATAGGGCTTCGAATAAATGAAGGAAAGACCAAATGCATGCATGTCTCCCGCAACCCCGCCCGAAACAGAATCAGGCAGAACGTCACCATGGATGACTATAATTTTGAGCATGTGCGAGTTTTCAAGTACCTGGGCGCAGTGATAACGGCAAACAATAATATGCAGGAAAAGGTTAAACAGCACATCACACAAGCAAATAAATGTACATTTGCGATACAAACCTTGCTTAAGTCAAAATTTATCACTAGAAAGACAAAAACTGAAATTTATCGAACAATAATACGACCAGTAGCAATCTACGCCAGTGAAACATGGACCCTGACAGTCCACAATACGGAGCTGCTAAGAAGGTTTGAGAGAAAAATCCTGCGCATAATATATGGCCCATACCGAGACCTTGAAACAGGCCGTCACAGAATGAGAAGCAACATAGAGCTTGCGCAAATATATCAAAGCCCTGACATCATTCAAGAAATAAAGTCCAGAAGACTACGATGGGCAGGTCATATACAAAGGAGTCACAATGATCGACTAATAAAACGGGTATGGGAGGAAGCACCACAAGGAAAAAGACCACTGGGAAGACCTAGGCTTAGATGGAAAGATAACATCCACAAGGTTCTAGCTATCCTTGAAGTTAACCAGCGAGAATGGAGGGAACTGGCACAAGACCGTTCTAGGTGGAGGCAGATAGTCGAGGCAGCCAAGACCCACTCTGGGTTGCAGTGCTACGAAGTCAGTCAGTCATTACAAAATAACAGCTATTTTTGACGGTTTTTTGTAATTTTTGCAAAAACTGACATTATTTCAATGTTCAAAACTATATAGGTATTATGACAAATTAACATCATAAAAGGGCCTATTTCTCGTCCACAGGCTGTAGTAAAGAGTTCTAGCAAGGATATACTCAACTTTGGAGAATGAAAGGTAATTGAACAGAATAATATAGGCATTGAAATCATTATCACCGAATCTTTAGGAAAGATCTTAAGTAAAATCATTGACTTGAAATAAAAAAATTCCAGAGTGGATGTAAACGATTAAAATATTTGAAATTTAAAAGATATATAAACTTTTATTTATACTTTAAATTATTTGGGAAATATATTATAATCTATGCTTTTCCTGCTGACAGTTTTTTGATTATTTATTAATAAATAGCTACTATTTATCTTGTTTATCAGTAAAACCTATTAACCTAATTTTTTAAGACTTGCAAAAATATATGTATATCCTTTTAAGTACCGATTATATAAACAACAAAACTATTTTAACGTTAGGGCATGTATTTCCTGAGATACGCCTATGACCTCATTACCTACTCAGCCACTTAGTCGAATTGATTGAATGATTATGATTGCACTTAAAGGCTCCACTGATATGTAGTATAATATTTACCTAGATGTTATTCTAAACGAACAGAGGCTAAATGAATTACTATTTAGCAACATTTACGTCTAAAAAAAGCACTTAAAAGATGTTTTGAGCTTTGCTGCATTAAATATTTATTGGTCAGAATGTATGGGCGGTTAAACTAAATTATATAAGTACTTTTACCTTTTTTATGTTCCATAGGTTTTTAAAAATTTAAGTGTGTTTCGTTTAATATATTTTATATTCACTACCTTTGAACATCAATTTTTTTTACTCATTTAGAGCTAAACAAATTTAATATAACATGTGTTTATAAGCACAAATTTAAATTTTGTAATTTACTTTCATGTAACCGTGTGTGATTGAACTTACTTACATACATGTACAAGGTGAAAACTCTACTTGAACAAATTCTGTAAAAAAGCACAATATTATTATTATTTTTTTTTTGAAAAAATCGAAAAAACATTAATCTAAAAGTTCAGACCGAATAGAGATATAGTGACTATTTGCTAGCTGAAACCACTAAAGATATCTTAGAAACCGAAAGACCCGCACGAAGAGAAACATAAAAGGAAAGTCAAGGAGAGTACCAAAATATGGAAAGGAATAATAAAAGAAATTGAAGAAGAACGAGAGGTATCGATTCTCAGGGAAACCCACTAAAAACATAAATAATGCTCAAGACCACAAACACTTGTCACAATATAAAAAAATTACCAAAACTACACAAATATGGAAGGAGACAGCAAGTCAGTACAAACCCAAGCAACAAGATCACCAAAATAAAATAAGCTCACAAGAACAAGATAAAAGAGATAACACAACAACAAATAGCAAAACTCGAATTAATGAATAATAAACAGGAGAAAGAAGTGGTCCATCTACAAAAGCTGCTAAAAAAACGACAAATAAAAAGAAACCATCAAACAACTCCAAGACCAAACACAAGAATCAGAGAAAACTCTACAAGAACTAAATAAGCAGGAAGAAATGAAGATAAAAAATCAGATATCCGAACTTCTGCGCAGGAGACGGCTTCGAAATCTCCAAATAAAGAAGTCTCAGACTATGATTAGAACACCCGAAGGCTAAGACAAAAATAGTCAAAAGACTACTGAAAACAATGAGCGAGACACTGAATAAAGTTAATTATCAGTATAATATATACCAGCCAGAAGGCGAGAAACCCATACAAATCTTCCTATGATGGATCCCAGAATCACTCTCAGAAGAAGAAATCGCAGAAGATTTCAAAGATAAACGATTCCACCCAATAAGAATACTTTCATGGTATTACAGGAGCCAGGAATCCATGCCCATGGCACTCGCTCTGGTGTTCTGACATAAGAGCCACATACACCAAGTAGAAGAAATATTAAAAAATAAAATCAAAGTAAAGAACCAGAAAACTAAGACAAAAATATACCAGTGCTACAATTTCCAACTGTTTGAGCACGCACTAGGAAACCACACGACTCATCCACTTTGCGTTAGTTGCGGAGAAAACTACATCTCAATAAAATGAAAAAAACCAAAAGATGAGCTATTACCTTGCGCAACAAATCATTCAGGGACGTGCTCTGAAGGCTGCAATTAAGAAAAGACGCTCCAGCACTCAGTTCACAAAAAAGCGCGACCATAGACATCTAATCCAAACAACAACATGACACAGTGAACATGAACTAGTTCCAGAGTTTTCTCCTGTCGCTGATAGCAGTCTAACTACAGCTAACATCTAGGAACCGACCCTACATCTAAATCCAACCCAATCCTGAATAAAAACACCTCCAAAGTCTTAAACAAGAAGAAAACACACATTTACTTATTAAAATAAATTAAGTTTAATTTAGTAAATAACATTAAATTGTAAAACTTCGCCTGTATAAGCTATCAAACATAATATGCAAAGAGGGTAAAAGGTGTTACCTAACTTATAAAGCTAAATAAAAAAACTTGAAACGTCAATCGTTAATTTCGATTTGCCATGTTTTTAGAGTATTTTTGCGAATTTTAACCAGCCAAATTTTTTTAAGTCAAAACGTAATTCATTAAAATGGAATCTAGGGTACCATTTACTTTCATAATTCTGATCCGTTGGTAGGCCAAAATAAATAAGAAACAATACTTCAATTTTAAGTGTTTTATTATAAATAATGCTGAAGTGTCAAAACATTTCATTCTTGGGGAAACAACTAATCTACAGTAAAATTTTTCTGTAATATTATGTAATATTTCTGGAGTAATTTTCCGTACAGTAATTACCGGAAATCCTCGATAGTTTTTCACAACAAAGATTTTTGTTGAAAAATATTCAAATAAACAACAAGGATAAATGTTATTTAAGATATTCAAGAATATTTCTACTTTTCTTTTCGCTAAAAACACATCTCGGTTTTCTGTCATTACGATTTAAAAATGTCATTAAATATATGGAAATCATGAGAATATAACTTTAAGATAACATCAATATTATTATGGTCATCAGAAAAAAAACTTGTATCTACCTCTATAATATTTTTGATCATATTTATAACTTTTAAATGCTCAGATGTCTCAGAAATGTTTAGAATCTAGAATAAAATTGCCCAAATTCGATGTAAACTAAGTAAGAAAAATATGAAATATATTTTTATTCTGTCCCTGAATGAAATTCAAGAATTTACTTATATGAAAAAAACCTAACCTAGAACTTAAATATTTATGAATGTCAACTTAAGATCCGTTAATCTGTGAGAACAACTTTTTGTTGAATGTAATCAATTATAGAATTAAATGTACCTTTTTATTTGCAACTTTTAATAGGTATTTTAACATCTAATAAATACACTGTAATTTTTTCATAATATAATAATCTGCTCATTAATATAAAATATGTTTAATAATATTACTAAAATATATAAATATCAATATTAAAATTACTCCTTCGAATTCTACATAAATCTTAAAAGTAACTATGAGTTTAGTCAAATAGCTATGGCCACTTGTTATTTATATGGGTGCTTAAGTTGTTTATTTACTTATTTTCATCATTCCATTCATACAATACAAAACAATAATTTTAACCACCATATATAATATTAAGTAAAAATAGATAATATTAAGTATAAAAGTTTAACTATAGCCTCAGTCTGGATGCTAAACCGAATCTCGAGAATTTCAGAATAAATTTTAATACTATTAAGAATGAATAAAACTGATGTTTAAGCTCTGTTGGGCCCTTTACGTCTACCATAACCAGTTATTCGGCACCGATCGCTTATCCAAGCGGCCTAGTTACCCTAACTTGCCCGACTGCTTCGAGTATTAGTATTATATCCAGAAAATGCCTTCATCTCAGTCTGTTGAATACTGGATACTGTTTAAATGCTTGATTACAATCCGTAATGTCATTCTTATGAAGATATCCAACAAGTGATCCTACTAAGATCATTAGTCTATAATTTGCAGTTTTTTAGTCTACAGGACGAAACCTCTATTTCAGAATGATTAACACTTTTCTGAAACTTTGTAAGTGGCCTCATTTTAACGAGTCTGACAAATTTTTTATTAGATTTTGAAAAAATTACAGCGTATTCATTAGGTATTAAAATACATCTATTAAAAGTTACAAGTAAAAAAGTATATTATATAATTCTATAATTGATTACATTCAACCAAAAGTTGTCATCACAGACCAACGGATCTAAAATTGTCATTCATAAATATTTAAACTCTAGATATGATATTTTTATATAAATAAATACTTGAGTTTCGCTCAGGGCAGAATAAAAATATTCGTGATATGGTATAGGTTAACAATAAGAAGATTTTGCGATATCTTTATTAGAAAATGTGTAAAATTACATGATTTTCGGGATGGTATTACATAGCCCTCAAATAATTCTGTCGAATAATTATTTTTATTATTCTAAACATAATTAACTCCTGAATATATGAGTGAAACTTTTTCTATAATCTATAATCCATTTATTTATACGATATAACAAATATATTGCAGTCGAAGCCGCGACGGTAATTGTTTATATTATTCTAAATATAATTAAGTTCTGAAAATATGTTGCGAAACCTTTTCTACGATCTACAATCCATTAATTTAAACGATAAAGCAAATATTTTCCGGGCGAAGCCGCAACGGGTAATTGTTTTTAATATTCTATACATAATTAAGTCCTGAATATATGAGTGGAACTTTTTTTACAATCTATAATCCATTTATTTATATGATAAAACAAATATTTTGCGGATGAAGCTGCGACGGGTTATTGTTTTTATTATTCTAAACATAAATAAGTCCTAAATATATTAGCGAAACTTTTGCGATAATCTACAATCCATTTATTTAAACGATAAAGCAAATATTTTACGGGCGAAGCCGCAACGGGTAATTGTTTTTAATATTCTACACATAATTAAGTCCCGAATATATGAGCGGAACTTTTTTACAATCTATAATCCATTTATTAATACGATAAAACAAATATTTTGCAGGTGAAGCTGCGACGGGAAATTATTTTTTTATTATTCTAAACATAAATAAATCCTAAATATATTAGCGAAACTTGCCACAATCTACAATCCATTTATTTATACGATAAAACAAATATGTTGCGGGCGAAGCCGCGACGGGTGAAATGCTAGTGTATATATGTATATATATATATATATATATATATATATATATATATATATATATATATATATATGAAGTAAAATGCGAACAGTAAATGCAAACTTCGTTCCAACCATATCCTTTCCATGTTAGAGGTTGCACAGTTGAAACAAATTGCTAAGGAACACAATTTATCCTATTCCACCACCATCGAGATGATGGCCTGCCTGTACCACCATACCGAGAAGAAAGTCGCGGTTTCGCCTACCTACCGCCGGATGGCGTATACATGTTTATGGGGTTTTCTCGGATTCATCCGTGTGAGATGCAATAGCAGTGGATATATCCACATTATGCCGTTGTAGTGCTGAAATCACATTCAGCAAAACGTACAACTATATGCAGTTCTATATATATATATATATATATATATATATATATATATATATATATATATATATATATATATATATATATATATATATATATATATATATATAAGAAGAAAAGTTAACGTCCGTGTAATTTTAAAATAAAATAAGAAATTCTCGGCTATGCGGACTAAGATCGTTGAGAAATATTATTCTCATGCTAAAAAGTGCGGAGATCTCCAAAGAATATGGAAAAACTCCGGGTCCGAAAAATGACGACAGCGCTGTTTCGTCCTAGTACGGGACTCGTCAGGCCATTGCATTCGGTACAAACCATCATCTCGTATCTGTGTTATATAAACAAACTTGCTGATGCCGAATAATGTGACCTTAGAGTAGTAAGTTCGTGTATCGAGTTTTGATATATTTCTTTTTTAATTTACCGTCGCGTGGCGGTTTCATACAACATTTGTTGATTTGTGTTATTCTGATGTTATTAAGTGAGCCATCGAGATGTCACCATTGTGTTTTATTACTATTTTTCAACTGTGAAGTCTGTTTATATGACACAGATACAAAATGATGGTTTGTACCGAATGCAATGGTCAGACGAATCCCATACTAGGACGAAAGAGAACTGTTGTTATTTTTCGGACCCGGAGTTTTTCCATATTCTTTGGAGATATCCACACTTTTGAACATGAGAATAATATTTATCCACGGTCTTAGTCCGCATAGCCGAGAATTTCCTATTTTATTTTAAAATTACAAGGACGTTAACTTCTCTTTTTATTTTTATATTTGTTGGTCTAAAACGTCAACAACAGCTCTCTTGGGGAAATCGTTGGTGCGATACTGAACTTCAACTGTGAAATTCATAGTTAGTTTGGTTGCCGATGCTGAATAATGCGACCTCTATCCTTAGAGTAGCAAGTTCGTCAATCGGGTTTTGATATATTTCTTTTTTAATTTACCGTCGCGCCACCACAGGGCGGTTTATACAACATTTGTTGAATTGTGCTATTCTTATGTTATTTAGTGAGCCATCGAGATGTCGCCATTGCGTCCTATTTACTATTTTTCAACTGTGAAGTCTGTTTATATGACATAGATACGAGATGATGGTTTGTACCGAATGCAATGGCCAGACGAGTTCCATACTAGGATGAAACAGCGCTGTCGTCATTTTTCGAACTCGGAGTTTTTCCATGTTCTTTGGAGATCTCCGCACTTTTTAGCATGAGAATAATATTTATCAATGGTCTTAGTCCGCATAGTCGAATATATATATATATATATATATATATATATATATATATATATATATATATATATATTCAAAAAAAAACAATATCACGATCTATGTGTTTGGAAAAGTTATTTTATTATCCTTACGACCGTTAAGACAGGGAGTATACAGTATATTCTCTGCGAATTTCACCCTGATTCTCTCTCCATACTAGTGTCGATCACCTAATGGTCTCATCAGTAGAGCTGTAACGAACCGAGAGCAAAATGCACAGAAAACAACTGTCTACTTAAAATCCCCATATCGTAAAATATCGGCAGGATATTACCCGCAGAATTTGATACTGGACTGGTAATATCATTTCCTGTGTCAGTCTACGATCCTAAATAACTCATAGACTAATTCTCGAGATCACCACAAACTATCTTAATATAAAATTTGTATTAAAAAGATTGAACCAACTTCTAAGAGTGTGCTAAAAAGTGAAATAGAAATTTTTCAAATTGACGCCAAACTAATACCTCACAAAATGTGATTCGCATAAACAGATTAAAAATACTTTATTCGTAATTGCTTTCTTACCATAATTTGTATATATTAGTAGTTGTTGATTTCATTTAGAAATAATTTGATGCCGACTTCAAAAATTTTAATTTTATATGAAAATTTATAGTTATTTTTAACTTTTTAGCGCATTTTAGAAGGCGGTTCAATTTTTTTTATAAAAATTTTATTTTTCGATATTTATTTTTGAATTCATTATGATATCCATAAATTATATAAATTAAGTACTAATCAAGATTAATATACCTTCTAATGACTCCAAGGTGGCAAAAAAGTCCCTATTTTATCCAAAGTTGTAAATAACTCTAAAATGAATCACTCAAAATTCCTTGATTCTTAGAGTTCTCCAAATACGAGTGAAATTGTGTGAAACAAATATTTATTCCGTCATAGTGAATCCACTATCTTGAATTTCAAATTAATTTTAGATTGGTTGTATAGTCCTCAATGTCGATATTTAAAGAACTTGAGACGTAAATTTCTTATGGCCATATATTTTATACTGCATATTGAGTTTGTAAACGCCCAATATCAATTTTAAACAAAACCGGAAAATGTAAAATTTTCAGTCCCTCATATTTTATCTTATCAACCTAATAATTGTAAAAAATTAACTTCATATTCGTAATACACGACCCCGAAAACCCTCTAATATCAAATCTGAAAAAATTCGAAGAAAGTAAAATTTTCAATCCACCATATTTCAAAAAAAAAATATATAGTTTTAACGTCTTAATCGAACCTAAATCTAAATTCTTCAGAGCCACTTAGCAACAATTTTGAATGAAATCTGGACATTTAAAATTTCTAGACCGTCATATTGCATCTGACATACTAGATTTTCTTGAAATAATTTTATATTCGCTATTTACATCCTCAAAAACGATTCAGTCCCACCTTGAACGAAATCGGAAAATGTAAGATTTTTTGACCGCTGTATTGGTTTCGCCATATTGAATCCTGAAAAAGTAGTCTTAAATTCATAATTTACACCCTCAAGAACCTCCTATATCAGTTTTGGAATAAATCGAAACAGGTAAAATTTTTAGGACCCCATATTGATTCCGCCAGTTTGAATTTTTCAAAAATTTTTTTAATTCGTAATTAACACTAAAAAAAATCCCTCAATACTGATTTTAGACAAAATCGAGAGATGTAGAATATTTAATCCGCCATCTTGAATCCGCTGTATTTAATTTTTTTAAAATAATTTCAGATTCGTAATGTACGATCCCAAAAACTAACCAATATCAATTTAAAAAAAAATCGGACATAACTAATTTTTATCCACCATATTAGATACGCCATATTGAATTTTTTAAAAATAATTTCAGATTCCATATGTATTACCCCGAAAACTCCCTCATACCAATTTTGGAGAGAGTCCAACAAAATTTTTTCGTCCGCTATATTGAATTCTTTAAAAATAATTTTAGATTCGTTATGTGCGATTCCAAAAACTTCCCCGTACCAATTTTGTAGAAAATAGAGCAAAATCGATTTTTTTGTCCGCAATTTTGAATTTTTTAAAAATACTTTAGATTCATTATGTGCGACTCCGAAGACTTCCCCACACCAATTTTGGAGAAAATCAAACAAAATTAAATTTTTTTTCCGCTATATTGGATCCGCCATATTTAGTTTTTTAAAAATGATTTTAGATTCATTATGTCTGAACCCGAAAACTCTCCCGTACCAATTTTGGAGAAAATAGAACAAAATCGATTTTTTTGTCGGTGTCGCCATTTCGGAGTAATCGGTGTACATACGTAAAAAAAAATATATTCGACGAATTAAAAACCTTCTTCGTTTAGAAGTCGGTTAAAAAGCTAAGCTAACACTAAAGTATCAAACTAGATTTATTTAGCATAGACGCAATATCACGAAAAACAAAACAAAAAACATTTAATTCAATTAATAATTTATTTAGCAAATATTATACGAATTAAAGAACCATAATTCAAACACGGCATTAATCAATTTTTACCTACCTCCTCGTTAAATATTTACCATTTTAGACAAATAGGTTACAACTTTAGTAATGACAGGCTATGAATAATGTTGCAGTTTAAGACATATTTGGCTCTTAATTATACGATTTTTATTCGTCGTAGGGGTTTGACCCAAAAACCCTTTTACAAATTGTCCTTGGTATTTAGATTTGATATTTTTTAAACTAATTTTTGCCTTTTGCGGTTTGTTAAGCACACAGCAGGTAAATAAACAATTCTATTAACCCAAGCCAAGACTTAAATACATGGACTTGTTTATGACAATATTTATTTGTATATGAAAGTGAAATTGACAATACGATAAACTAAAGGATTAGTCCAGTTAAATTTAATCAAATAGCAAACACGCAAATTCGTGTAACTATAGTACCAAATTATTACTAATAATTTGATATTTTAAAAATTACCAAAAATTGTATCATATAATTAAAAGAGTTAACTAATTTATATAAAACGAGAATATTTTGTAGTCACTCGGGGATGACCTTTTTTATCTCCTTTTGATTAATTGTCGCCAAATGACAAATACAATTTACGGGAGTCATCTTAAAAGATATATGTTGTTGTGCATTTATTTGTAAAATTTTTTAAGATCTCCATTCTGATCATATATGTTTCAACTACCAGCTACCCGTCGCGGCTTCGTCTGCACCCAAAACTACCGGAATTTTAAGAATGGAGGAGACTGAAATTTTATTAAACCTTCGTTTCAATGGAATACCCTTACTGTAATAGGCTTGATGCAAATAAATCGGAGATAGTTAATTACTTCATGCAATTTATCAATAAAGCAATAAAACAAAATGAAAAAATACAGTGTGAATAACTGGAAAATTGAAGAAAATTACTCGTCTTGAATGATAAATATCGTTCTTTTTTATTTTTACGATTATTTTAGTCAAATATCGCGCTTTTCAAATATAATCATTATGATGGTTTTTTATAATTATCGATCAATTGCATAACAACACTAGTCAACAGATACAAAAAAAAAATGCGACTGATATTATAATGGCTGTCCGTGGGAGTTTAAAGCATCCTGATTGCGAATTCAACAACGAAAATTTCCCACTACGTATAAAATTTGAGTTATAAACTATATCAGTTGTTTTTGTTTCATACAAATATTTTTATATCATATTTATACATAAGTTTAAAAGAATAAAAAAAAACATGAAATTTTAAGGATAACAGGATTTATTTACAAAAATACACATAAAAATACATTTATAATAAGTCTCTTGTATATAACTTTTTTCAAATGTTGACTTTCGTTTATATTCCTGATCGCTTTCTCTCATAAGAAACCAACAATAATCCCCCGTTATCGCTGGATCCCATCTGACTTGGTAGCGTTGCTCCATTGTTAATATGTCTGGTGGAAATTTTCTCCTTGCTCGTCACTAACCGCGCCCAAATTTTGTGGGAAAATATTAAAATGGGAGTGCAAAAAGTGTTTTTAAGAGACACTTCATGTTGCAGTAGCTTTCAAGTAGTTCTTCTACAAGTATTTCGCAATTTTCTACTTTTTTGTGTCCTAGAAACTCCGAAACAATTATTTTAAAGGAACTCCATACAGCTAATTCAGCTAGATGACATAATTTTTGATCAAACTGTTGATTCCTTAGTATTTTTCTAATTTGTGGTCCAACAAATATTCCTTCCTTAAGCTTAGCATCACTTAATTTAGAAAAAATTTCTTTAAGGTATTTAAACACATATCCTTCTTTATCTAATGCTTTAACGAAATTTTTAATGTGTAATGGAGATAACAGTACTTTTCTGGAATCAACAAAAGGTATGTTCTGTACGTTAGCTTGATCTGGAATATATTGATCTCTTGGAAGCCATTCTTTTACGTGGTTATGACTCTATGTTGCTGTACTGTCCCAAAGACAAAGAAAACAGCAATACTTCGCAAATCCACCCTGGAATCCTAGTAATAGTCCTATGACTTTTAGGTCACCACATATTTGTCACTTATACGTATCACAGATTATTGCATTTAGAATAGGTGACATACTTTCGTATGTTTCCTTCATGTCAACTGCATGTGGAAGAGGAATAAAGGGTCTTTTGTTGTCACTATGTAGCAGAACTGCTTTTAAACTCATTTTAGAAGAATCTATAAATAAGAGCTATTCGTCCGGGTTACGTGCAAATCCTAATGTTTCCATAACACTATTTGGATTAACACAAACACACATTTAACCTGCAGAGTAAGAAACGAGGATAGCTCCTGGTTACGGTTCCTAAATATTGTAACTTTGGTTTCAGTGGCTAGTAAATTCCATTGTTGTAATCTAGATCCTAATACTTCAGCATGCTCTTTGGACAGGTACAGGTCCCGAACTTATTCATTTAATTCAGGTTGTTGGATTAAACAGAGTGTTTTTCCTTTACTTTCAGGAAAATAAGAATCGTCTTTTTCTGATACATTATCGGAATCCGCCTTATCATCATACCTTTCTAAATCTTCCTCGCAATTTGCCGGGGGCACTAAAACTGGTAAAACTTCTCCATGAAGAACCAGTTTTATTGCTGAGAGAATACCCGGATATTCAATATTATACTTACTCTTTCTTGAAAAATCAGACACTTTTGTCATGCAAAAGTAACAGTCGTTAATATGATTTGTTGGTTCTTGCCAAATCATTGGAACAGCAAAAGCCATAGAAGAGCGTTTGCCATTTTAACCAGTTACTTAGATTTGTTGCACAGATTTGGTAACATATATAAGGAAACTAGTCCCGATTTTGGTCGTCAACAAGACATCCAACATATTAATGATAAGCTACTTTGGTCATTTTGTTTATTGCTGTTTTCTTTTGGGATTAAACTGACCACATATGTGGCAAAAACTATCAGCAGAGTTAAGACAACCGCGTTTCTTCACTTCACACATTTTTGTGCTATCTCATACTTCGGTTCAGAGATGTGATACTACGTTTATAGTGGTCAACTATCTTTATTCAAC
The DNA here is from genome assembly GCA_034092305.1 of Diaprepes abbreviatus. Taxonomy (NCBI): domain Eukaryota; kingdom Metazoa; phylum Arthropoda; class Insecta; order Coleoptera; family Curculionidae; genus Diaprepes; species Diaprepes abbreviatus. The sequence continues at coordinate 639,130 of JASJET010000036.1, read as the reverse complement.
ATAAAGAAAACACTAATATAAGGCTCTTACTATTGGCTTGTTCGCGCACTTCGCAGCTCTATCTAATATTGACCACCACTGATGATACGACTGCCCGACAGCTGCTTTTATAGCCGTTCCGTACTTCTGTTTTTTTTTCTAGGAACATCGGGTATCGGAAGTTCGGACAGCGACGGAGTACTTCTCATATACAGGGGCCATCTATAAGTAGATTCTGCTACAGGGCGGAATGAAATTTGGAACTATATGGGCTTAAATGGGTACTTCCGTTATTTTCAGCCCTAGGAGGTTGAGACTTTTTCTTTGACTTGTCATCTCTAGACGCTCCCACGTGGTGTTGTCAGATTGTGCACAATTTCCCTAACATATGGAAAATGCAAATTTAACAACGTCGCGCTCCGGTATATTACAAATTACTTTTTGTAATAATATGATTAAAATACTCATTCATTTTTCTTAAAAAATCATAACTCAAAAATCTTACGTGTTAAGAACTTCTTACCATCATTTTCGCATTTAGAGACCAAAAATTTACCAAAGATTACTTTTTACACGACAGTCACAAATTGGCTGTAAAGTAGCGTAATTAACTTCATATTATTATATTCTTTGAATGTCAAAAAAATATAAATGAATAATCAATTATGCAAAAATAATCCTATTAGCGTCACTCGAAATTCATGATGGTCGTTAGTTAATTCAATTTTCCAATATTCATTTCATTTTGTTATATTTTTTCAGGTTATTTAAAAATCGCACAAATAATGAGCAGCATCTTGTCAATAGACCCCCATGGAACTGCTTGTAAGTGCTTTTACGCAGTTTACTCTGTACACCCGAAATAGTTGACATTTTTGTGTCCAGCTACTTTTTTTGCTTCTATTTTAATCGACTTCTAAAAGAAGGAGGTTCTCAATTCGTCGACTACGTATTTTTTGTATGTACACCGATTATTCCGGATCGGCTGCACCGATTTGAATGAAATTTTTTACGTTATATTCAGTGGTCCCATATTTTTTTAGATGAAATTGGTGTAGTAAAATCCAAGATGGCGCTTATAATATGGCGGCCAAAAAAATAAATTTTGTCCGATTTTCTCCAAAATTGGTATGGAGGAATTTTCGGGGTTGTACCCAACGATTATGAAATTATTTTTAAAAAATTCAAAATGACTGACAAAAAAATTTAATTTTGTCCAATTTTCTCCAAAATTGGTATGGGGGAGTTTTCGAATTTACACATAATGAATTCAAACTATTTTTAAAAAATTTGATATTGCGGATCCAATATAAAAAAATCGATTTTGTCCAATTTTCTCCAAAATTGGTACGGGGGAGTTTTCGAGGTCGCACATAACGAATCTAAAATAATTTTTAAAAAATTCAATATGGCGGTTCCAATATGGCGGACGAATAAATCAATTTTGTCCGATTTTTTACAAAATTAGTATAGGGTAGTTTTCGGGGCCTCACATAACTAATCTGAAATTATTTTTAAAAAATTCAATATGGCGAACAAAAAAATCAATTTTTTCCGATTTTCACCAAAATTGGTACGGGAGAGTTTTCGGGGTCACACATGACGAATCTAAAATTATTTTTAAAAAATTCAATATGGCGTATCCAATATGTTGGATAAAAAATTAATTTTGTTCAATTTTTTTCAGAATTGATATGATAGCACATTCCGAATTTGATATTATTAAAAAAAATAAATATGGCGGATATAAGATGGAGGATTAAAGATTCTACGTCTTTCGATTTTGTCTAAAGTCAGTAATGGGGGATTTTTGTTAGTGTTAATTACGAAATTAAAATATTTTTTGAAAAACTTAATCTTGCGGATTCAATATGGTGTCCTAAAAATTTTACATTTTTGAACTTTCTCCAAAACTGATATAGAGGGTTTTTGAGGGTGTAAATTATGAATTTAATAGTATTTTTTATCGATTCAATATGGCTAACGCAATATAGCTGACTAAAAATTTTACATTTTTCGATTTTGTTCAAATTTGGAACTGAATCGTTTTTGAGGATGTAAATAGCGCATATAAAATTATTTTAAGAAAATCTAATATGTCAGATACAATATGACCTTTTAGAAGTTTTAAATTTCTAGATTTCATCTAAAATTTGTGCTAGGGGGCTATGACGGGTTTAGATTTAGATTAGATTAAGATGTTGAAAATTTTACCTTCTTCGCATTTTTTCAGATTGGGCATTAAGGGGTTGGAGGGTGGTGTATTACGAATATGAAGTTAATTTTTTACAACTATTAGGTTGATAAGAAACAATATGAGGGACTAAAAATTTTACATTTTCCGGTTTTATCTAAAATTGATATTACGAGGTTCTTGGGGCGTATACAAACTCAATATGCAATATAAAATATATCGAGCTAAGAAATTACGTCTCGAATTTTTTAGATATCGATATTAGAAGATTTTGGGGCCTATATTACCAATCTAAAATTAATTTAAAATTTAAGATAGTGGAGACTAAATATTTGTTTGACACCATTTCATTGGTATTAGGAGAACTATAAGAATCAAAGAATTTTTAGTGCTTCATTTTAGGGTGATTTACAATTATGGATAAAATGAGTACTTTCTTGCCACCTTGGAGTCATTGCGAGGTACGCTAATCTCGATTAGTACTTAGTTCAAATAATTTATGAATATCATAATAAATTAATGAATTCGAAACTAAAAATCAACATATAAAATTTTCATTAAAAAATTGAACCGTCTTCTAAAAGTGCGCTAAAAAGTGAAATTTAACTAGAAATTTTTATATGAAATTGAAATTTTTGAAGTCGGCGCCAAATTATTCCTAAATGAAATAAATAACTACTAATATATACAAATTATAGTAAGAAAGCAATTACAAATAAAGTTCTTTTAATCTGTTTATGCGAATCACATTTTGTCAGGTATTAGTTTGGCGCCGAATTCAAAAATTTCAATTTCATATAAAAATTTCTAGTTATTTTTCATTTTAGGCACACTTTTAGATGTCAGTTCAATTTTTTAATAAAAATTTTATTGATATCAATATTTGAAATAAGTTTTATAATCTTTTTGCAAATGGCCGCTACTTACTAATGAAGTTTGAACTAAATGTATGCAATAGTCTTATCGTTATCTGGCAAAATAAATTAAACATTTTGCTATAAATTTGCAGCATTACAAAAAATAATTCCGAAAAATGCAAAAACTACTATTTATACTGTAAAAAGGAAATGCATTAAATTTAATTTAAATATGCTGAAGCAAATTTCACAAACGTGTATTAAATGTATTTAATGTAATGCATTAAATTTAATAATTTACATTAATCTACATTAATTTATTCCATTAAATTTAATGTAATTATACATTAAAATTAATGACTGATCATTACTTTTTAAGGTGACTATGTACATTAAGTACAAAACCAGTGTTCATTGAATTTGAGATATATTATCACATTTTTAATACACCAACATTAATAAGAGTTCAGGTTAGTTCTGAAACTACCAGGAAAAGGGAATATTTTTCCATAGATAGTGTGGTTTCGAACTCATTGATTCCCGTCAGTACAGGGCCGACATGTACACCTCACCACAAAAAAATTGAATCCTTTAAGCAATTTATATCATACTAAACAAAAAGTTCAATACAAGTTGCTCCATTTCATGAAATCTCGTGCAATGTATATTAAATAATAATCTAAATTCTTTCAGTATTAGGGTAGATGTGAATCAATTTTAATGTACAGAAGTTAAAACATCTTTTCAGTTACTTTATTGAAATTTAAGATACTATTTAATCAAATTTACTGTACAAGGAACTGATATTTGAATGAATTGCTTTAGATTTAAAGTAAATATAAATTATTCACGATTTTCAATACAAAATCATTAAGCCTGCAGAATATGTAAGGCTAAAAATAAAGTTTATATCGTAATATTTCTCGGAGAAGTTACTTTTTATGAGCAATCGTAAAATAGACATCTTACCCCTTTTCCCCTATTGAAATGCGAAAATCAAGAAACTAGCTTTTAGATATATTATGGATCATCTTTTGATACCATAATCGTGCCCGTATCTCTATGGGGTTAAGATATATCGATAAAAGACACCGCAAAAATCTTATAGAAAATAGCTTTCGATCAAACTCTTTGAAGCCACCTGATTTTGGTAGTTTTTGCTTAGTAGATCAGAAGTGTCGATGGTCGCTATGTCCAAAAAATTCATAGCTAGAAGATATAGATCATTGAAGTCGCAGTATTTCGTGTTTGAAAGCCTGTACGTATGTTACTGCAGCCTTTCTTTATGTCCATAAGAATCACTTCTACCGACGTTGTACAGAAGATCGAGGACAAGATTTTCATCTTCTTTGATATACTTGACCTTGCTCTAAAGGTTTAAAGTCAAGGTCCGCTCAAGGTCAAAGTGGGATCAAATGATAATTATTCTTTTAGTGTCCGAACCAATGATGTCTGCTTAGAAAGGTGATCGAGCGAAAGATTTTTGTCTTCACGGATAGATTTCACCTTTTGCTCAAAGTCAAAGTTCAAGGTTGGCTCAATGTCAAATCTGCTTAAGTGAATACTCATATTTTTAATTTTTTTATAGCCAATCATCAGGCAAAGACAACTAGACAACAAGTTTCACATATTCTCCTGAAAATTCTGTTAAATAGGCTTTAAATTAGGACATACCTGCACTCAAAGTTAGTTTAATAGAAACAAAACTTAATAACACCTAAAAGAAAGAATGCGTATGTAAAATAAAGTTCAATATCAAAAGTAAAATGTCCACATGAAATAAAATAAAAAGAAAAAGTAGGGATCTGGAATGAATATGCCTCAGAAAAGCAACACTACATAGAATAATCTGAAGCTGAAGCAATTTATATGAAAGAGAGAAAAATTATAGAGGCAGCTTACATCAAAAATAATAGTGGAATATCAAGTAGTCTGTCTTTATTAACCACTGCTTTCTTTTTCGAATAACACAGTTCAAATATCAGCTCATAGTCTTAGAATAAACCCCTAATTTTAATTGACAACAATTGGAAATATAAATAAATTAAAATGTTGAACAAACAAAAAAGAATAAAGGAAGTACTGGACCTACAAATTCTTTTGAGTTAACTTTCAATATTATCTACACACTTCAAACACAATTCTGTTTGTCACAACAAGGTGAATATTAAAGCAAACAAAACCACTAATAATTTAAAATTATATGAATGATGTCTTCTATTATTTTTTGAATATGTTGAACCGAACTTTTGGAAATTCTTAAACAACAAAGCCCGTCTGATTTGTATTTTTTTCCAGAAATTCAGTTCGAAAAGATGTACATTTCTAAACTATACTGACGCTTAAGTTAAAAAAATAACTCAAAACTCGTAAACATAAAGAATCATCCAGCATTTCAAAAGTCAATCAAAATTTTAACTTGGCCTCATATAGATAAGAAATAATCAAACATACACATGTAAAGTTATTTTAATTCTATAGAATTGTAGTTTTAATAGGTACACCACCTTTCATTTTTTAAAATTATAACATAAAAGGGAAAAATTGACATAAAGCAAAATTTATGTTTTCGTTAATAGGTTTATATTGCCATTAAAAGTATTAGACTTACAAGTATTAAAGTTTTAGCCTATATTAAGGACCCTCCTATAATCAGCTTAGCAATCAATTAACACACCATTTCAAAGTCACGCTAATATGCGTTCACTAAAAATTCATACATAATTGCAGCCCATTAAGCCTGACTGCGTTAAGTACTCAATTAATTAGACTGAATGTGAATTATCTCTAAGCAACACTATCCACATAATTATCGCGTGCAATTTCAACAAATAAATAAGGTTCAATAGGCGTTTGAGTTGTCAGATTTTCTGCTTTATTTTCGTTGCAAAGACTTTATATCAGTTAACTTTATCGTTTTAACTTGATTATGACGTAACAGTTTCTTTACAATTTATTATTAGGTTGGTTAATTTTGTAATTGTAGTCCGGTTGAAATGATCATTTTATAATGTAGAAATAAATTTCCTCACCCCCTACTGGAAGATGATTGACAAGAGCAAAGTAGGCTACAATAGAACAACCTATGAAATTACACTTTACTGGAATTTTATAGCGCTGATTTATTGAGAAGTAAAATCATATGACAGAAGAAAATAAATTTTATGTCACTTTTTAAATAAAAACTTGCTATTTAGACAAAATAATCATAAAAATTCCTTCCTTTATTCCTACTCAACAGCGAAAATTTCCATTTGAAATCGTCAAAAACTTATCTACTTTTAAATTTTTTATTGATGTCAATGTAGTGTGTCAAGTAGTATATTCCCACCAGGAGTTATTTTCCTTTTGTAGTACCAATCTTTTTTAATGTAATTGGTAATTCTTATTTCGATTATTTCATTCACCAGTAACATTATTGATCATTTTAGATAGAAAAATTTTACAGTAAAAAATTGTTGACATTTAAAATAATTATATTCATCAATTGAAAAGTTTTGATCTACACCATGGTAACAACAGTCACTAAATTCAACTTGAACTTTCATTTTAACGATTCCAGAGCCTTCTGTTTTCCCAACAAAACCAATCTCAATCATAATTTCGCCCTTCAACCCTCTGACAAAACCAAAACTTTCACTACTAGTCCAGAAACCAACACATAAATTACCATGCGCAACCATACGAAGAGTATTCCCCATAATACGAAGAAAATTCTCAGGATTTCTATGAATATGATCAAGGTTTTGAAAATTATTTTTATAATAACGAACAATATTCTCGTGATCTTACTTTGTCATCGTCTGATGAATACCTAAAACTGAAATTTTTACTTTTTCCCGAACCAGAATCACCCTCCAAATGAGACTACCCCGATAATGAACACTTTAGAAACTATTCAAGACCAAATCTACAATTTAAAACTGAACAATATGAACCCGAATTTAAATTTTCCAGAATAAAAATTCCTTTAAGCCCACTTTTTGCTGTTAATCCAAAAACTCTTTACTATATTCATGACGCATCTAACAAATTTAAACTACTAATTAATACCGGAGCAGGCATATCTATTTCCAGAAAAAATACAGGTTAGAATTTGTTCAATAGAATCCTAGGTAATATCACTATCCAAGAAATAACCGATTAAAAATCGCTTATAACTGAATCCACCCTGATCCACTTCAATACAGGTGATCCCTACAAAGTTTTTATATATGATCTCGACATAGAATTTGACTGGATATTAGGCCTAGACTTTCTAGAACAATATCAATATTAATGCCTAACAGACCTTAATTTCAAAACGCTCATAACAAATTTTAAAATCATTCCATTATACAAAGCAGACTCTAACTTTACACGACAAACTAAACAGATTGATAATAAAACCCGAAATATAATTTCTTTGCAGGGGCGTACTGAACAAATATTTAGCCTTAAATGCGATTTCTCAAATACAGACGATATATTAATCGCTAAAAAAAAAAATAAAATCTAGGCTTCTGCATGCTCTTTTCCACTTAAACAAAAAGGGAGAATTTCTGACAACCATTACTAAGGCGAATGTAATATCAAAAACCGTTTTTTCTGACCTTTCCATTGAACCAACAGAAAACGCCGAAACGATCCCAAAATTTAATAGCCGCGAATATAAAAATATGGGACCAATAGATAAGATAAAAATAACTAGAGACCAGACTAAACATCTAAATACAGAAGAAAAAGCTGTCACACAACTCTGTCTAGAATATGCCGACATATTTGACATAGAGGGTGACAAATTTACTTTCACTATCGGAATTAAACATACAATCGAGACAAATAATTCCAAGCCCGTATTTACCAAGTCTTATAGCTACCTGCAGTTGTATAGGGAAGAAGCGAAAACACAAATTGGAAAAATTTTAAAGCTAAACATTATCCGACCATCTCTGTCACCTCGGTCCTCCCCTGTATAGGTTATGCCAAGAAACTGGACGCATCTGGAAAACAAAAATGGCGTGCAGTTGTTGACTACCGTAAGCTAAACGAATTAATGGTGGACGATAAGATCCACTTTTCAACATTTACGACCTTTTAGATCAACTTGGAAAGTGAAAGTACTTTTTTACCTTCGATCTCGCTTCTGGATTTCACCAGATTAAGATAAGCCCCGATGATATTCCTAAAACTGTTTTTGTGACCACTATGAAATTCATTCGCATGCCATTTGGCTTACTTTGGCCACTTTTCAAAGTGGCTTTACGGATAAATGCAAATTCTTACGAAAATAAGTCGTCTATCTTGGACACTATGTCCCTGAAGACGGTGTAAAACCAAATCTCTCAAAGACAGAATATCCAGGAATTTCCAGAGCCTAAAACACCAAAGGAAATAAAACCTTTTTTTTGGTTAGGTAGCTGCCACCGTCGCTTTATAACTAACTTTGTAAAAATCTTTAAACCTCATACTCGACTTCTCCAAAAAGATGATGAATTTAATTTCAACGCAGCTTGTAGAACATCATTCGACAGTCTTAAACAGGCTCTAATCTCCGATTCGATTGCAATTTACCCAGATTTCGAAAAATCATTCGTTCTTATAACAGACGCAAGCTCATTTGCAATTGGTGCCGTTCTTTCCCAGAGACCTGTAGGAAGAGACCCTCCTCATAACACTTTGAAGCGCAGAGACCAATTACTACTTGCTGTAGTCTGGACCATTAAGCATGGCATGGCTATTTTCCATAAAAGACCCTGGAAATAGACTAGCAAGATAACGTCTTAAACTCGAAGAGTACAACTACGAGATCGAGCACAAACCTGGCAAGATAAATAAAAATTCCGATGCATTATCCAGATTAAAAATGAATAAATTCCAAGATTGCGCAAACCTACAATCAAAAATAAATTTTCGTATCAAACGATCAAGATGACGAGATGAAAGATGAAATCACGAGCATTTCCGAAGAAGACAAAAATCTTAGCGACGACCAAATAAAGAAAGAATATGACAAGGCAAGATCTTTAATCGACTACTCTAACACAGAAACATCAATCTTATAGCTTTTGGATAAAGCTCTTAAAAACATAGTCACCCTCTTAAGGCCAGATAAACTACGAGATTTACACCACAAAATAACGGACGAAGTAATCGAAGAAAACTTCGAATATCAAATAACAGCTATAAACATAGTTAACAGAAAGCCTGCCAAAGATAGGAAATATTACATCGTGCCATTCCCGTTTGATCCAGAAACTATAGTTCAACAGTTACTTTACGTTTTTTACAAGACTCAAAACGAGTTTGATGTCTCGAAAACATATTGAATCGAAAATAACCTCGAGCTCCCAATTTTAGAAACTCAGTCCTATATATTCTTGGACAAAAATATAAAATTAAAAATTTGCCAAGATCTGATCAAAACATCCTCAAAGGACCATTTCCCGCCAATTTTAGATCACTACCACCGAGGAAAAACTAATTTACACACAGGGGAATAAATGAAACTGTACGGCGTATAAAAGAAAAATATATATAGCCTAACCTTATTAAGAACGGTGAAAAATTAAGAAAGGCCAGCCAAAAAGTCATGATATTTAGGAAAAACCTGAGCAGACTTTTAGTTATAATGAAAACGTCATAAGCGTCTTCCGAAAACATCAATATAGATATTTTCGAATACCCCACGAAAAATCATGCACTTACCGCAAGAGACGAGTTCATCAAATTTACACAAGCTTACCCTATTCAAGACAAATCAGCCAAGTTAATAGAAAATTACTATTCTGGTGTTTTTCCAACACTATGCTACTTCATTAAGGGTAGTATGTGACCACGGCCGAGAATTCAATAATTACCTCTTGAAGGACCTCTGCCACTTTTCTAATTGAACGCTCCACAATCAGATGTCCCGAAAAATTAAACAATTAAGAGGAACTTATTTAGCTCTAAATATGTAAGAGATATTAATAACAGAACGGAACACTATTATAAATTGGCAAGGGACAGAACAGAAACACAAAAACAAAAATCAAAAGAAAGATACGACCAAAGAGTTACAAAAAATTCCTAAAAATACAAAGTTTGAGACACAGTATATGTATAGGAATCTCAAATTAAAACTAAAGCCGAAAGTATTTAGCCACCCTAATTAATCCTGAAATAAATCAATCTACTAAAATTAACTTCGACCAGTTAAAACCTTATTTTGAATACGCATTATTTCTTTTACAGATTTCGCGCGTTCGTGAGTCTTCCTCCACGAGGAAAGTGTCATTAAAATATCGAGCAGCAAATGGACACTTCCCCTCTACAAAGAAACTTAAATTCGATGTTAAATAACCTAGTTACATCAAAAATAAAACCACCTAGACTAAATGCCTTCAAAGAAGAGGTACAGAATCACACTAACCTACCCAGACAAATCCAGACGCGTCAGACAGCGAATAATTCAACAATTGTATAAGAAAATATCGCGGGATAAAACACAATTCGAGATTTAATGAAAAATAAAATTTGGTGTGGCAACTCCAGTAATCAAAAGTTTTAATTTTACCATTCAAAAATTCAAAATCGACGAGGAAACTTTTAACGATGACGTACGAAACTTACAAGCCGCAATAATGAACAAATCAGACGATTTAGCTTTTTTAAACACAAAACGAGATAACTTGGATTTGTGAGAATCCTTATTTTTCATAGAAAATTACCAAAATGATATCCTAAAGGCCGTAACACTCGCTCACTTAAAAATTATACATAGCTGTATTCAGGGGCGGATCCAGCCTCTCTCTTTGGGGGGGGCGGTGATGTCACAAAAGTACAGTATGGCAAGCGAAAGCAAGTTGTCGACGAGGGGGGGGGGAACACCAGCAGGGTTGGGGGGACGATCACAAGAAAAAACAATTTGCCGACAGGGGGGGGGGGGGAGGATGCGAGCAACATACACATTCCTGGTATAAAAGGTAGAATCGGTTCTATTTTCCTGAACTCAAAACTCTTGGGAAGGGGAGGGGCGATCGCAAGCATACACATTCCTATACTCTATTCAAGAACTAGAGAGAGTAATAAAACTGTTACCGAAACCTCCAACGTACCTGCCCAGTACCGCAGGTAACTGAGGACTGCCGTAAACCTAGTTATAATAATTAAATTTGAATATTATAAGCTTTTATAAATTTACTGCAACAGTAAAATTTCTGATAGTTCAATTTAATTTCCGTCAGTGAGCAAAGAACACCTTACAGTGTGGCTTAGTGATTTATCTTGTTCTTGCTTGTTTTCATATATTATTTGAGATTAGTGAGATACCCAAAAAATATAGCTTCCACATCTATATTTATTCCAAAATCGTTAAACCAGGGCTTTTTTTCCTCAACAAAAAACTTATTATGATGAATGTTTATGATGTCTTAAGACATCAATATCTAAATAATAATGTTAAAAGCTCTGTTAACATTTGTTTCAACATGACAGTAGTTGGAAAATCTACTATGTACCGAATACTGAAGGAGAAAAAACGACTGGAATTGTTAGTATTCCCACGCACAATCGATCACAGGCAGACAAAAAACCTCGTTGGAAGAAAAGATATAAACTTCAATAAAAGGAGTTGTACATATATTTTATCATGAGGAGCAGATCTCAACAGTCGACAAAATTCTAACTAAAATCAATGAAGATCGGAATTTTCTTGACATTAAAAGAACTGAGCTCTGGAAATTGCTCAAAGAACTTAATTTTTGCTGGGAAAAACCAGATAGGAAATTTGTTCTTATAGATCGTCCGGAAAATATCCATTGGAGAAGAAAATATCTCCCTCAAGTAAAAAGTAATTACAAAATTAGTAATTTAACTGAACTTTTGAAAGAATTTTTTGAATAAAGGTACTGCGGAAAATTGGGAAAGATCCATATAATAAAAGAATAAAAGAAAATGTGGAAACCAATTATAATCAATTTGAGTGACGATAGCTTCATTGACTTTGATTACGAATTAGATGCTTAATGTTTACCAGCGTAAACACAATTTATTATTTCTGTAACATATAAAAATTAATTACATTTAATCCCGTTTTAGTGTTTAATTGTAATTCTGCAAATGGTTTAAGAAATAAATGAACTGGAACGTCAAATGTCCTAAAAATGTTTTTAATTAATAATGACCGATAGCTCCAAAAAATTTTAATATTATATGGACGAACTTATTTTTTTCTATATGTTTAACTTCTTGTATTTTTGACAATATGTATTTTGTAAGTATTTGTATATTATAACTTAAAATTTTTTGAGAGAAAAAACTACGTTTTAATCTGAATGTGACTAAAACGGTTTCTATGCCATAATTAAAAATAATAAAAATATAATTATGATTTGTGTATGTCAAAATTATGTATATTTTCTAATGTATGTGAATTATTAAGAAATCATAAGAAACAGAATAATATAAAAACTTTTTAGTTTATTACCGAAATAATATTCTATGCCATAAATACTTAGTGATAAAATAAACCTCCTTCCGACGCCTATGAGAAGGATTAAAATCCTTTTTAACACTTCACACACAGGTAGTTTGCGAAGAAAAAAAAAAGGATAAAAAATGATTTATTACTCTCTCTAGTTCTTGAATAAACTATAGTATAAGAGGCAAATCGGATCTATTTTCCTGAACTCAAGGCTCTTGGGGGGGGGGGGGCGATCGCCCCCACCGCCCCCCCCTTTGATCCGCGCCTGGCTGTATTATTTCCCCATTAGATCTGATCGAGTCACTTAAACAAATTTCTTAAGCTCTACACAAAAATAATTTACCACTACCGGTTTATTCCTCTAATCTAGCTAAATATATCGACATTATCGATTTAAAAGAATATCAGTCGAACTCTAGGGTATTGCTTGTCTTGAAAATTCCTCTGGTTAATCCTGAAATATACACTACATATCGTCTTTACCCAATATCAATATCGGATAATCATACAGGGTTTCACCATATCATCTCTACCACCCAAAAATATATTGTGAAAGATGATAAATAGATGCTCTATGTTTCACTTCAAAGCCTTGAGACTTGAAAAGTACTCATTTCCCGCCAAAAAATCTGCTTCGAAGTACTCCCATACCCGATTGATCTGCGAAGCTGATCTCTGAAAGCAACCGATCCACCTCTTACCAGGAATCTGTTGTTTGCAAAAGGATATAATCTACAAAAAATCGACCAAAACATTTGATTAACTTCAGTATCAAATCCACTACCCATCACTGTGAAATACAACTACAATACACTTAAGCGAACTGGAGCGCACTCATTGGAAACAATAGAGTTCATGGGAAGCGTCACCAACAGAACTCTGCCAATCAAAATTCTATACAAGTGTTGTGAATACCTTCCAAAAAAACCATATATACCGAACGTCAAACTCTTGAAGTTGAAGAAAACTGATACAGATGACCCCAAAGGTGATCAACGCAAACTGGACCAACACTCAGAAGAGTTGGATTAAATCATCTCCCAACCTTTCATAAACAAGCACCTACCTTGGTTTACAGTGTTGACAATAGTCATAATCGTTTTCCTAACTACAATATCTGCCATATCCAAATGTCGATGATAACGTCGCGCCCCTCCAACGACGATTTCTCTTCAGAACCAAGACCAACAAACCGGAAATATTGATCCAGCCTTTGCAGTATCTTCCCAAGAAGAAGACTCAGCATCCGCCTAGACGGATCCTTCTACGAAGAAGAAATGGAACTCCGATGAGAAGATTAAAAAGTTGCTACAAGGCACCAACTTTTATTTAAAAGTGCCAGTGATGTTATGAATTGGAAACATTTACCATGAAAACAGCAAATAAATTCCTTACAGTAGAAGAAAGCTATAGAAAAGTTGGCTTGGAATCAGCCTCCAAACTCAACGAAGAATTTAAATAACAGACGTTATCGAGCTTATAGTCACAATAAAATGCTAATGTAGCTAAAGAGGCATTCAAGATGGACGAAACATAATATTTATTGGAGGCCAAGGCAATACAAATGGGAAGTTTTTCGACAATATTAAAGATGGCTGGACGATATATAGGATAAAGTGTGAAGAAATTGGAACTCTCTCTCTCTCTCTCTCTATATATATATATAGATATATATATATATATATATATATATATATATATATATATATATATATATATATATATATAGAGAGAGAGAGAGAGAGAGAGAGAGAGAGAGAGAGAAAATAAAATTTTTATAAAAAAAATTGAACCAACTTCAAAAGTGCGCCAAAAAGTGAAAAAAACTATAAATTTTTATATGAAATTGAAATTTTTGTCGGCGCCAAACTGATACCTGACTAGATCTACTTTTTTACCATAATTTGTATATAGTTATTTATTTCATTTAGAATTAATTTGGCGACTTCAAAAGTTTCAATTTCATATAAAAATTTATAGTTATGTTTCACTTTTTAGCGCACTTTTAGGAGCCGATTCAATTTTTTTTATAAAAATTTTATTTTTTGATTTTTAGTTTTGAATTCATTATGATATCCATAAAATATTTGAACTAAGTACTAATCCAGAGTAGTGTACTTCGCAATGACTCCAAGGTGGTAAAACTCTACCCATTTCATTCAAAGTTATAAATTACCCTAAAACGAATCACTAAAAATTCTTAGTTTTCCAAATAGTAGTGAAATTGTATTAAAAAAATATTTAGTTTGTCATAGTAAATTCACTATCTCAAATTTCAAATTAATTTTAGATTGGTAATATAAGCTCCAAAACCTTCCAATATCGATATCTAAAGAACTGGAGACGTACATTTCTTAGCCCGATATATTTTATACTGCATATTGAGTTTGCATACGCCCCAAGAACCCCGCAATATCAATTTTAGACGAAAGTTGTAAAAAATTAACTTTAAATTCGTAAGACACGACCCTGAAAACCTCCAAATACCAAATCTAAAACAATGCGAATAAGGTAAAATTTTCAACCCACCATATTGGATCCGCCATATTGAATTTCAATAAAATGATTCTAACGTCTTAGTATAATCTAAATCTAAACCCTTCCAAGCCCCCCTAGTACCAATTTTGAATGAAATAAAGAAATTTAAAATTTCTAGACCGTCATATTGCATCTGACATATTAGATTTTCTTAAAATAATTTTATATTCGCTATTTACATCCTCCAAAAAACGATTTAGTCCTACCTTTGAACAAAATCGAAAAATGTAAGATTTTTAGTCCGCTATATTGGATTCGCCTTATTGAATTCTGAAAAAAATACTTTCAAATTCATAATTTACACCTTCAAGAATCTCTTATATCAGTTTTGGAGAAAATTGAAGAATATAAAATTTTTAGGACGCCATATTGTATCCGCCAGATTCAGTTTTTCAAAAAATATTTAAATTCTTATATAACACTCACAAAAATCCCCCAATACTGATTTTAGACCAAATCGAGATATATAGAATATTTAATCCATCATCTTGGATCTTTTATCGGCCATATTAGACACGCCATATTTAATTTTTTTTTAAATAATTTCTAATTCGTAATGTGTGATCCCAAAAATTCCCCCATATCAATTTTGAAAAAAATCGTAAAAATTAACTTTTCATCCGCCATATTGCATACGCTACATTGAATTTTTTAAAAATGAATTCAGATTCGTTATATGCAACCCCGAAAACTCCCTCATACTAATTTTGGAGAAAATCGGACAAAATTGATTATTTCGTCCCCCATATTAGATCCGCCATATTGAATTTTTTAAAAATAATTTTAGATTCATGATGTGCGACACAGAAAACTTCCCCGTACCAATTTTGAAGTAAATCGGAATAAATTGATTTTTTTGTCGGCCATATTGGATCCACCGTATTCAATTTTTAAAAAATATTTTGGATTCGTTATGTGCGATCTCGAAAATTTCCTCACACCAATTTTGGAGAAAATCGGGCAAAATTAAATTTTTTGTCCTCCATATTGGGTCCGCCATATTGAATTTTTTTTAAATAATTTCAAATATGTTGTGTACGGCCCCGAAAATTACTACATACCAATTTTGGAGAAAATCGGACAAAATGAATTTTTTTAGCCGCCATATTGTCAACGCCATCTTCGAGTTTACTACACCAATTTCATCCAAAAAAATATGGGACCACGGCAGCAACTTCCTGAACATAATGTAAAAAATTTCATTCAAATCGGTGTCGTCGTTCCGGAGTAATCGGTGTACATACATAAAAAAAATATATAGTCGACGAATTGAGAACCTCCTTTTTTTAGAAGTCGTTTAAAAATAAATTGAAGTAAATTATAACTACCGGAGTAATTCCAATACCAAACAAATTAACTGCCACTAATTAATTTAATTTGACTATTTTCATCAATGATTCTTTTTGGCTGTTATTTTGGCCTTATTTTTACCTAATATATTTAATACTAAACTCTCTTAAAAAGTTTGCAAAGGTTATAAAATATACAAAAATCCAACCTGGTTATCATTTTTAAGGTACAGGGCATTTCAAAAATTACAAAAGAACCCGATACTGCAAAAATCAACCTAGAGGTATAAGTTTAACAATCATTTTTATTCAGCCACATTAATATATTTCTGTGTATGACCAAAAAGAAAATAAAAATATAAAGAAAAGTACAATATAAGATAACGTTCTATTATATTTTACTGTAAAAGTTTTTGACGATGTTTTTTGTTAAGAAAAAATCCTATACCCCTCGCCTCGCCTTTGTTATCTCGTCAATGTCTCCAAAATCACTTAGTCTAATTACCTTAAGAATTAAAACTGAACGTATTTATCCTTCTTATTGCCAAAACATGGAGTAACTAATATTTATAAATATAGAGCATATTTATAAAGCCAAATTGAGAAACGAAGTTATTTATTTTTACAATTTTTAGTAAGTGTTAATTTTGTTTACATTAAATTTTTATATTTATGTCATAGTTCTTTTTTGTAGCCTGGTTATATTAGTTGCACAGAAAATGGGATGAAAATCACAAGGTATTTTGATGATGTGATTTTGCACCAATACAGAACTTTTTTGCAAATTAAAAATTTATTGACAAAATTTCACCTAAAAAAAAATTTAAACATCAAATTTTATCTAAAAATATCCAATTTAGTAAGAAATTGTAACCCTTTTCATTCTACCATAAAATAGAAGCTTTGTTGAACGTGTCATTTTAGGTTTAACAGCCTTATTCTCAGGCTCTGTTATCGTTTTTAATACCAATTTTTACTCTCGTCAATGCACAAATATTTAAAAACATCGTCGTACTAGATGTACTTATATAACATCTTCAAAGAACACATGCAAAAGTGTTGTAGTTGCAGAACCAGCATCAGTAAAATCTGAACAGATCATGTAGTAGAATTACCACGTAATTTCCCGGTCGTTTTTCAATTTCTTTTGCCGGTCTTGTCTGACTATAAATCAACGCGTGCCTTGAAAATTTTACAAATGGCGGCATTTGAATACGCATAAAATGGTCCGAGAGATGTGCGAAGAAATGCCCGGGTAATAATATAATGCACATTATAAATCAAGGCAGCTAGTATCTTGCAAAAGGCGCGCCGTGGACAAGTGACAGTCGACGCCTAAAGACAGACCCCAAAGGCAGATGCTTTGTCAACTGGAATTTGAGATATACATTTATGGCAATATTTATAATAATCAAAAATTAATTTTTAATTTTTTATGATAACATTTCTGATTAAGTTTACTAAATCAAGTTAAATGTACGATTATACTATTTTGATCGGCAACGAATATTTTCTAAGGTGGCATGGGGAAAAGTTTCCTCTGCTACCAAACTTATATCAAGTTTTCATAACAAATATAGGCATTTTTGGGACTACAAATTTGTATTTGAATTTTTCTCCACCCATTTACTACGGTCAGTTAAAACAATTTCTTCCTAGCCATCACCAACCAATAAAACACAAATTTTGGTAATTTTATTTTCAATGTAATCTTCTTTAATTTCAACTCACTCACGCCATCTTCCTACAAAGATTTTATTCCATATGATAAAAATTATGCATCTCGACCTTCAAAGTAGTTATCGGTGTCCTCTTTCAACCACTTATTGTCTGCCAAACGACGTCATCTGAGATACTTTTTAGATTCTTCAATAAAAAGAAGTCAGACACAGTCAAATCTGGTCTAGTCGGTGGGTGGTTCAGTTCTATAAAGTTACAACAAATGCAGAAATTCTTGTGACAAAAGTTTGTTGCCTCTGCATTTCTCTTCAAGAGCCAACAGTCTTGGAACTCACTATTGCTAAAACTTAACTTATGCCTAGTTTATCATGAAGAATTGTCAAAGCACTTGATTTATATTCATTTAATGAATCGCAAACACTTGTACACAGTGATATTTAAGAACCTTTGTTTCCACCTCAAAACTGTTTTGATCAATATTTTACTTTATATAAAATGTCTCAACACATATAATGATGTAGGTCTACATAATATTATTCCAGAAAACAGTGTGGTTTTAGGGCGAGATACAGCTGCTGAACTGCCCTTTCTGGGATGACGGAAAATATCGTGGCTGCGGTCGATAAATCTCAAGCAACAATATTTATTCTGTTAAATTATACAAACTCTTTCAATATGCTGGATCACGATATACTCTTTCTTATTCTAAAATATTTGGGGTCTGATGATCACACCTCGTTTCTTTTATTGTTCTTCTTATCTTATAAGACAGAAATGACGGTTATAGACCACCAACAGTCAAAGTCATCCTACGTTAGGTGCAGATCCAGGAGGGAGCCGTAATTTTTCGGACCCGCAATTTTTCCATGATCTTGGAGTTCTCCACACTTTTTAACATAAGAGTAATATTTATCCACGGTCTTTATGTCCGCATAGCCGAGAATATCCTATTTTATTTTAAAATTACACGAACGATAACTTCTCTCTTTTTGATATTTGTTCACACGCAACGGCTCTCTTAGGGAGATCGTTGGTACGACACTTAAACTGCGAAATTCGTAGTTGGTTTAGTTGCCGATGCCGGATAACGCATTATCTATCCTAAGAGTAGCACGTTTCATATGTCGAGTTTTGATATATTTCTTTTCTAATTTACCGTCCCGCCATCATATGGTGGTTTTATACAGCATTGTGTTGTTCTTGTGTTATTAAGTGAGCCATTGAAATGTCGCCCTGTGTCGTATTTACTATTTTTTAACCGTGAAATCTGTTTTTAAGACACAGATGCGAAATGATGGTTTGTACCGAACGAAATGGTCTGATGAGTTTCATACTAGGACAAAACAGCGCTCTCGTCGTTTTTTGGACCCACAGTTTTTCCATGATCTTGAAGTTCTCCGCACGTTTTAACATGAGAGTAATATTTATCAACACTCCTTATGTCCGCATAGCCGAAATTTTCCAGTTTTATTTTAAAAGTACTCTACTTCTTCTGATATTTTAATGAAAATTGCTCTCTATATATTTTAAGGGTAGCTAATTACAAATTCAGCGACAGATTTTTGAGAGTTAATTCGAGGTTATCGTTTTATTTTTAATAAAATCCCTTTCTTTTTGATGTAGGCAATCGATAGAGTAGAAAATTTTAAAATATTGGTACCACAGATCCAGTATGGCTGATAAATTTCTCAGCTGTTTATATTTTCAAAATCTGACTAAAATTTAAAATTCGATAGTGTATTTGTAATCAGCGACCTCCAGAAAGCTTATACAGTTATTTTCACTAAAATAACAGAATTTAGAAAAGTCCACTCAAAAAAGTAGCTTGTAAAATGTTTTTGGCTTGTATTTGTATATTAGTGAGACACAAAATTCAAATTATGATATCTTGATGAAAACGAAAGATATCTTGACATTCTAAAATTACTTTTAAAGAAAAATGATCATACTTTCAGGTGCTGCTACTATTTTGTGAAAATAGTATTACCTTGTGATTTAACATAACCTCAAATATGTCTAAAATAGTGTTTTTGCCCTTTTGGGTGAGGATACCTCAAAAACCTGACGTGATGGAGAAATTTTGAAGCCAAATACAGATTCAGTGCATCAAGTCGTTTGAAAAATTATACTAGAATTTCTGTTGCTAAAAATTAGTCAAATTTTGACGGTGTGTATAATAATGGATCACGTTTTAATCTCCAATAAGATTTAGTCCGTTATCGCGTTTTCGCCTAAAGATATACGATTTGCTTCCTCATTTTTCCATTTTATCCCATAGTACACTGCATGGGTACATACTATTAAAATTTAAGTACATAAGATGGACTCTAAATTTAATTGACCTCATATGAAAAATCACACCGATTGCAACATGGCAAAAGACAAAAAGGACATTTAATGATTTAAACCACAGAACTGCTATTGCGATACGTCACATTTACTAAATTAATTACTATTTACGCGTCACGTAAACGATTTACGCCCGATATGTCAATTGCGGTAATCTGTAAAACAGTATTTGGTTTAACAACCTGTTTAAAACTGTTATTCGCTACTTCTAAAGAGGACAAAGAATGCTTCATTGTGATTTTCAAGAAACTTGCAAAGAAGACCCCACACAAATCATACAGACCACCTACATCTTCAATTGTACATTTTGTTGTGTTAGTATGGTGGATACATACGACATACATATAATGAATAATAATATAGAGATTTAATCTTTCGTACATTTTGTCATGTTAAATAGAAAAAAATTATATGCTTGACAGTTCAACCATTTAAGTCTATCTTCTAGAGGTGAACTAACCATACTTTGCTTCATGTTTCAAAAAAATTGTCTAATAGTCAACTTTTTTCAGGAAATTCAATATGTTTGAAATTTTGCAAATGTCAATTAAAATATGTTCAATAAAATTTTAATACTAACTCTTGTAAATTGTTTCAGTTTATTAACAAAATTTATTATAG
The DNA here is from genome assembly GCA_034092305.1 of Diaprepes abbreviatus. NCBI lineage: Eukaryota > Metazoa > Arthropoda > Insecta > Coleoptera > Curculionidae > Diaprepes > Diaprepes abbreviatus. The sequence goes on along the minus strand of JASJET010000036.1, from coordinate 618,178 downwards.
AATGTTTAAAATATCATTTTTAGATTCTTTAATTATTTTATGTATGTTAGATCTTCTATTTAATAAATAATTTTCTCCTAACTTCAAATATACTAGGTTTGATACTTTAATCCTTAATAAAATCTCAGAAATATAACCAAAGTTACCTAATGAATAATATGATTAAACTTCCACAAACCGTAGCTATATCTAAGATAAGTGTTACATAGTTCTTTTATTGCCTATATTAATTCTCGTTTCAGGCACTTAAACCGAAAGAATATATACGAACAATTTATTTCCTGCAAATACAACTCTGGTTGTCTCTTCATACGCTTTTCGATCACTTAATGCTCTAGTCAGTGAAACTGTGTCGAACCAAAAGCAACATCCGTAGGACAGAACTGTCCATATAAATATATATTCCGAGACATGTCGGCAATATATTAAACCTGCAGACTTTTCGATGCCAGAGTAAAAATTGTCGCCAGTCAAATGACATCTATATATCCACCGGAGTAGTGAGAAACCTTAATTTCGAATTTCAATAAGACATAACTAAATCTTTTACAACCGTGTTTAACCAGTTGCCTATATTTATTCTCCTTTTAAGAGGGTAAAGAAAAGAATATATACAAATAGTCTTACAAATACAGCTTTGGTTCTCTCTTCACAGACGTTTCAACCACCTAATTGTCTCGTCAATAAAACTGTATCGAACCAAGAGCAACATTCGCAGAAAACAACTAAGCATTTAAAATGTTCGGTTCGATACAGCTCTACTATATATATATATATATATATATATATATATATATATATATATATATATATATATATATATGTTATGTCGGATATTCTCACGGGTGTGATGTGTAATCGAAGGTTTTCGGGCATCCCGTGTATGTGCTGAGAAAGAAACAGCTATCGGAGGAGCCACAAGTCGTACACAACTTATCTGACAAAGTTTTGACACCAGCCGCCAAAAGTGTTTTAACCAAAGGTTTTAATTTCGCGATAGCACCATCACGTATCCCAACCGAAAACATAATATGTGGAGTTCAAACAACTCTAAACAACATAAACAACGACACAGCAGAAACTATCCGCCAAGAAATTTCAGCCGTTTTGCGCAAAGCAAAACCTCCAAAAAGTAATCTATCTGCAGAAGAACATCGAGCCTTACAAGACCTGCGCAAAGATACCTCGATCGTAATACTTCCGACGGACAAAGGAAATTTGACAGTGATCGTAAACAAAACAGACTATCATGATAAGATGATCGCCCTGTTAAACGATCCTGCCTACAAGCCGATAAACAGAGACCATACCAATTATCTAGAAAAGACCACCAAAACATTGATCAGGGCTTCTCCACTTACCGAAGAAATAAAGAAGAAGATCACACCAAGAGAAAAATCATCCATATGTCCTAAACTTTATGGCTTACCCAAAATACACAAGCCTGGAGCCCCCTTGAGACCAATTGTAAGCTCTGTTGGCTCTCCAACTCAGGCCCTAGCAAAACATCTAGTCACCATTCTCCAACCCTTCGTCGAAGAAACGGCCTCCTACGTTAAAAACTCGCAATATTTTTGCGAAATAATCAAAAACATACGTTTACAAGAAAAAGAATGTCTAGTTAGTTTTGACGTAACATCACTTTTCACACAAATACCAGTTAAAGAGGCTCTTTCAGTAATAGAAAACAAATACAATCTGCCAAAATATATCATCGAATTAGCTAGACACTGTCTTGATAACACTTATTTTACTTATGAAGGCCGACGATATAAACAAGTCGAGGGAGCCCCGATGGGATCGCCGCTATCTCCCGCACTTTCTAACTTATTTATGGAAGACTTTGAATCAAAAGCTTTGGAGACCTCTTCACATAAGCCAAGACTGTGGCTACGTTACGTGGATGACACATTCGTTATCTGGCAACATGGGGAAGAAAATCTCAAAAGTTTCCTGGAGCACATAAACAGTATACATCCCAAAATTAAATTCACCATGGAGACAGAACAGGAAAGAGAACTACCGTTTCTGGATATCCTACTGAAAAGAAAAGAGGATGGCTTGCTTTCGCACACTGTCTACAGAAAGCCCACTCACACCAACAGGTACCTCAACGCCGATTCACATCACCACCCCGCCCAAGTATTTGCAGTGGTGAAGTCAGTTGCGTTTCGATCGCAGTCCCTTAAAGATCCAGAAAATTATCACAAAAAGATGAACATACTGCAGGAAGCCCTAACAAAGAACGGTTATAAAAAAGAACATATAGACAAGGTTCTAAAAAACAAACACTTGGCCCCAAAAAATCGCGAAAGCCAAGAGAATAGCTCCAAGGCTTTTGTTCCTTATGTAAGAGGCACCACAGACAAGATCGCAAGAATTCTCAGGAGACACAACATTGAAACCATTTTCACCACAGAACGTAAAGTAAAAGATCTCTGGCCAACACCTAAAGAAAGAATCCCTCTAGAAAACCAGGGAGTGTACGAAATTCCATGCGGAGAGTGTAGCTCATCTTACGTAGGCCAAACCAACCGTAAAATAAGCGCCAGAAGAGACGAACATATAAACGCTGTCAAGCAAAAAACAACTTCTTCTGCTCTGGCCCAACACTGGTTAAACACAGGATATAAGATAAATTTCTCGGGAACAAAAATGCTATCGAGATGTGAAAACCTGTCCACAAGAGTTATAAGGGAGGCTATTGAAATTGCAAAGAGGCCCAGCAACTTAAATAGCAGAGATGATAGCCAACGTGTGCCTAATACTTGGAAAAATCTGTTTACAAAACATCAACAAGTACCACTTAGTAACGAAAGAAATTACAACTCGGCAACGCAACCACAAACACTGGCAATAGGGCCGATGACGCGCAGCAGGTCACGCCACCTGATGGCTCGGAACCATTCGGAAAACGAACACGTCCGACGCGCACACGGTACCGACAACACCGAAGTCGCAGGCGTCAGTTTGCTCGTAGACGCCATACAGTGAGCTCTGAAAATGGTGAATGAGATTTCACCGAAACGTCAGCTGCCTTACAGTTCTGAGAGGGACTCAGCACATACACGGGATGCCCGAAAACCTTCGTTTATATATAAATATATATATATATATATATATATATATATATATATATATATATATATATATATATAGGGTGCGGCATTGATCTTGAGACAACGGAATAGGGGGCTAACTAGCAGTGACCTTGACCTTGCCCTTCAAGTGTATTTAAATGTCAACTTCAGAATTTTAAATGGAATCTCCCAATTTTGATCCCAGGAATCGAAAGGGCGGAAAATTCTAACATCGGATATGACTTTGGCTTTAAGGTGAAGGACAAATATCAAAGTTATTTTAAGGTCAAACCAAAAAAATCGGGTATTTCGTGAAATCTTTAGTATAAAAGTTGTTGAATTGCATGGGAGCTAAGTAATGGTGACCTTGAAAATAACCTTGACCTTCACTATTATTTGAAGTTCAAAATTTGAAAGGAAAACCCCCAATCTGATCATCGCAAATGGAAAGACCGATCAATTTCACAGTGATTTCATCACCAGATATACCTATGACCTCTAGGGCAAGATCAAATTATCAAGTTCAGTTTGCAAAGCGAGCGTAAAACAATTATGGAGGCGTTCTTTTCACATAATTTACAAAAGCTCACTGATGTTCTGAACTGGTAATAACTGATAAATAACTTAATATATATATATATATATATATATATATATATATATATATATATATATATACATATATACATATACATATATATATATATATATATATATATATATATATATATATATATATACATATATATATATATATATATGTATATATATATATATATATATATATATATATATATATATATATATATATACATATATATATACATATATATATATATATAATATAGATATGTAGATAGATAGAGAGAGAGAGAAAGATAGAGGGGGTGTCCGGTAAGTACCTCCTAATTTCTCGGGAGTACACAAGAGAGGTCAAATTAACCCTACTTTAGCATAAAAAAATTCCTAAAGTGTCCCTTAATAAAGATAGAGACTCCTAAAGAAGTACCTAGAAATTTCCCTTATTGGCACTAAGTTTTGAACCGACTTGTGCAATTTAATGAATTTTTATTATTTCATAAAGGCCATAAAGACTCACTAAACCATACGACAGTACATGGTTTAGATCATCAGAGAAATCAGGATCGGACTTGCAATCACACTCGTTGGACCTAATTTGTGACAGGTGACATTTACCAGAGGTAAAAACTGATTTTTTAAATATTTCGGTTATTCCTCTTCAAAAAATGTAGTCTTAATTTATTTCGATAAAACTGGCGGTTTGTATCTGAAACACTCAAAAATTACTTATGCTAAACACAACCAGGTAAAAATCAGGTTGATAGTCTTAATACCTACATAATGAATTACTATTGACGAAACTTGTCAAAACCCCTTCAAAAATAATTATAAAAAATGCAAGAATATTCTTACGTAGAGTATGCTGATATCCATTTAATTTATGATGAAGCGCTGTCAAATTCTTTAAAGGCAAGAAAACTTTATGCTGAAAGATTTCCAGCTCGAACATTGCCAAGTCCAAAAACCTTTCAAACCGTTGATTGCAGCCTAAGGCAAACAGCTAACAGATGACTAGCAAATAATTATTAGAGTTAATGATTACTTTTTTACATGTTTTACTCAGGATCTTTTTTGCCGCGTAGTAGCGGTGAGCCCCCCCCCCGCCTAGGAAACACAAGACACACACGTAGAAGAACAAATTTTGCAAGATATTATTGACAATCCTTCAAACAACAAAAGAAAGCTCGCAATACAAAACAATATTACAAAATGAATTGTACATGAAACTCTAACAGATCAGTTACTTCACCTGTACCACGCTATGTCTCTGGATGATTTTCCCGCAAGATTTCAATACTCCAACTGGCTTAACCTAAATTTTTGTAACCTTATTTTGTGTACCAATGAGGCCAGTTTTACAAGAGATGGCGTAATAGACTCGCATAATTTACATGTTTGGTCTGATAAATCCTCGCACGCAGTAATTCAAAATAAACACCAACAAAGGTCTATTGTAAATGTGTGGGCTTGCATCATCGGAAATAACCTTATTGTTTGTCCATTTGTTTTAGAAGAAAGACTCAATGGTAAAATTTATATACAATTTTTTCAGCAAAATTTAAATAACTTATTACAAGACGTACCTCTTGATAGAAAAATGCAAATGTGGTAGATGCTTGATGGTACTGCACCTCATTTTAACCATATATACTTCAACACTTAACAAACGTTTTTGGCCCTCGATGGATAGGTCGAGGTGGGCCTATTTTATGGCCAACAAGGTCTCCAAATCTAAATCTCTAAGACTGTTATTTCCGGGGATATCTAAAAGAACTAGTTTATTTAACACGAGTAAATACTAGAGAAGAACTACTAGCGAAAATAGCACAGAATTCTAATGAAGTCCGTAATAATGCCGGAATATTATTTGCAGTGCAGCGGGAAAATATTCGAAGAATATGAAAATGTATTGAAGTAAGTGGAGCCCATATTGAACAATTGCCAAAATAACATTTAAACGTTCTCTCTTCTTTTGCATTTTAATATCATTGTAAATCAACCTTTGGAAAAGTTTCTGGACAATGGCAATGTCTGAGCTGGATATCTTACAGCCTTACCTTCAAAAAGTTAAACAGTGCTTCCGCATAAATAAAAGCACATCAGCACACCCTGCGTATTTTATTTTTACCTGTTTATGTTTAGAATAAGTAACTGTTTTGAATTTTTCTTATAAAATCCGATTTATCTCGAAAACTGACAGTTTTATCGAAATAATTCAAAAGTACCTTTTTTGAAGAGAAATGGCCAGAATATTTAAAAAATCAGTTTTGAGCTCTATAAAATGACACCTTTCAAAAATTAGGCCAAACGAGTGTGGCTCCAAGTCCGTTCCTGACTTCTCTCATGATCTAAAACATCTACTGAGAATATGAGTCTTTACGGCTCCTATAAAATATTCAAATTTCATTAAATTATACAACAAAGAAAAAATCAGGGTCAAAATAAGGAATAGTTTTCAAGGTATCAATTTTGAAATGTGTCGCAATCTGCGTAGTGAATTTGAAAAATGTATAGAACTGTGTATTCAAGAAGATATAGGACATTTTGAACAACTGATTAAATTGTACCTTTTTGACCAATTATTTTAAGTTTAATTAGTACTTTAAGGTTAATCTTCACATGATTCGATAAAAGGAAATGACCAAACTTGTCTTTCAAACGATTTGCATTTTCATTTACTAGACCAGTAATAGCAACAATGTAATTTTTAACGTATTTTTAAGAAAACAGTTAATTTATTTCTGTATTTACTACAGTATTCGAATCAAATCGATTATTTAATTTTAAAACTTAAATATTTCATAGAAAGTTTTCAACAATTCTCTTTACTAGTGACAGATAAACGATAAATATTAGTTTGATCTTTATTTCTTTCATTTTATACTCATGGCTAACTTGTTTCGACTATTTTGGGGCACATTTATACTAAATTTTATTTGTTGATAATATTATTTTTAAAATTTTTATGTACTTGTTAATTTTTTCTCCAGCCTATAACAATCAAAAGTCAACACGAATTACGCTTACCTTAATTAGATCTTGATTTCTCATCCTAAAAACCCCAAAATAGAAAATTTAGTGCAAATCCAGCTATTATTAAGAAATATTTACAAAAAATTACAAAATATATATGTAATTAAACTAAACTGGACTGAATTCTCATATTCTAGCCTCAAGAATTAGGTCCAATATTTTGTACAGACTTTTAAGTGACATCCTCAAAACAAGTATGGAGCATTAACACAAAAATGCACTCAATATTTCTCTGTCCAAAAGTGTTCGTTGGCACCTATGGATGATATTTATTTATCTAATTAAAATAACTCAATTAAGTGTAATAAATGTTTAAAATTTACAGAAATTGAGCGATTAAATGAAATAAAAAAATAAATATTTCAAAAATAATTTTGATTCAAATAGGTCCAAGCGAAAGTTAATTGACGTGTTAATTATCTTAATATTTATGTGTAACATCAGTACATTTGCTAAAACTGAAGATCATATAAAGATTTTAGACTTAATAACTAACATAAAACCCACAAAAGACGAAGAAAGCACTTTTTGTTATAAATCTTTTACAGCGGCAGTGTCAAGTACATGGAGACCTTTCTTAGTGACAGCTCTAACAATGACCAGTCTATTTTATAGTCAGTTCATAACAATGCAGAAGCGCCGAACAATAACAATAATAACAATAATCGTTATCTTTGCAGTGTATCGTCTCTCGGTTCAAGAAATTTAAGATATGCTTGAGTCTTGACGACGTGAGAGGTAACGGTGCCATTAATATATTACTTTACATGAAGAGAAAAGAATAAAAGAAAAATATGCTATAATGATCAATTTCTAACGAATTGAAATAATTTTCTAAAGTATTTTCTTAACCCATTACAAACAATACTTTGAAAAGTGGTATAAAACTTAATTTTTAAAACCACACAGAAGGTAATTTAAAACGTTTAATAAATTAAACTTTAATGAACACACACAAGACGAAGGAAACCCAACAGCAACACCATATATGTGGATGCCTTTCTAAGTGACTAGCCCGACAATGTACAGTCTATTTTATTTTTGATTCCTAATAATGGAAAATCAATAATACCAGTAATACTATAAATTAAATCTCATTTGATATGATAATTTGACATACAAGAGATATTCGTAGCTACTAACGAACTACTGGCTAAATAATTTATATAGGAAAGTATATAAAAAAAAACACTTAAAATGCCTTTAATTTGATAACATAGCATTTATATTCAATATTTGAGTCGATTTTGAATTACCTTAGGGACTAATTTACAATTAAAATCTCTGTGAGTATATTTTTCTGGAACACATTAAACCATATGAAAGTCATTTTATATGGCGAAAGGTACGGAAGCCTTTTTCCACATAATTTCACTAAAGAACTCCCAATAGTTTTATCATCTGACACTAATTATTTCATTCAATAGAATTTAATCTTAGCATTTCTTACTTCCTCTGAGAAGCCGCCCGCAGTAGAGGCAAGGAAGGCTATGCAGTTTTTTTGAGGAAATTAACTTAAAGCATAATTATTATAAAATCTTATTAAAAATAAGCCTTTTTATTTAATTTTTTTTTTTGTAATTAAATCCTAAAGCGAGAATAACAATTTCATCCCTCTACTCTACTAGCCTATTAATTGTTACGTTTTGTACGACGATAAATTCGCTATACATATGAAAGGGTGCTAGGTCTTTTAGCACCTCTAGTACTTAAACCATAAATACTTTATATGGTATTTTAAATCTCATTATGACGTACCACAAACATTCATAAAAATCAAATATTTTTGGGTGACAAGAGAAACTAGCCAGAAATCCTGTAACATCGGAAACGATTAGAAATTTCAAGTCATTGTCTACCGAAGGTTGCTATTAAGGGTTCAATTAACAACTGCAGGTTATCATAGACGCGGGTGGGCTTTTTTACATTCATATTGACATTTGAGATGTGATTAATTTTTGCCGGTTTTCGGGTTTTCTGGTTTTGAAGTCAGGCTTATTTTGTAGTGTTTCGATTATGAATGTCCTGACAAGTAAATAAAAAAAATGAACAAAGAGGAGGAATTAAAACAGTGTAGTGATATATTTTATTGGTTGGTAAGTAATAATTTTAGCTTGTTAAACATAGATACTAGGGAAACCATGGCCTAATTTAATTACTCTAAAATCGTCCGCTACAAGTCTAAATCACAGGATTCAGCAAATAGAAAAAATTATTTTGTTGGTCAGGTTTATTATTTTTAACCAAGTACATAACCTGATCTAAAAGAGGTTTTGCAGATTTTAAAGATTTACCAAGTCCGATTGAGTTTCATTTAAAGTCAAAGAAATACGTTGCAGCATCCTGTAAAATAAAACTTTTCAGTAGACAAAACATTGCCCTTGTCTTGAACAGCGCTTAAAAAGATGTCATAATATCACAAAATAATCAGGTTAGAGAAAATCGTGCCAATCTAAAAAAGCTTATTGATATAATAGTATTTTTATCATAGATTTAAATTTAGCGTAAAAGAAATGAATCATTTAACCGCTAAAATAACAAAAAATTGCTGGCACGCTAATTTAAATTTATTGAGGAACCACATTTTTTCAGGTAGCTCAAAAAAGATTCAAAATGATTCAATAGGTAGAATTTAATTTATTTTAAAAGAACGAATAAAGAAGGAGGTGCGGGATACAAATATTTGTGCTTGGCTGATAGATGAAAGGACATATATGTCTTGTGTTTCCCAACTTTCAATTGTATTTAGGCGGTGACTTTGTTGAAAAATTTTTAAGTTACTATAATGTTCCATGCGGTTGAACAAGGGAAGATTTATTTCACTAAATCCGACAAATATAATTTTAGAAATAAACAGATGACGCAAGCGTACGATGGAACTGCAGTTATAAGTAGTCATTTAAATGGTTTACGAAGCAAAACAGCACCCCATGGAGGGGCGTGTTGGGGGAAGTAGTGATACTTTCCTAATGCTGCATTTACCTGGGCGAGTCTATTTTTCCAAATTCGAAGCTCTTGGGGGAGGGCAGCCATCGCTCTATCGCCGCCCTCTTGGATCCTCCTCCCGTGACCCTAAGGTATTTTTACACATTGGCATGCGCATGTACTAAATTTGGTATTAAGTAGAGCTTATACTAATAAGCGTACCATTAAATATATCATTTAAAAAAAACTAATTTGGTTTGTGACAAATTTATACGCAATCCTGTATATCTAAAAATTTTCTGTAGCTCTCAACATAAAACCGACTATCAGTCTTTTTCGTTCAGCAGTCAACAAAGTGTTAATTCTCAGGAATATCGTCAAGATCCAGAACCATTGAAAAAGACGAAAATTTTTCGGTAATAAAAAAATCAATATTATGAATACAGTGTGTCAATTTTAACGCGGGTATTTGATTGTCTCGATGTGGATAAAAAATTTGATCGGTGAAGTATTAATGGAATTAAAAAAAAGGATATTTTAAAAATAATGTAATATATTCGGATGCAGGCGCGGATCCAAGGGGGGGGGGGGGCGGTGGGGGGCGATCGATGGGATTCAAATGTCATTAATTTTTATATGTTACATAAAATTTAAATAATAAATTGTGTTGACGCTGGTAAACATTACGTATCTAATTCGTCATCAAAGTCAGTGAAGCTATCTTCGCTCAAATTAATTATAATTGATTCCCCTCTCACCGATCATGAGATCGAGTTTCCACATTTTCTTTTATTCTTTTATTATATGGATTTTTCGCAATTATCTGCGGTAATTTTATTCAAAAAAATCTTTCAAAAGTCCAGTTAAATTATTAATTTTGTAAGTTGTGTTCTTTTCAGCAACTCTACCTTTTATTTGAGAGACATATTTCCTTCACCAACAGACATTTTCAGGACGATCTATCAGAACAGATTTGCTATCTGATTTTTCCCAACAAAAATTAAGTTCTCTGAGCAATTTTCAGAGCTAAGTTCGTTTAATTTCAGGTAAATCCCGATTTTCATTGATTTTAGTTAGAATTTTGTCGACGATTTGGAACTGCTTCTCATAATAAAATGTTTGAACAACTCTTTTTATTGCAGTTTAGATCTCTTCTTCCAACGAGGTTTTTTGTCTGCCTATGGTCGAATGTAGCTTGGGAGTACTAACAATTCCAGTCGTTTTTTCTCCTTCCGGACATAGCAGATTTTCCAACTCCTGTTATGTTGGAACACATTTCAATAGAGCTTTAATCATTATTATCTAGATATTGATATTTTATGGCAGCATAAACATTCATCGTAATAAGTTTTTCGTTGAGGTAAAAATGCCCTGGTTTAACGATTGTGGAATAAATATAGATGTGGAAGCCATATCTTTTGGGTATCTCACTAATCTCAAATAAAAACAAGCATAAACAATATAAATCACTAAGGACACACTGTAAGGTGTACTTTGCTCACTGACAGAAATTAAATTGAATTATCAGAAATTTTATTGTTGCAGTAAATTTATAAAAGCTTATAATATTTAAATATAATTAGATTTACGGGAGCACTGAAGTAGGTACGTTGAAGGTTTCGGTAACAGTTTTATTACTCCCTCTAGTTCTTGAATAGAGTATAGGAATGTGTATGCTTGCGATCGCCCCTCCCCTTTCCAAGGGCTTTGAGTTCAGGGACATAAAACCGATTCTGCCTTTTATATTACGAATGTGTATGCTGCTGGAACCCCCCCCCCCCGTTGACTTGTTTTTTTGCGATAGCAGCCCCCCCCAAGAGCTTTGAATTCAGGAAAATAGACCCGATTCTGCCTCTTATACTAGGAATGTGTATATTGATCGCATCCTCCCACCCCCCTGTCGGCAACTTGTTTTTTCTTGTGATCGCCCCCCATCTTTAAGCGCTTCAAATTAAGAAAAATAGCCCCGTTCCTGCCTTTTACACTAGAAATGGGAATGTTGCTGGTGTCCCCCCCCCCTTGGGGACAACTTGCTTTCGCTTGCCATACTGTACTTTTATAATATCACCGCCCCCCCCCCCCAAGGAGAGAGGCTGGATCCGCCCCTGTTCGGATGTCTCAAAATTTTCTATTTATTTTAAATGTCAAAGGCTTTCTGAACCCTTTTTTAACTCAGTTTTTTTGCCTTAAAATGCAACGTTGCCAAATTATCACAAATCATTACAATTTTAGATATTTTTGGCCGAAATCAGTATTTCACGTAAACAGTATTATCAACCACTTTTTTGCAAAAATCTGTGAGAAATGATAGCTCGGATCGATTTGTTCCACAATTATACTAAATTTACTTCTCCTTATTCAATTGGTTCAAAATTTTTGTTTAAACATTGATATTTTCTATTCCGTTTTACACCTTTCTTATAGAAACATCATATATTGAATGATTATTAAACATCAAAACTAAAACATATCAAAAATTATCTGCAACATAATAGAAAAAAAAGTCATGACATGGTGTTAATATTACATTTTATTCTTGTTCGTATTACTAATGTTTTGATTTTTTTAATATTTAAAAATCAATACAAGCGAATTATATAGAGCGGAGAAGCTTCTATTCATATAAAAAACATAAGTGGTTTCGATCCTAGTAAGTCGTAAACTTAGGTAAAAATCGGTTATTTTTCGTTGGTGATAATGGCAAATATATTAGTATACACTTGAATAATAATAAATACTCTATTGATACATGCCACTAGATAAAGGCTGTTTCTATTTTTAAAAATGGCGTATAATGGAATTGAAAATACCAAATATCAATATGGACACCCTGTATGAATAGAAATGAATATTGTACTATTGTCAGATAAAATGATCTCCAAGCCTTCTCATCAATTTCTACAAAAAAGTAAAGAATCAAGATGGGTGTATTAAAATTTACCTGAAATGCTGATTTCGATCAAAAATTATTTAAAAATTTAATTATACAGCATCACATTTTAAAGCAAAAATATTTTAGAGTTGAAAAGAATATTCAATGAGACCTCAAATTCGATAAAAAATATAAATCGTTACATTTGAAAAAGTAAATAAATAAAAATTATCGATCGTATTTTTTGGTTCATCCTATATAAGCTAAACTATTTATAGGAAAATCTTTATTGTTAGATGTTCTCTGTCTAGTCCGAGGTAGAGTATTGGACCCAAAATGAGTCAAATAATAAGAAAATAATTGCTTTTGAGTTGTGACTATATCATGAATTTTGAGAGTTTCATAGACGGAGCTTATAATAAATAAAAAAAACAACTGGGAAAGAATGGAAAAGATATGGAACTTCTGAGTTCAGTGAAGATACAAAAATTAGAATACTTCGGACATATCAAGAAAAATGAAAAGAGACATGGCTTGCTACAATGCATATTGCGAGGAAATATATTGGTAAACAGAGGATAAGAAGAAAAAGAATTTCGTAGCTCAAGAATCTACGAACAAGGTTCTCGAAAACGACTATCAGTCTTTTTCGTCCATCAGTCAACAAAGTGTTAATTCCCAGGAATATCGTCAAGATCCAGAATCATTGAAAAAGACGAAAATTTTTCGGTAATAAAAAAATCAATATTATGAATACAGTGTGTCAATTTTAACGCGGGTATTTGATTGTCTCGATGTGGATAAAAAATTTAATCGGTGAAGTATTAATGGAATTAAAAAAAAAAAGATATTTTAAAAATAATGTAACATATTCAGATGTCTCAAAATTTTCTATTTATTTTAAATGTCAAAGGCTTACTGAACCCTTGTTTTAACTCATTTTTTTGCCTTAAAATGCAACGTTGCCAAATTATCACAAATCATTACAATTTTAGATATTTTTGGCCCTAATCAGTATTTAACGTAAACAGTATTATCAACCACTTTTTTACAAAAATCTGTGAGAAATGATTGCTCGGATCGATTTGTCCCACAATAATACCAAATTTACTTTTCCTTATTCAATTGGTTCAAAATTATTATTTAAACATTGATATTTTCTATTCCGTTTTACACCTTTCTTATAGAAACATCATATATTGAATGATTATTAAACATCAAAACTAAAACATATCAAAAATTATCAGCAACATAATAGAAAAAAAAAGTCATGGTGTCAATATTACATTTTATTCTTGTTCGTATTACTAATGTTTTGATTTTTTTAATATTTAAAAATCAATAAAAGCTTCTATTCATATAAAAAACATAAGTGGTTTCTATCCTAATAAGTCGTAAACTTATGTAAAAATCGGTTATTTTTTGTGGGTGACAATGGAAAATATATTAGTATAGACTTGAATAATAATAAATACTCTATTGATACATGCCACTAGATAAAGGTTGTTTCTATTTTTAAAATTGGCGTATAATGGAATTGAAAATATCAAAGATAAATATAGACACCCTGTATGAATAGAAATGAACATTGTACTATTGTCAGATAAAATGATCTCCAAGCTTTCTCATCGATTTTGACAAAAAAATAAAGAATCAAGATGGGTGTATTAAAATTTACCTGAAATGCTGGATTCGATCAAAAATTATTTAAAAATTTAATTATGCAACATCACATTTTAAAGCAAAAATATTTTGGAGTTGAGAAAAACATTCAATGAGACCTCAAATTCGATAAAAAATGTAAATCGTTACATTTGAAAAAATAAATAAATAAAAATTATGGATCGTATTTTTTGGTTCATCCTATATAAGCTAAACTATTTTTAAATTTTGCAATCAGTCTCTCCCAGTCCACCTGTTTCGAAAGTTAACATTTGAAAATTGCCGAACCTCGCGATGATAATGAGGCGGAGCTCCATCCAGTTGAAGCCTCATAGTTATTCTAGTATTTAAAAGGGCATCTTCCAATAACACTAGAAGTTGCTGCAGACGAAAATCGCGGAACATCAAACCATTTAAAGGTCCTTCGAAAAAGTAGGGTCCAATTAAGTATGGACCCACTATTCTCCATCAGACGTTAACTGACCATCGATTCTGGTTTCTCATAACTCTGTATTCATGCGGATTTGAATCAGAATAGTAATGGAAATTGTGTCTATTCACGAAACCATTGTTTTGAAAAGTACATTCATCACTAAACAACACATTATCAAAAAGGTGTTTATTTTCGGCCACTTTATTTAAAACCCATATACAGAATTCAGTTCGGTTGTTAAAATCAATTCCGTGAAAATGTTCCTCTTTTAATTTCATTCACATTGTCTTATTTACTATTTTTCAACTGTAAAATATGTTTATAGGACACAAATGCGAGATGATGGTTTGTACTGAACGCAATGGCCTGATGGGTTACATTCTAGGATAAAAACAGCGCAGTCGCCATTTTTTGGACCCGGAGCTTTTCCATTTTGAAGGCACTTTTTAACATGAGAATAATATTTATCAAGTCTTTATGTCTGCATGGCCGAGAATTTCCTATTTTATTTTAAAAGTACACGGACGAAAACGTATCTCTTTTTTATATTTGCGGGCTTAAAAACACGCAACAGCTCTCTTAGAGAGATCGTTGGTGCGACACTTTACTCAAACTGTGGAATTCGTGGTCGCTTTGGTCGCCGATGCCGGATAAAGCGACCTCCATCCTTAGAGTAGCACGTTTCATGTATCGAGTTTTGATATATTCCTTTTTAAATTTACCGTCGCGCCACCACATGATGGTTTTATACAACATTGTTGGTCTGTGTTGTTCTTGTGTTATTGAGTGAGCCATCGAGATGTCGCCACTGTGTTTTATTTACTATTTTTCAACTATGAAATCTGTTTATAGGACACAGATGCGAGAGGATGGTTTATACCAAATGCAATGGTCTAATGAGTCCCATACTAGGACGAAACAGCGCTGTCGTCATTTTTCGAATCCGGACCTTTTCCATGATCTTGGAGAAATCCGCACTTTTTAACATGAGAGTAATATTTATTATAGGTCTTTGTCAGCATAGCCGAGAATTTCCTATTTTATTATATATATATATATATATATATATATATATATATATATATATATATATATATATATATATATATATATATATATATATATATATATATATATATATATATATATATATACTTCTTGGGAACCAGGAGAGATTCAAGAGATGCATTCGTAAACAAAAACCAACTTAGAATTCTGACAGCAATTCTGACGGGGCATTGCGACCTGAAAGGACACCTCAAGAAACTCGGATTGACAGAAATAGAAGAGTGCAGATTCTACGAGAAAAAGAATGAAACCTCTATTCAAATCTTTTCAGAATGAGAATAATGCTTAAGTAGTAAATGTTATTTTCTGGTATTTGTATGCCCTTAATTTAAATAATACAAAAAGTGTAATTTACAAAAATTTATTCCTAACTTCTGTTTTTCTGTTTAAAGTAAATAATTGTTTAACAAAGTATTTCCCTGAAGTAACAGTGTACTCATATTAATTTTTTAAAAACGTATTAATAAATCCCGAAAAACAAGACTGAAAAATTATAGACCTATATTTTCAGTGCTTATTTTAAGTTGGCTTAAACCCGTTTAATACATTATGGCTTAGTACAGACAATGGAAAAAGAGACAAATAAATGCTTTGCAATATATTTTAATCTTAAGACATTATGTAAAGTCGTAAACAAGACAAAGATAAAGATATAAAAATTACGATTCATTCATATGAAAAAGCCGTAAATCGGCGAGAAACCAATAAAATACATTCAAAATCAATTAGCGGCTGTATATAAGTACATTATTTTCTTAATCTGGTATTACCTTGGGTGATAGGATAAAATGTTTGTTTAAAGTGTTAAAAAAAAGTTAAGAGATAATATTTATTAAGAATTAAGAAAATTAAATGTATTTAAAACTTAAAATTTCAGTAAGAAATAAATAAATTTTTAATGCCGTGTTCTCCTTTCAGGCCGTTAAGGAAAAGAATAAATACAAAAAGTATATTTCCTGCATATACATCTCTGGTTCTCTCTCCATACGCCTTTTGATAAACTCATGGTCTCAGCACTAGACATGTATCGAACCAAGAGCATCATTCTCAGGAAAAAACTCCCCATATAAAATATAAATTCCGAAGCTTGCCGGCAGGATATTCGACTTGCGGACTTTTCCGTTGTCAGACTGAAAGTTATCGCCAGTCGAACGATATCTATATATTTACCGGAGAAGTGGGAAACTTAAAAATTAAGAAATATATAAGTCTTTTACTACCATGTTTCAACAATTGCCTACATTTATTCTCTTTTAAGGCGATTAAAGCAAAGAATGAATATAGACAAACAGTTGATTTCCTGCAAATGAAACTCATATTCTCGTTTCATACGCATTTTGGGAACCTAATGATCTCTGCATTGGAGCTGTATCGAACCAAAAGCAACATTCGCAAGAAAAAACTCTCAATATTAAATATAAATTCCGAGACATGTCAGCAGGATATTAAACCTGCAGACTTTGTCATTGTCAGACCGAAGAATATCGCCGGTAGGGTGACATCTATACATCCACCGGAGTAGTGCAAAACTTAAAAATTAAAATTTCAGAAAGAAATAATTACATTGTTTATTGACGTGTTTAAACAGTTGCCTAGATTTATTCTGCTTTCAGGCAGATAAAAGAAAGATTATATTCAAGCAGTTCATTTTCTGCAAATACAACTCAGGTTCGCTCTCCATCGACATTTCGATCATCTAATGGTCTCATCAGTGGAGCTGTATCGTACCAAGAGCATAATTGTCAGGAAGCAACTCTTCATATAAAACATAAATTTCGGAACATGTCGGCAGGATATTAGACCTGCAGACTGAAAAAAAATCGCCAGTCGAACGACATCTATGTATCCATCGGAGTAGCACGAAACTTAAAAATTAAAATTTCATTAAGAAATAAATAAACTGTGTATATTATATATTCTTCTCTTTGACCGCTTGAAAGTAGAATAAATATAGTCAACTGGTTAAACAAGGTAGTATTGCTCGGGCAAAACACCACAGAATCACTCTTGGCTGGATACCAGGGCAAAAGGATGTCCCAGGTAATGAAAAAGCAGACCTACTTACAAAAAACGGTTCTGCTACCACATTTATGGAACCAGAACGAGAATTTGGAATTACAAAGGCTATTCGTGGGTGGTTATCCTGGTGGATAAATCATCAACACGAGACTCACTGGAACAACGTTGCAGGCCACAGGCTATTGCTGAGCAGACCATCTGGCAAACTAAGCCCAGAAATTCTGCGTATAAGCAGATAACACATGAAGCTAATGATAGGAGTTATGCAGCTGCAGAAAACATCTACACACCATGGAAATCTTTAATGATGAACCATTACGTAAACTATGTAATGAAAAAGACGATACTGCCCTCTGTCTTGTCTCAGTCCTTACAGATCCGTCGGATCTCCTGCTCTCTTCCTTTCTTTATAGTTCTTCCAGCGTTACACTGCTACTAAATCTATGGAAAGGTTCGGACCCCAGAAAGTCTGAGCCCCCTTTCTCGCGAGTTTCTCTAATATTT